>JAYESA010000013.1:128961000-129461000 GCA_036927795.1 Iris macrosiphon
GACTTTACACATGTCATATTTTGACACGGACACATAGATCTATATTTAACTCTTCATATTGTTCATAAATAATATATGTGATTTGTTCGTATCCTTCAGGGTATATTTGAATGTGTGGTGGACTCGTGTCACATGTGTATCCTATATCTAGTGGGATACGGTGTGATACTCTCCATATGTGGGTGCATTATATGTAGATCTACTTCTTGTGCTCTTAATTTATGAAGATTGTATTTGTGCATATATATATATATATATATATAGTATATATAATTATACTTCTTGTATCTTAGATCTATGTATTATGTATGTACTATGTGTATATATATTATGTAGCCATTCTTCTACATGTGTAAATATATATGTTATAGTATATATGTTATGCGTAAATATGTATATATGTTGTTACAACATATATATATATATATATATATATATATATATATATATATATATATATATATATATATATATATATATATATATATATATATATATATATGTTATTATTATTATTATATGTGTTTATTAAGTACATATATTCTATATGGTTGTAACTATACACATATATATGATACTATATTGATTATAGGTGATATTGTGTAGTATATACATATTGTAGCATGTGTATATATATATATGTGTATATTTAATTGGATAATTATATTATATATAGTTGTTATATAATTATATATATATACATATATGTATAATTATCAATATATTTATGTGTGTGTTTTGTTGCTATATAGTATTTATGTACATAACACTAGGAAGGGGTGTATGTATAGTTATTAATAGTTATTATGTATATAGATGTATATATATACTTTGAGGGTGATATATATATATATATATATATATATATATATATATATATATATATATATATATATATATATATATATATATATATATATATATATATATATATATATATATACTATTAGTGATAGCAGGAGCCGCTAATCAACGACGGCAACAGCCAATTGGCGACAGCAGCAGCCAAACAGCATAACAACAGCAGCAGCTAATCAGCGACAGCAACAACAGCATCGTCGTTGAAGGGCAGCAGCAGCAATGAACAGCGACAGCAACCAGCGACAGTTCAGGAAAACTGTCGCTGAAACAGCAGCATATCAGCAAGTGTATCAAGGTTTCAGTGACAGTTTTTAGCGACAATGCAGGAAACTGTCACTAAAACAGTAGTATATCTATATATCAGCAGCTTTCAGTAACAACAAAATGGGTTTTTGGTGACTGTTAGGCAGTTTTATATATATAATTATATATATATATATATATGATTGTATCTCCTAAATTGCTAATTTTATTATTGTGTATATATAATATTAGTGTAGTATGTATGTATATATATATTATGGGTAGTTATTATAACAAGGTATTGGAAATTACCTTGAGGAACCAAGGTAATTGGGGGATACCCAAGGTATTGAGTTTGGGTACCAAGATTTGAGTTAATATTGTGATACCAAGTTGGTTTAAAACCACGGTACCTATTTATAATTGTGATTCTATATTATTATAAATAATTGTTGGATATTTTTTATATTGATGTTTTACCTTGGAATTTACGTGTCCGGAGATACGGTATCCTAATCTTTAAGATATGGTTTTGTGGCTTAGACTTTAGTATCTTGAACCCAAAATTTGGTGTTAGACTTTTGCAACCTAGAAATAGATAGTTGACCATAGTTGACCATAGTTTGACTATAGTTGACCATAGTTCACTTTTGACTTAGAATTGACTTATTAACCTAGAAGTTGACTAGTTTAACTTATTCTCTTTTCGGAACCTTGTATTGAAGTTGTATTCTATATCTAGGTCTTCGAGGCATCATGTCAGACATCTGTGAGACTATTTATTGGACTTCAGGCGAGTACATTCTCTGATAGTTTCTTATTTATGATATCCTCTATGTTTATTGTATCTAGTATAGATATCCATGTTCTCTTGACACTATGGTTACACGGCTTGATATATCCGGATCTCGTCATGAGATGTTATTCCTTGGTATATGGTGCAAGTATTATTTCATTGGTTATCTTGTACATGTACATACACTGATTCTCGGGAAGACTAGTTATCTTCTTGGGGAATCTCGTGCCATAGCATACCGTGGTTGGATCTATTATACCAGTCGAGGGTGGAGAGTATTTAGTGTAGATAAGTGATCAATACGCCTATTGTATCAAGTACTGTACTGAATAGTATTAATCGTACACCGTACGTATGATTAGACAGGCCATATATATTGTATCATGCCCCAAGCTGATCATATGTTAAGCTAGTACTCACACACTTAGATATTAGTATTCTTTTTCATTGGCATATTATTTATTATTATATTTACTCCAGTATTTCCTTATTGTATGTATCTCTCATATCTATTGTGCATCTTGTATATTCATATCTATTTACTGCTACATAGTTTTTATTATTGATTAGAACTGCTGTTAGAGATGTACTTTGCTCCTTTCCTGACTGAATATCATTGTTGGTGGTTCATTATATTGTTAGATAGATTATCCAGACAGCGTTCTACCATCGATTCTGCGGCGTAGGCTGGGTGTTGTTTCCGACTTGTACCCTTACACCGGGTTCGGGTCATGACATATTTTTTAGTGGTGGCCCATGCAGGTCAAGCTTTGTAAGTTATGCGATGTCGTGGTAGTACGATAATTTAGTTGTACTACTGCGAGCCTGCGATAGGATATAGGATATAGGCTGAGATACTCAATCACATCTAGGAAAATTCTTTTAATTCAACTGTTCTCCTTTGATATTGATACTTTATCTTTAGCTGTCCTTTTCTTAAGTGCCTTATATCATGTGCCATATTGATTCTATTCTTCTTGATTCTATTCTAGCTTTAGCTTTGTTTGATAGTGGTGCTTCCCATAGTTTTGTATCTGTTTCTTTTGCTCTGAAGCATGGGTTGGTAGCTGAGTCTTTGCTTATGACTTGCAAGATCATGACCGGAGAAGGGATTATCCTGGTAAATAGTATTTGCAAGGATCGAAGAGTTACTCTGGGAGACCGGAAGTTGAGTGCGTGTCTACTTTAATGCCACTTTCGAGCTACGATATTGTACTCGGGATGGATTGGTTGAGTAGGCACCATGCTAGCATAGATTGTAGAGGAGGTAGAGTTTTATTTGGTCTTCCAGGAGAGCCAGAGTTCGAGTTTGCTAGAGGAGCTACAGAGCAGAAAGAAGGCATTATTTGTGGAGCTATGGTGGAAGACAAGGAGTTGCCGCATCCGTTGATAGCAGAGTTCTTGGATGTGTTTCCTGAGGAATTACCAGGGTTGCCACCAGATCAAGATGTTAAATTTTCTGTAGACTTGGTGCCAAGTGTAGAACCAATTTTGCAGCATATCTATAGAGTAAACAACAACGAGCTGGTCGAGCTAAAGAAGCAGGTGGACGAATTACAGGATAAGGGGTTTATCAGAGCGAGTTCTTCACCGTGGAGAGCCCCGGTATTATTTGTACCGAAGAAGAATGGGTCAGTGCACATGTGCATTGATTATAGGGCTTTGAATAATCTCACTATCAAGAATAAGTATCTTTTGCCACGGATTGATGATCTGTTTGATCAGTTAAGTGGTGCGAAGGTATTTTCTAAGATAGATTTGAGATCAGGCTACCATCAAGTGAAGGTGAAACCGGTGGACATATCGAAGACTGCTTTTAGAACTCGGTATGGTCAGTACAAGTTTATGGTAATGCCGTTAGGTTTGACTAATGCACCGGCGATGTTTATAAACTTGACGAACAAGGTGTTCCATCAGTACCTTGACAAGTTTGTGGTGGTGTTCATCGATGACATACTCATATACTCGAAGACATCGGAGGAACATGAGGAGCTATTGAGGATTGTGTTGGATGTGTTGAGGAAGGAGAAGTTGTATGGGAAGTTATCCAAGTGTGAGTTTTTTCTGGACAAGGTAGAATTCTTGGGGCATGTTATGACTGGTGATGGTATTTTATTGGATCCGAAGAAGATCGCAGTAGTAGAATCTTGGAGGACCCCGAGTTTGGTAGCAGAGATCAGGAGTTTCTTGGGATTGGCAGGCTACTATAGGAAGTTTGTGCAAGATTTTTTGAGGATTGCCGAGCCGATGACTAGACTCACAAGGAAGGATGTGGAGTTTGTTTGGACAGAGGATTGCCAGGTTGCTTTTGAGGAGTTAAAGAAGAGATTGACGTCTGCTCCTATTTTGACATTGTCATCAGGGTCCGGAGGTTTCACTATTTATAGTGATGCATCGGAAAAAGATTTGGGTTATGTTCTTCAGCAGAATGGGAAAGTGATTGCCTATGCATCCAGACAATTGCGTCCTCATGAAAAGAACTATCCTACCCATGATTTAGAATTGGCAGCAGTTATATTCATCCTGAAGTTATGGAAACATTATTTGTACGGAGAGCGTATGGAGATCTTCACAGACCACAAAAGCTTGAAGTACATTCTCATGCGGAAGGAGTTGAACATAAGGCGGCGTCAATGGTTGAAACTGATAAAAGATTTTGATATATCTTTACAATATCATCCTGGAAAAGCTAATATAGTTGCCGATGCTTTGAGCAGGTATCCAGTAGCTATGTTCTTGACGCAGGATCGATATTTGTTGGAGGACTTGGAGAGCTTGGGCATCGAGGTGATAGTTCCTGGTTGTGCTATACAGATATGGGGATTACATATATATTCAGATTTGATAGAAATGATCAAGGCAACACAGTATGAAGATATATCTCTGAGGAGTATCAGAGCTCAGGTGAGAGCAGGATTGGAGGATGATTTCACTATTGCTGAGGATGGATCTTTGAGGCATGGAGTTAGATTATGTGTGCCTAGTAGGGAACTGCGTGAGGAGGTATTGCAGGAAGCGCATCGCTCTCAGTATTTCATGCATCCAGGTGCTAATAAGATGTATCAGGATATGCGAGAGAGTGTGCGGTGGTATGGCAAGAAGAGGGAAGTGGCACAGTTTGTATCCAGATGCTTAGTGTGCCAGCAGGTGAAAGTCGAGAGGCAGAGGCCAGGAGGTTTACTTCTGCCATTATCTATTCCAGAGTGAAAGTGGAAGCATATTACTATGGATTTTGTTTCCGGACTTCCTCGATCTCCAGGAGGGAAAGACGCGATTTGGGTCATCGTTGATAGGTTGACCAAGTCGGCCCACTTTTTGCCTTTCAAGGTGGGTTTATTTACGGAGAAGTTGGCAGATATATATGTGAGGTAGATCGTTAGGATCCATGGAGTTCTCGTCAGCATAGTCTCAGATCGGGATAGTCATTTTACTTCTCATTTCTGGAAGAGTTTGCAGGAGAGTTTGGACACTCAGCTCAAGTTCAGTACTGCATATCATCCCCAGACAAATGGGCAGTCAGAGAGGACTATTCAGACTCTCGAAGATATGTTATGTACTTGTGTACTAGATTTTAAGGGTTCTTGGAAGGACCATCTCTATTTGGTAGAGTTTGCTTACATCAACAGTTACCAGGCCAGTATAGAGATGTAACCTTTTGAAGCTCTGTACGGTCGAAGGTGTCGTACTCCTTTGTCTTGGGACGATATTGGAATGAGAGTTTTGCTTGTGCCAAAGATGGTTGTGGATACAGCAGAGAAGGTTCAGTTAATCAGAGACAGACTTCGAGTAGCGCAGGACAGACAACGGCATTGGGCCGATAGCCATCGGAGACCTTTGGAGTTCGAGGTATAGTTTAGATTTTGTTTTGTGCTTGTTCTTGGTTATTGTTATAGATTAAGTTCTTAAGGTGATATTTTGTTCTAGGTGGGTGGTTTGGTATTTTTGAGGATTTCTCCGACACGAGGCACGATTCATTTTGGTGGAGACGGAAAGCGTAGTCCACAATTCTTTGGACCTTTCCCTATTATAGAGAGGGTCGGTGCAGTTGCTTATAGACTAGACTTGCCCCCTGTATTAGAGGAAGTGCACAACGTGTTTCAGTGTTGCAGTTGAGATAATACGTGGCAGATCCTAGTCATGTGTTGGATCACTCGGAGATAGAGGTGGGCCCTACTCTTAGCTATCCAGAGCAGCCAGTTGAGATTCTGGATCAGAGAGAGAAGGTACTGAGGAACCAGACTATTCCTTTTATGCGTATCGCATGGAGGCATCACTCTCCGGGGGAGTCTACCTGGGAGAGAGATGATGATATGCGAGAGCGTTATCCATATTTATTTGTGCCTTGAGGTATGTTATTTTCTAGTTATGTTCTGTTTATTGTTATGTTCTTTCATAGTTAGTTATGATTCTTTAGTTCTGTTCTATTATTTTCTATGGGGTAGTTTTCGTCTTTGAATTTCGATGACAAAATTATTTTAAGGACGATAGACTTGTCACTACCAAATTATTTAGAAAAGGGTATTTTAGTAATTTTATATTTAATTAAATATTGTGCATGATAAATAATTATTTGTAGTATTATTTAATTATTATTAGATATTAGTTATTTAATTTGGACTTGTGTTAGTGGACCTAACTAGTTAGTTTGGACCCATGGACCAACATGAATTAATTGGTTAGAACTTAGCCCATTTAGAAAGCAATTGTTAAAGAGATGGATTAAATTAATCAAACCATTAGACTAGAAGCTTTCTTCCTTAATTATTTCTTCATGAGAGGCCCCAAGGGGTATAATGGACATTTTATAGTAGCTTGAGGGAGGGGAAATAGGGGCCGGCCTATATATAAAGAGGGAGAAAATTCTCTCTCCTCTTTTCATTTCAAAACTAGATCTAAAATTTCTCTCAACCAAACTCCTTCATTTCTATTTCATTTTCCTACCAAATTTCATTTCAATTTCTTTCCAAATCACTATTGGAGGCTTAAGAAGCAATGATCTAGAAGGAGGAAGCAAGGATCTATAAAGAGGAGCAAGGATCTACAAGTTGGAGGCAATTTTACCTCAATTGGAGGTTTCATTGGGAATCCATCTCTCAATAGGTAAAATTCAATTTTTCCCCTTAAATTAGGTTCTAAATCTGAGAATTAAGCATAAAAAATTAACCCATATACATAGGCTACCCATATAATTTGATTTTGTGTTCATAGGGGGCCTATTGAGAAAGTTATGGTACTTTTTGTGTCAATTTTAGAGAAATTCCGAGATTGACAATTTGTGTGCGTGTCAATTAGTCCTATAGATCAATTTAAAATATGCTTGTGTGTTTGGGGCTAGTGTCGTGTCCATAATTGGGTACGTGTAGGTCATATCCCAATAATTTGGTGATACGTGTTGATTTGGAAATTTTTCCTCCGATACGGAACTTTATACATGTCATATTTTGACACGGACACATAGATCTATATTTAACTCTTCGTATTATTCATATATAATATATATGACTTATTTATTTCCTTCGGGATATATTTGGATGTGTGGTGGACTCGTGTCACATGTGTATCCTAGATCTAGTGGAATACGGTGTGATACTCTCCATATGTCGGTGCATTATATGTAGATCTACTTCTTGTGCTCTTAATTCATGAAGATTGTATTTGTGTATATATATATAGTATATAAAATTATGCTTCTTGTATCTTAGATCTATGTATTATGTATGTACTATATGTATAAATATTATGTAGCCATTCTTCTACATGTATAAATATATATGTTATAGTATATATGTTATGTGTAAATATGTATATATGTTGTTACAATATATATATATATATATATATATATATATGTATGTTATTATTATTATATGTGTTTGTTAAGTACATATATTCTATATGGTTGTAACTATACACATATATATGATACTATGTTGATTATAGGAGATATTGTGTAGTATATACATATTGTAGCATGTGTATATATATATATGTATATTTAATTTGATAATTATATTATATATAGTTGTTATATGATTATATATATATATATATATATATATATATAATTATCAATATATTTATGTGTGTGTGTTGTTGTTGTAAACCCCCTGATTTTTTAAGAATTTTTAACTTGGATTTTTCATAATTTTCTATAATTTTCTAGAATTTTTCTGTAATTAAAACCTAGGTAATTTGAATTTAAATGATTTTTAAATGTTGTTAATTACTATTAAAATATTAGGAAAATAATATTTTATGGTGTAAAATGAGAAATTGGACATAGGATAATTTTCGGTGAATTTATTGGACTCCGAAATCATTTTTAAAGCCCTAAAAACCAACGTAGAACTAAACCGATTTAAACCTGACTGAACCCGGTTCACTTGAACCAAAATAAACCGAACCAAACCGCTAAACCGAACCAGACCAACCCAGCTTAATGGGTCGGGTCGGATCCATCAAACCCGACTCGGACCCGAAACCCTAACCGGATTCCCCCACCTGAAATACTGTCCATGACCTATAAAAAACCCCTCGAAGTCTGTGCCCAGCCGCGCCGCAACCCTAGTTATCATCTCAGCCCGCTCTGCCCGGCCAACCGCCTCCCCGCCTGCGCCCTTCGGCCCACAACCCTCCTCTCCTCCACCTCCTCCGCCACGACCCGGCGCCCCAGTCCCTAGTCCTGCCCTATAAAAGAAACCCTAACCCCTCTCTTCTCCGGCCAACATCCTCCCCCCGCCACCTCCCTCAACCGCAGCTCCCGGTCTCCCCGCCGCTGTCAGCCCCTAGCCTCCACCCTCTCTCCCTTCCTCCTCCGCCCGTCCCCGTCCAGAACTCCCTCGAGCTCTCGCCTGAGCCGCCTCCCCCTGGAGCAGAACCCGCAGCTGACTCCGCCCCCGAGCGTCCCCGCGTTTCCTTCTCGTCGCAGCTCCGGCGTAGCCGCCTCCAGCCAGAGCCGGCTGCCACCCTCGCAGCGCAGCCTGGCCGTCCCCGAGCCCAGTCGCCTCCGTCAGCGCCTCCCTCCGGCGAAGCCTGGCCTCCTGAACCCTAAACCCTAGCTGTGTCAGTGTCTCGTGTCGACACACGGACACGAAAATCTTGATTTTCGGAGCTCTGTTCAGGTACACATTTCTCTCTCCTCGCTGCCCAGTTTTTTGTTCTGTCTATTGCAACGCGAACCCTGCGTGACCCTCTCGATGCCCGTACAACCCGCTCGGTGCATCGCGTCCTGTGGCGATCGCGAACCGCGATCCAAAAATAGGAAAAATAACGCCCTGTTTTACCCCAGAACTGAGTACGCCCCACCAAACGGGACGACTTGGTCGTACGCGGTCTTTACCGAAACGTGCGCGTCGTTGATACGGACGTGTGGGATTTCGCAGAAGTTGATTTGGATGTGCGTGCACACCGGAATCAACACGTATCTGCCGACAACGCCCCGTATCCGCCTATTCTGGAATATGTCATAACTTTGTGTACAAACGTTGGATCGAGACAAGACTTGCGCCATCGGACTCATAGCAATACGCTGGTCCTGTGACCCAATTTTGGTTCGATTCTGAGAACGTTGACAAAATCGCGTATCGTGGGCCCACAGGCTCCACTTGAGGGGCGATTTTGTGATCGGCTCATCGAAATCCAATTCTGAAAGTTCCGTTGGGTTCGTATCATCGTTCCTGAATTGTTGACACTAAGTAGAACAAAATTGGAGACCTTTGACCCTGACACATTTTTCGGTGCAAAGTGGCCTACATGTGGACCCCTCTTTGACCCGAAATTGTCATTTTTGCCCTTGTGTCCAAATTGGACTCAAGGACAGGCGTTTCTAGCTATTTAATATTTTTTTAATCTAATGGTGATGTTTATTTCAGCAACCGGAGTAGTACCTGCAGATCACACTGAGACCAGAGCTATAGCTGGAGCCAGAACCCCAGGCAAGTGTACCTTGCCAAAACTTGTAGTTCTTGTTACATAGTTCTTAGATTTATTTATATGGTTGTGCATGCTTGACCTAGGACCGTGTGACTTACTTAGCGTCCGATTAATAGTCGGGTGCCAACACCATACGTGGAGTTGTGTATTGTCATCTAGAGATGGACATTCGTGACCCTATACATCCTCGTACTTGTCTTATCAAGTATATTATATCCAGGACACTTGACACTATTCATGAGACAGAATCTTCTTAAGATATTCATGGTAATTCTGTATAGGATACAGGTTTATGACATACACAGTTTACATGCTTAGATTATATCCTGACTGGTTGCATTAGTTATGGTCTTGCGTGACATGGACATGTACATCATAAACTGTGACGTGAGATTACATTGGGTGGGGAGAGTATTACCATATCAAAGGCTGATTATATTATATATATTGTCATCTGGAAGTGTCCTAGTCTCTAACACAGAGCTTTGGCACAAGTTCTGGCCCTTCGAGAGAATACTGCTATGGGTTTCACCGACACCGATCCTATAGTAGTCTCAGCCCGAGTATGACTAAAACTCTCACTTGTATATCACTTAACTGGTTATATAGTTTACCCTATTATTTCATTTATTTCTGCACTATATTTATTTTGGCTTGTATTATCTGTACCTTGTTATGTCCCCTGAGGACCAGGATCCGGATTATATCCCCAGGATTGGCTGACAAGATCTATCCCGAGGTATACGGGACCAGAGCATTAGCATTAGCAGAAGCAGGTGCCTATATTGGGGCAGAACTAGGATCTGAGGACGAGATCTTACCAGAGGACTTCTCCTGAGTATTGGCTTGAGATACTCATTTATTTCTGTTTCTAGTTATTTTATTTCCAGTCTATTGCATTGATGTATCGGACTTGTTCTCGGATTGTTCTCCGAGACACTTTTATTGAGATTTGTTAGTTTATTTTATTTTTATTTATTCTGGCATTTGATCTGTGATTATCTATGGTGGATGAGATTATATTAGACTGTTACTTATATCATTGGACCTACTTGTAGTTGTATTACAGCTTAAGTATGCCCCGATGGATCCATTAAATTGGGTTTGTCCATCGATGTGTGCTGCTGGCCATTATCACGTGTCTGGTCCCTCAGTATTTTGGGACTGGGGCGTGACATGGCTTTTGTGGTGGCCCATGCAGGTCAACGACTAAATTGTTCGATTTCAACTTAGGGACCGAGCAAGCCTGCAACAAGAATAGGATAAGTTTTTAGGATCTCATCCACTTGCTTGAAAACGTTCTTGATATCTATATCGTATTCGAATTAAGTTTTTTTGCATCATGCCTTGATTCCAGTGCGCCTCTTATAGTTTATTTTTGATGCAGAGTAATGGATTCAAGAGCAAACGACGAAACTCCAGCAAATATACCAATAGGTGCGGTAACCACCTACGGAGAAGATGAAGTGGCACCATTGAGTGGAGATCCCTCTACTCACCAAGGCAGCCAAGCAGATCAGCATGCTTCTAGATTTTGGCGTGACGACATCCCACCGCCTTCGCAGTTCGTTCCACCAATGCTTGTATTCCCATCAGGACAGCCTATGGACGGGCAACAGATTTTCCAAATGATCTACGAAATGATGCAAGCCCAACTGCATATTTATCAAGAAGCTCAGCGTCGTAAAGCAGATTACTTGAGGAACAGCCTAGTAAATGTACTGGAGCAGGCCAACCTACCAACTCAAAGGTAACCGACGGGCTCTATCACCAATTTCTGCCAGCTGAAGTCCTTTACTTTCTCAGGCAAGGAGGAGCCCACAGAAGTTCATGAGTGGCTCACCAACACACAACACCAGTTGAAAGCAGCTGAGCTTCCAAGAGAACGTTGGATGACTGCCGTCAGAATACAATTGACGGACAATGCACATCACTGGTAGCTATCTGAGGAGACAAGGCTCGGACCAGACCGAGTCACCTGGGAGGAGTTCTCCAGACTCTTTCAGGAGATGTACATTCCAGCTACCGCTCGATCAGAACTTCGGGACAAGTTCAATCGCCTCACTCAGGATACTATGACAGTGGAAGAGTACAACGCAGAATTCATTCGTTTGAGTCGCTTTGCCCCAACCTTGATTTCGACAGAAGAAGAGAAGGCTGAGAAGTTCTTCGACGGATTAAACATTGAGCTACAGAAACTAATTGGATCTATTGCACCTACATCTTACTCGGACGTCCTTGCTGCAGCCCGACGTATGGAGCACGTCACCAGAAGAGAGACTAGTCTGAAGCGGCCTTCCACATCAGCAACAACCAGAGCACCATAAAAAGAAGCTGCAAAGAGACATCACCTACACCAACAGCAGAAAGCATCTACACCACAAGTAATAGTTCTTTCTATTTGTCACTACTGTGGCAAAGCAGGCCATCTCGCTAAGGAATGCCGACGCAGGTTAGGATTGTGTTTAGCATGCGGATCCCGTCAGCATGCAGTGAAGGACTGCCCTGAGCGTAGAGAAGGAACACCAAGGGCAAACTAACAAGCTCTACCAGCACCAGGAGAATATCAACCAAGGCCACCCTTGGCACCTCAAGCAGCACCCTTCCAGCAGGCCCAACAGCAGCAGAGGAATCCACCTCAAGGACGCGGACAAGCTTTTGCGATGACTTTGGAGGACGCACATATTCATGGAGTAGCTAATGCACGTAAGTTTTTATAGTTATTCATTTTTAGTATTATTTTAGCTCGTGCCTATTGGTTAGTGACCCTAGCCTTGACCTAGTAATTTTGAACTTGCTAATAACCTAGAATGTTTTTATAATTCATAACCTAATATGTTTTATAAGTAATGAACTGTAGTCTTCTAAATCTCCATTATACGGGAGATTGCATAACTTTTAATGCTTAGGGAAATAATTTTCCCTTTGTATTATTCTTACACCCTCAACCTTGAATCTTCTTGATCATGATGTGCTTCGAACAAAATTTGCAACCGTGTCATCTCTGTTGACCGGTTATTCTTTGATTGCGAAGACGCAATCCTCTAAAGGGGGGTATATTGTAAATCCCTTGATTTTTCAAGAATTTTTAATTTGGATTTTTTATAATTTTCTGTAATTTTTTAGGATTTTTCTGTAATTAAAACCTAGGTAATTTGAATTTAAATGATTTTTAAATGTTGTTAATTAATATTAAAATAGTAGGGAAATAATATTTTATAGTGTAAAATGAGAAACTGGACATAGGATAATTTTTGGTAAATTTATTGGACTCCGAAATCATTTTTAAAGCCCTAAAAACCAACGTAGAACTAAATCGATTTAAACCTGACTGAACCCGGTTTACTTGAACCAAAATAAACTGAACCAAACCGCTAAACCGAACCAGAGCAACCCAGCTTAACGGGTCGGGTCGGATCCATCAAACCTGACCCGGACCCGAAACCCTAACCGAACCCTAACCGGATTCCCCTACCGGAAATATTATTCATGACCTATAAAAAACCCCTCGAAGTCTGTGCCCAGCCGCGCCGCAACCCTAGTTATCATCTCAGCCCGCTCCGCCCGGCCAACCGCCTCCCCGCCCTTGCCCTTCGGCACACGACCCTCCTCTCCTCTGCCTCCTCCGCCATGACCCGGCGCCCCAGCCCCTAGCCCTGTCCTATAAAAGAAACCCTAACCCCTCTCTTCTCCGGCCAACATCCTCCCCCCGCCACCTCCCTCAACCGCAGCTTCCGGTCTCCCCGTCGCTGTCAGCCCCTAGCCTCCGCCCTCTCTTCCTTCCTCCTCCGCCCGTCCTTGTCCAGAACCCCCTCGAGCTCTCGCCTGAGCCGCCTCCCCCTGGAGCAGAACCCGCAGCCGACTCCGCCCCCGAGCGTCCCCGCGTTTCCTTCCCGCCGCAGCTCCGGCCGCCACCTTCGCAGCGCAGCCCGACCGTCCCCGAGCCCAGCCGCCTCCGTCAGCGCCTCCCTCCGGCGAAGCCTGGCCGCCTGAACCCTAAACCCTAGCTGTGTCAGTGTCTCGTTTCGACACACGGACACAGAAATCTCAATTTTTGGAGCTCTGTTCAGGTACCCATTTCTCTTTCCTCGTTGCCCCATTTTCTGTTCTGTCTATTGCAACGCAAACCCTGTGTGACCCTCTCGATGCCCGTGCAACCCGCTCGGTGCATCGCGTCCTGTGGCGATCGCGAACCGTGATCCAAAAACAGGAAAAATAACGCCCTGTTTTACCCCGGAACTGAGTGCGCCCCGCCAAACGGGACGACTTGGTCGCACGCGGTCTTTACCGAAATGTGCACGTCGTTGATACGGACGTGTGGGATTTTGCAGAAGTTGATTTGGATATGCGTGCACACCGGAATCAACACGTATCCGCCGACAACGCCCTGTATCCGCCTATTCTGGAACGCATCGTAACTTTGTGTACATATGTCGGATCGAGACGACACTTATGCCATCGGACTCGTAGCAATACGCTGGTCCTGTGACCCAAGTTTGCTTCGATTATGAGAACGTTGACAAAATCGCGTATCGTGGGCCCCACAGGCTCCACTTGACGGGCAATTTTGTGATCGGCTCATCGAAATCCAATTCTGGAAGTTCCGTTGGGTTCGTATCATCGTTCCTGACTTGTTGACACTAAGTTGGACAAAATTGGAGACCTTTGACCCTGACACGTTTTTTGGTGCAAAGTGGCCCACATGTGGACCCCGCTTTGACCCAAAATTGTCATTTTTGCCCTTGTGTCCAAATTGGACTCAAGGACAGTCGTTTCTAACTATTTGATATTTTCTGAATCTAATGGTGATATTTATTTCAAGAACCAGAGTAGTACCTGTAGATCACACTGAGACCAGAGCTACAGTTGGAGCCAGAACCCTAGGCAAGTGTACCTTGCCAAAACTTGCAGTTCTTGTTACATAGTTCTTAGATTTATTTATATGGTTGTGCATGCTTGACCTAGGACCGTGTGACTTACTTAGCGTCCAATTAATAGTCGGGTGCCAACACCATACGTGGAGTTGTGTATTGTCATCTAGAGATGGACTAGCGTGACCTTTTACATCCTCGTACTTGTCTTATCAAGTACATTATACCCAGGACACTTGACACTATTTATGAGACAGAATCTTCCTGAGATATTCATGGTGATTCTGTATAGGATACAGGTTTATGACATACACAGTTTACATGCTTAGATTATATCCTGACTGGTTGCATTAGTTATGGTCTTGTGTGACATGGACATGTACATCGTGAACTGTGACATAAGATTATATTGGGTGGGGAGAGTATTACCATATCAAAGGCTGATTATATTATATATATTATCATCTGGAAGTGTCCTAGTCTCTAACACAGAGCTTTGGCACAAGTTCTGGCCCTTCGAGAGAATACTGCTATGGGTTTCACCGACACCGATCCTATAGTAGTCTCATCCCGAGTATGACTAAAACTCTCACTTATATATCACTTAGCTGGTTATATAGTTTACCCTATTATTTCATTTATTTCTGCACTGTATTTATTTTGGCTTGTATTATCTGTACCTTGTTATGTCCCCTGAGGACCTGGATCCGGATTATGTCCCCAGGATTAGCTGACGAGATCTATCCCGAGGTATACGAGACCGGAGCATTAGCATTAGCAGAAGCAGGTGCCTATATTGGGGCAGAACCAGGATCTGAGGACGAGATCGTACCAGAGGACTTCTCCTGAGTATTGGCTTGAGATACTCATTTATTTCTGTTTCTAGTTATTTTATTTCCAGTCTATTGCATTAATGTATCAGACTTGTTCTCGGATTGTTCTCCGAGACACTTTTATTAAGATTTGTTAGTTTATTTTATTTGTATTTATTCTGGCATTTGATCTGTGATTATCTATGGTGGATAAGATTAGATTAGACTGTGACTTATATCATTGGACCTACTTGTAGTTGTATTATAGCTTAAGTATGTCCCGATGGATCCATTAAATTGGGTTTGTCCATCGGTGTGTGCTGCTGGCCATTATCACGTGTCTGGTCCCTCGGTATTTTGGGACTGGGGCGTGACAGTTGCTATATAGTATTTATGTACATAACACTAGGAAGGGGTGTATGTATAGTTATTAATATTTATTATGTATATAGATGTATATATATACTTTGAGGGTGATATATATATATATATATACTATTAGTGACAGCAGGAGCCACTAATCAGCGACGGCAGCAGCCAATTGGCTACAGTAGCAGCCAAACAGCACAGCAGCAGCAGCAGCAGCTAATCAGCGACATCAGCAGCAGCAGCATCGTCGCTGAAGGGCAGCAGCAGCAGGGAACAGCGACACCAGCCAGCGACAGTTCAGGAAAAATATCGCTAAAATAGCAGCATATCAGCAAGTGTATCAGGATTTCAGTGACAGTTTTTAGCGACAGTGCAGGAAACTGTCACTAAAACAGTAGTATATCTATATATCAGCAGTTTTCAGTGACAGCAGAATAGATTTTTGGTGACAGTTACGCAGTTATATATATATAATTATATTTATATATATGATTATATATATATATATATATATATATATATATATATATATATATATATATATATATATATATATATATATATACTAGTATTAATATATATATATATATGATTGAATCTCCTAAATTGCTAATTTTATTATTGTGTATATATAATATTTATATAGTATGTATGTATGTATGTATATATATATATATATATATATATATATATATATATATATATATATATATATATATATATAATGGATAGTTATTATAACAAGGTATTGGGAATTACCTTGAGGAACAAAGGTAATTGGGGGATACCCAAGGTATTGAGTTTGGGTACCAAGATTTGATTTAATATTATGATACCAAGTTGGTTCAAAATCACGGTACCTATTTGATGTTGTAATTGTGATTCTATATTATTATAAATAATTGTTGGATATTTTTTATATTAATGTTTTACCTTGGAATTTACGTATCCGGAGATACGGTATCCTAATCTTTAAGATATGGTTTTGTGGATTAGACTTTAGTATCTTGAACCCAATATTTGGTGTTAGACTTGTGCAACCTAGAAATAGATAGTTGACCAAAGTTGACCATAGTTTGACTATAGTTGACCATAGTTGACTTTTGACTTAGAATTGACTTATTAACCTAGAAGTTGACTAGTTTAACTTATTCTCTTTTCGAAATCTTGTATTGATGTTGTATTCCATATCTAGGTCTTCGAGTCACCGTATCAGACATCTGTGAGACTATTTATTGGATTTCAGGCGAGTATATTCTTTGATAGTTTCTTATTTATGATATCCTCTATGTTCATTGTATCTAGTATAGATATCCATGTTCTCTTGATACTATGGTTACACGGATTGGTATATCCAGATCTCGTCATAAGATATTATTCCTTGGTATATGGTGTATATGGTACAAGTATTATTTTATTGGTTATCTTGTACATGTACAGACAATGATTCTCGGGAAGACTAGCTATCTTCTTGGAGAATCTTGTGCCATAGCATACCGTGGTTGGATCTATTATACCAGTCGAGGGTGGGGAGTACTTAGTGTAGATATATAATCAGTACCCCTATTTATCAAGTACTGTACTGAATAGTATTAATCGTACACCCCACGTATAATTAGCCATGCCATATATATTGTATCATGCCCCAAGCCGATCACATGTTCAGCTAGTACTCACACACTTAGAGATTAGTATTCTTGTTCATTGGCATATTGGTCATTATTATATTTATTCCAGTATTTTCTTATTGTATATATCGTTCGTATCTATTGTGCATCTTATATATTCATATCTATTTTCTGCTATATAGTTTTTATCATTAATTAGAACTGCTGTTAGAGATGTACTCTGCTCATTTTTTGACTGGATATATTTTTTCAGATGACACTAAGGAGTGGTACCCTACCTATTATGGACCTCAGGATATTGTGGGTCTAGAGTCTGAGACCCTGGCTCAGGAGGGACTTATCCCAACTGGCACAGTTGACCCAGGAGTAGTAGCTTCTTAGTATTCTTTTTACTAAATTTGTCTCCAGCTTATTTTATTATTTTTTCAGACTCATTAATATCTTATTTAGACTCATGAGTTATATTGTGACTATTCTATTCTTTATCTGATTCGTGCTCATTTCTATCTTAGGTATGTGATTAAGTATATTATCATTGTTGGTGGTTTATTATATTGTTAGATAGATTATCCAGACATCGTTCTACCGCCGATTCTGCGGCGTAGGCTGGGCGTTATTTCTGACTTGTACCCTTACATCGGGTGTGGGTCGTGATATATTTTTTTAGTGGTGGCCCATGCAGAGCTTCGCAAGTTATGCGATATCATGGTAGTACGATAATTTAGTTGTACTACTGCGAGCCTGCGATAGGATATAGGATATAGGCTGAGATACTCAATCACATCTAGGAAAATTCTTTTGATTCAACTATTCTTCTTTGATATTGATACTTTATCTTTAACTGTCCTTTTCTTACGTATCTTATATCATGTGACATATTGATTCTATTCTTCTTGATTCCATTACAGCTTTAGCTTTGTTTGATAGTGGTACTTCCCATAGTTTTATATCTGTTTCTTTTGCTCTAAAGCATGGATTGGTAGCTGAGTCTTTGCTTATGACTTGCAAGATCATGACCGAGGGAGGCACTATCCTGGTAAATGATATTTGCAAGGATTAAAGAGTTATTTTGGGAGGCCGGGAGTTGAGTGCGTGTCTACTTGTAATGCCACTTTTGAGCTATGATATTGTACTCGAGATGGATTGGTTGAATAGGCACCGTGCTAGCATAAATTGTAGAGGAGGTAAAGTTTTGTTTGGTCCGTCAGGAGAGCCAGAGTTTGAGTTTGCTAGAGGAGCTGCAGAGCAGGAAGAAGGTATTATTTGTGGAGCTATGGTGGAAGACAAGGAGTTGCCGCATCCATTAATAGCAGAGTTCTTGGATGTGTTTCCTGAGGAATTGTCAGGGTTGTCACCAGATCAAGATGTTAAATTCTTTATAGACTTGGTGCCAGGTGCAGAACTAATTTTGCAGCATATCTATAGAGTAAACAACAGCAAGCTGGCCGAGATGAAGAAGCAGGTGGACGAATTGTAGGATAAGGGGTTTATCAGATTGAGTTGTTCACCATGGGGAGCCCTGGTATTGTTTGTACCGAAGAAGGATGGGTCGATGCGCATGTGCATTGATTACAAGGCTTTGAATAATCTCACTATCAAGAATAAGTATCCTTTGCCACGGATTGATGATCTGTTTGATCAGTTAAGTGATGCAAATGTATTTTTTAAGATAGATTTGAGATCAAGCTACCATCAATTGAAGGTAAAGCCGGTAGATATACCGAAGACTCTTTTAGAACTCGGTATGGTCAGTACGAGTTTATGGTAATATCATTTGGTTTGACTAATGCACCAGCGATATTTATGAACTTGATGAACAAGGTGTTCCATCAGTACCTTGACAAGTTCGTAGTGATGTTCATCGATGACATACTCATATACTCGAAGATACCGGAGGAACATGAGGAGCATTTGAGGATTGTGTTGGATGTGCTAAGGAAGGAGAAGTTGTATGGAAAGTTGCCCAAGTGTGAGTTTTTTCTTGACAATGTAGAATTCTTGGGGCATGTTGTGACTGGTGATGTATTTCAGTGGATCCGAAAAAGATCACAGCAGTGGAATCTTGGAAGACCCCGAGTTCGGTAGCAGAGATCAGGAGTTTCTTGGGATTGGCATGCTACTACAGAAAGTTTATACAAGATTTTTTGAGGATTGCCGAGACGATGACCAGACTCACAAGGAAGGATGTGGAGTTTGTTTGGACAGAGGATTGCCAGGTTGCTTTTGAGGAGTTGAAGAAGAGGTTGACGTCTGCTCCTATTTTAACGTTGCCATCAGGGTCCGAAGGTTTTACTATTTATAGTGATGCATCAGAGAAAGGTTTGGGTTTTGTTCTTCAGCAGAATGGGAAAGTGATTGCCTATGCATCCAGGCAATTGCGTCCTCATGAAAAGAACTATCCTACCCATGATTTGGAGTTAGCAGTAGTCATATTCGCCTTGAAGTTATGGAAATATTATTTGTACGGAGAGCATGTGGAGATCTTCACAGACCACAAAAGCTTGAAGTACGTTTTCACGCAGAAGGAGTTGAATGTAAGGCAGCGTCGGTGGTTGGAACTGATGAAGGATTTTGATATATCTTTGCAATATCATCCTGGGAAAGCTAATGTAGTTGCCGATGCTTTGAGCAGGTATCTGGTAGCTATGTTCTTAACGCATGATCGATATTTGTTGGAGGACTTGGAGAGCTTGGGCATCGAGATGATAGTTCCTGGTTGTGCTATACAGATGTGGGGATTACAGATACATTTAGATTTAATGGACAGGATCAAGGCAGCACAGTTTGGAGATATATCTGTGAGGAGTATCAGAGCTCAGGTGAGAGCAGTATTGGAGGATGATTTTACTATTGCTGAGGATGGATCTTTGAGACATGGAGTTAGATTGTGTATGCCTAGTGGGGAGCTGCGTGAGGAGGTATTGCAGGAAGCGCATCGCTCTCAGTATTTCATGTATCGAGATGCTAATAAGATGTATCGGGATATGCGAGAGAGTGTGTGGTGGTATGGCATGAAGAGGAAAGTGGCACAGTTTGTATCCAAATGCTTAGTGTGCCAGCAGGTGAAAGCCGAGAGACAGAGGCCAGGAGGTTTACTTCAGCCATTACCCATTCCAGAGTGGAAGTGGGAGCATATTACTATAGATTTTGTGTTCGGACTTCCACGATCTCCAGGAGGGAAATACGCGATTTGGGTCATCGTTGATAGGTTGACCAAGTCGGCCCACTTTTTGTCTTTCAAGGTGGATTTGTCTACGAAGAAGTTGGCAGAGATGTATGTGAGGTAGATCGTTAGGATACATGGAGTTCCCGTCAGCATAGTCTCGAATCGGGATAGTCGTTTCACTTCTGTAAAACCCCTATTCCTAGAAACCGTATATAGTATTTTTAATTAATTATTAGTAGCTAATTAGAAGAAATATTTTTTTATTAATTTTTATTTTAGGTGTTGGTGAACTTAGGGAATTTATGGGGCCATTAGGAATTTTTTTGAGTTTATTTCATGTAGGAGACCCCTTGAGCAGTTGCTAGCTTAATGGTGTGCATTAATATAATTCTAGAATTTTTCTATATATATATATATATATATATATATATATATATATATATTTATATATATATATATATATATATATTTATAAATGAAAATATAAAAGATTAGAAAAAAAGAAAAAAAAACTATTAATATACTATTTCCTATTGGATCTTATAGATCCTTAGCCCCAAACCTCCCTAACCCGCTAGTGAGCCACCCGCTGGACTTAGCTAGACCCGAACCCCCCCTTTGTTGGCAGCACCGCTGGAAACAAACCACCCGCCCCTTTGTAGCAACCTATAGCAGCAGACCCACTCCCCTTTGTGAGCAAAGTGAGCCACACCACAACCCCCCTTAAACCGTAGCATGCGACCCGACCCCCTACTCCCTTCTTATATATATATATGTATCTTCATTATTTTGACTAAAATCCTAACCCTAGATCATCCAATCTCCTCATCTTCCCATCTAAACCTAGAGAGCGCTGCCACCGCAGCCAGAAACGCCGTCCAAACCGCCCAAATCGACCTCGACGACCGCGACCCCGCGCGCTGCAGAAAGTTACAGCAGGGTACCTATGTTCCCGTACAGTTTTCTGTCGCATCGCTCAACCAAACGCTACCCCGTCTTCACCGGTACGCTCACCCCTTAACCCTCTTCATTATGTGTATGATAGTCAACCTCGAACAATACGTAACCATAGGCAAAAACAGCGTCAAAGTTGGCAAAAAAAGACCAATTTCTGGGATCGCAGAAAACTATGGTGATCACCTATGTTCCCAGATTCGTATCTCCCACCACAGAGATCTGAATCCAATTATTCCTTTTGGTATACGGAGATCACTTAACCTAGTTTAATTTCTGTTAAATAACCCTAGATTATTAACTGCTGTAGGTAGAATTAAATTCGTTGAAAAACCCCAAAAACATAATTTTTTAGATTTCTAAAAGTTATGAAACGGAGCGAGCCCCGCCTAACAGGACCGTTCTATCGTGTACCAAGTGTACCAATCGATGCGCGCAGTATACCCAGACACGTGAGAGTTTGCTGAAACAGATTCGGATGCGTGTGCGAGTCAAAATTAGCCCGTATCCGCGGACAATCTCCGTGTCACAACTTTTGCAGAAGCTGTGCGTATTTTGTGCACGCTCGTCAGATCACGACGAAACTTGTGCCACTGGACTCATGGTAATGCGCTAGTCCTGTGACCCAATTTTCACACAATTCTGAGATAGTTGACCAAGTCGTCAATTAGCGGGCCCCACGGTTGACCTTTTGGGCGAAATTGTGTTCGGCCCGTCGAAATCTATATTTGGACATACCTTTGGGTTCGTATTGACATTTAGAATTTTTTTTGACCTATAATTTGTCCTATTTAGAGACTATTACCCTTGGCACACTTTTTGGTGCAAAATGGGCTACACGTGGACCCCACTTTTATCCGAAATTACCCTTTTGCCCCTGTGTCCAAATTAGACGAAAGGGAAGTACTTTTTAGCTATTTTGCTCATTCCAGAAATGTTGTTGATGTCTATTTTAGCATTCGGAGACGTTTATTCGGAGGCCTTAGTTTCTGATTCTGTTTCCTTGATATTTGGGCGCGTACACTTTACAGATTTCTTGCCAGGCAAGTATACCTTGCCATTGTACTGTATTTACATTCTATATGATGCATGCATATTTATTTCTGTTGATTTAGTTTATTTATTTTAACTACTATATAAAATTGTGCATCCAAGGCAACTTGGGTGCTACGACGGTGTCGTCGTATTATGTTTTTATTTATGTATATACATTGGACCTACTTTATGAGACCACCCCATTTTCATGAGGCAGCATTAGATTTATTGACTGGTCATCGGTACGTGTGAGACGTGCGCTAGGGATAACTGCAGTTAAAAACTTCGTATGCTAGAATACCTGGCAGTTATTAGAGGTATTATCGTGTTATGGATGTGACATGCTTAGAGCATGGGGTGGGGAGAACAACAAGTATCGCATTTGAGCTCCTTTGCACTTTTTCTATTGTGCGCCCGGATTCTCCACCGGAGATACGATTGATGATGATCACTATATATTATATATTATCAGGCGGGCCTCCAGCATTCAAAAGACGACGTGCATTTTAGGCTCCTGGATCTCCGAGAGAACCATGCCAATCCCAATTTTCAGCCAGATAGCTCACTTGTGGGGAAAGATGTTCTTAACTGCATTTACTTAGACGATTAGGCAACCCCATTGGATGTTTACTTTTAGTACTTTATTGGCATGTTTATATGTATCTTGTTATGTCCCTCTGAGGACCTGGTCCCTTTCCAGGCATAGATGAGCAGGAGTATCCATAGGAGTATAGACCTGGACCTAACGCTACTTATCAATCTGAGGAGGTCTTACCTTCTGATTATATGTGATTCATTGCAGCTTTTAGAGATTCTAGTTACTATTCTTTTTGAGACATTTATTCTTATATTAGAGTTTATTCTCTTCTCTCTTTAGTAGTTTTGGTATAGTCGATTGCAGTGGATTTGTTTCCATCCGACTATCATACTTTGAGATTTCTTAGTTGAGACTACTTATTTGATATTCAGTTATTGATTTCTATTTATCTATTATTTGTGCTGTGGATGAGATATAGATTTGCGTGTGACTTGTTGTGGAAGTATATTACCACTGTGGATTGGATATTCATGTATATCGTACGTGTGCATATAGTTTCCATATATTGGAGTTCGTATACATACGGCTGGCGTATTACGTATTTCTAGTCCTACGTATTCTGGGACTGGGGCGTAACATATTTTTAGTGGTGGCCCATGCAGGTCGAGAATATATTGTCTCGGTTATGTCACTGTACCGAACAAGCCTGTGTATAGGATAGAGTATAAGGATCTCATCCACGCTTGACTGACACTCATCCTTCCTATTTAATACTTGCATCATGTTTGATTCCTGTACTTCTTCTAATCGTGTTTTTTCGAAGTCACTTGCTAAATCTTGCTGAAAGGCCGCTAAGGTCGACTCTATCTGTTCGTTCGGGAGGAGACCTTTTTCGTACATCACCGCTAAGGTCCCTCCTTGAGTCCCTCCCCGGAACTGGAGAGGTGGAGTGTGAGTCAGACTCAAGGAGGGACCCCAACGCTTCCTAGGCTTCCGGGGCCAGATGGACAGACTCACACTCCAGTTCCATCTGATGTTCCCGCTTTACCTATTGGGAACCTTCCAGCTTTTCCAGTACCGCAAGATGGCCAGGCACAGCTGTTCTAATTCTTTCAGATGATGATGCAGGAACAGAGGCAGCAAGCAGTCGAGCAGAGGCAAGAATTTTTGGCAGCACTTGAGAGGATAGCTGCACAGGCTACTGTACCAGCCCAAGCACTAGCTCCAGTACCTCGATCTAGAGTGGGATCAGTAAAAGAATTTATTCAGATGGGTCCGAGACCGTACAAGGGCACTGAGAGTCCAGAGGAGACTACCAACCGGATCACTCACACGCAAAATCTATTGGAGGTATCGCAGTTATCTACAGACCTATGGATAGCGGATGTAAGGATGCTTCTAAATGGTAATGCTCATCACTGGTGGGAATCCATGGAGCGCCAGTTGGGTACATACCAGACTTGGGAGCAGTTCTTGGAGTGCTTCGAGGGAAAGCACTTCCCGGACACCGTTAGAGATACCTTGTACGATCAGTTTCTTCACTTGGAGCAGGGGAACCAAACGGTGGATGAGTATGATGTCGAATTTAGTCGACTCAGCAAATATGGTGCTGCTTTGATACCATATGACTTGGCTAAGGCTAAGAGGTTTTATCGCAGACTGACTCAGGAGCTCCAACATTACACAAGCTCACAGTCCCGGATCTCTTATGTCGATTTACTGACAGAAGCCAGATTACAAGAAACCATTAGCAGAGGAAAAGGAGGTCAGCTGAGGACACAACAAGAAACAGTAAGGGCACAGCAGGGACCGGCAAGGACACAACAGGAAGGACCTATCAGACATCCCTTGGCACAGCAGCATCAGCAACACAGAGCCGGACCATACCAGATTTTGGAGAAACCCTAATATAATTATTGTGGGAGAATCGAACATATTTTGAGAGATTGTCGGACCCGCTTAGGTCAGTGTATGAGATATGGCTCCAGACAATACCTGGCGAGAGACTTCCCAATGCAGCAGACACTTCCACCGCCAGTACAGAGACTAGCACTTCCAGCACCAAGGCCAACTCAATAGATGACTGGACCAGGAGCCCCTCGACCCCCAGCAGGAGGAGGATTTCAGAGAGGACCACCGCTACCTACCCAGGAGGATCAATATATGAGGGCCAAACATGGACAGCCGCAGAGGAACGGACGAGCTTTTATATTGGAGGTAGATGACATGGATCATGAGGTGGATGTCATAGCAGGTATTACTCTTGCTTTTACTTTTCCTGCTGTGACATTGTTTGATACGGGAGCTACCCACTCATTCGTATCATCTAGTTTTATTGCCAAATACAATATTGCTTCTACACCTTTATCTAGTTGTGTTAGAATTTTTATCGGAGGAGAAGTTGTACCAGTTACTAGAATTTGTAGATCGTGTCCTATAGTGATACGTGGCAGAGAGATGAACGCCCAACTCTTAGTCCTTTCTATGCCATCTTTTGATTTTGTGCTTGGAATGGACTGGCTAAGCAAGTACCACGCTTTCTTCGATTGTTTTGGAGGAAGCATTCTTTTTAAGGTACCAGTGTCACGACCCGCACCCGGGGTAAGGGTACTAGTCGGAAACAACGCCCAGCCTACGCCGCAGAATCGGCGGTAGAACGCTGTCTAGAAAGTCTATCTAATATAATGAACCACCAAAAGATAGTGTACTCAATCACAGAACTAAGATAGAATGAACACGGATCAGATAAGAATAGAATAGTCATCAACTCATGAGTTTAAAATAATACATCAATGAGTCTGAAGAGTAACAAAAATAAGCTGGAGACAAATCCAGTACAAAAGAATACTATCATACTACAAGCTACACTCCAGGGTCAACTGTCTCAGTTGGGATAAGTCCCTCTTGAGCCAGGGTCTCCGAATCTAAACCCACAACATCCTGGGGTCCATAATAGGTAGGGTACTCCTCAGTGTCATCTGGAAAAATATATCCAGTCAGGAAAGGAGCAGAGTACATCTCTAACAGCAGTTCTAATCCATGATAAAAACTATGTAACAGTAAATAGCTGTGGATAAACAAGATGCACAAAATAGATACAAGAGATATATAGACAATAAGGAAATACTGGAAAGAAATACAATAATGAACAATATGCCAATGAAACAATAATACTAATGACTAAGTGTGTGAGTACTAGCTTAACATGTGATCGGCTTGGGCAAGATACAATGCGGCCTGGCTAATCATACGTACGGTGCATGATCAACACTATTCGCTTACCAATACTTTATTCAATAGGGATTTGATCACATATCTATACTAATACTTCCCACCCCCAACTGGTATAATAGATCCAACCACGGTATGCTATGGCACTAGATTCCCCAAGAAGATAGCTAGTCTCCCCGAGAATCGGTGTCTGTACATGTACAAGATAAATAATGAAACAATACTTGTACCATATACACCATATACCAAGGAATAACATCTCATGACGAGATCCGGATATACCAATCCGTGTAACCATAGTGTCGAGAGAAACATGTAAATCTATACTAGATACAACGAACATAGAGGATATCATAAATGAGAAACTATCAGAGAATGTACTCGCCTGAAATCCAAAGAACACTCTCACAGATGTCTGACTCGGTGCCTCGAAGACCTAGATATGGAATACCACATTAATACAAGGTCCCGGAAAGAGAACAAGTCAAACTAGTCAACTCCTAGGTCAACAAATAAATTCTAAGTCAAAAGTCAACTATGGTCAACTCTAAAGTCAACTAAAGTCAAACCAAGGTCAACCTCACAAGAAATCTATATAAATAATATAGAAATAAAATACAACAATTTAGGAATAAAAATTAGATCCCAAATCATACTCACACAAAGTATACTACTAATACAAAAAATATATACCTTAAAATAATATATATACAAACCAAAATATATACAAATAACATAATATATTATTACAAATATTATACAAAACACATATATATACATACATATATATATACAATAATAATATATAAAATATAATTTAAAACTGCCAAAGCGTCACTGAAAATAGGGAGTTAAAAATACAATTTAATTAAAACAGCTTATAGTGACAGTCTCAACTGTCACAGAAAACGTCGCAAAAGCCACTGTGTAATAAAATCCACTGCTGCTGCATTGGTGACAGTTAATCAACTGTCACCGAAAACTGTCGCCACTGCTGCTAAGATCCCGCCTGCAGCATTAATGACAGAACTGTCATTAATGCACAGTGGGCTACAACGGCTGCTGCTGACCCGCCTATTTAGCGACAGTTTCACTGTCACAAACCCACTGTCACTAAAACACAGAAATATATATAAATATATATATGCAATAATAATCATAATACATATATATAAATAAATAATTATATACTTATATATATATGCACATATAAACTTATAATTAAATACCAATAGTTATAACACATGCACATATTAATGTTCATATTTTACATGGCTAGAAGCACACCTAAAATATATACATTAATATACAAATAATTACATAATAATTATAAATAATATAATTACACAATTAAACACATAAATATATTTTATAAAACATTTATGTATAATTTATGTTATTAACATAAGTACATATATAATTACATGCAAGAAAGCTAAATATTATATTTGTACATCATATTAGCACACACAAAAATATATAGATCTATGCTACAATAATACACAAAATAAATATATAATATCTATATATATTTACTAATTATAATTGAAGAATTTAAACCATACATAATTAGATCTATTCAAAAATCCACACAATTGGAGAGTATCACACCGTATCCCACTAGATCTAGGATACGCATGTGACATGAGTCCAACACACAACCAATTGCACCCCGAAGGATAAAAACAAATCACAAATAATATTTATGAATAAATCAAAGTGTCAAAAGTAGATCTATGTGTCCGTGTCAAAATACGACATGTTCAAAGCCCCGTGTCGGAGGGAAAACCCCCAAAATGACACGTATCACCAAATAGTTGGGATACGAACCACATGTACCAAATTATGGACACGACACTAGCCCCAAACACATAATCTCATGTCCAATTGATCTATAGGATCAATTGATACACACAACAAAATGTAAATTCGGAATTCCAACAAAATTAACACAAAAAGCACTATAACTTTCTCCATGGGTCTCCTATGAACACAAAACAAAGTCCTATGGGTAGTACATACATATAGGTTGATTTTACATGATTAAATCTCAGATTTAGAAGCTATTTAAATGGGAAAATTTGAATTATACCTATTGGGAGATGGATTCCCAATGAAACCTCCAATTGAGAAGACCTTGCTTCCAAATTGTAGATCCTTGCTCCTCTTTGTAGATCCTTGCTTCCTTCTTCTAGATTCTTGCTTCCTCCTTCTCTAATGGTGAATTGGGAAGAATTTGGAATGAATTTGGTAGGGAATTGGAATGGAAATGGAGAGAATTTGGGAGTGGGAAATTCTAGATCTAGATTTGGAATGAGAATGAGAAGAGAGAGAAATTTTCCCCCTCTTTTAATAGGCCGGCCTTGCCCCTCTCCCAAGCAATTATAAAATGTCCAATGTACCCCTTGGGGCCTCTCATGAAGAAATAATTAAGGAAGGAAGCTTCTAGTCTAATCACTTAATTAATTTAATCCATCTCCTTAACTATGGGTTTTCTAAATGGGCCAAATCTAACTATTTAATTCATGTTGGTCCATGGGTCTAAACTACACTAGTTGGGTCCACTAAAATAAGTCCAAAATAATTAAATAACATCCAACAACAATTAAATAATACAACAAAAATTATTTACCATGCACAATATTTATTTAAATAAGAAATTACTAAAATACCCTTTTCCTAAAATGTGGTAGTGACAAGTCTACCCTCCTTAAAATAATTTCGTCCTCAAAATTTAAAGATGAAAACTTCCCCCAGAAAAATCACAGAACAGAACTAAAGAATCACAATTAACTAATGAACAGAACATAACAATGAACAGAACATAACTAGAAATAACATACCTCAAGGTACAAACAAATATGGATAACGCTCTCGCATGTCATCCTCTCTCTCCCAGGTAGACTCCCCCGGAGAGTGATGTCTCCATGCGACGCGCACCAAGGAATAGTCTGGTTCCTCAGCACCTTCTCTCTCCGATCCAGAATCTCAACTGGCTGCTCTGGATAGCTAAGAGTAGGGCCCACCTCTATCTCCGAGTGATCCAATACATGACTAGGATCTGCCACGTATCATCTCAACTGCGACACATAAAACACGTTGTGCACTCCCTCCAATGCAGGTGGCAAGTCTAGTCTATAAGCAACTGCACCGACCCTCTCTAGAATAGTGAAAGGTCCGATGAATCGCGGACTAAGCTTTCCGCCTCCACCGAAGCGAATCGTGCCTCGTGTCGGAGAAATCCTCAGAAACACCAAACCACCCACCTAGAACAAAACAACATCTTAAGAAATTAATCTATAACAAACAAGAACAAGCACAAACAAAATCTAAACTATACCTCAAACTCCAAAGGTCTCCGATGGCTATCGGCCCAATGCCGCTGTCTGTCCTGCGCCACTCGAAGTCTGTCTCTGATCAAATGAACCTTCTCCGCTGCATCCACAACCATCTCTGGCCCAAGCAAAATTCTCTCTCCAATATTGTCCCAAGACAAAGGAGTACGACACCTCCGACCATATAGAGCTTCAAAAGGTGACATCTCTATACTGGCCTGGTAACTGTTGTTGTAAGCAAACTCTACCAAATGGAGATGGTCCTCCCAAGAACCCTCGAAATCTAGTACACTGTGCGCAACATATCCTCGAGAGTCTGGATAGTCCTCTTTGACTGCCCATCTGTCTGGGGATGATATGCAGTACTGAACTTGAGCTGAGTGCCCAAACTCTCCTGCAAACTCCTCCAGAAATGAGAATTGAAACGACTATCTCGATCTGAGACTATGCTGATGGGAACTCCGTGTATCCTAACGATCTGTCTCACATACATCTCTGCCAGCTTCTCCGTAGACAAACCCACCTTGAAAGGCAAAAAGTGGGCCGACTTGGTCAATCTATCAACAATGACCCAAATCGCGTCTTTCCCTCCTGGAGATCGTGGAAGTCCGGACACAAAATCCATAGTAACGTGTTCCCACTTCCACTCTGGAATGGGTAATGGCTGAAGTAAACCTTCTGGCCTCTGCCTCTCGGCTTTCACCTGCTGGCACACTAAGCATCTGGATACAAACTGTGCCACTTCCCTCTTCATGCCATACCACCACACACTCTCTCGCATATCCCGATACATCTTGTTAGCACCTAGATATATAAAATACTGAGAGTGATGTGCTTCCTGCAACACCTCCTCGTGCAACTCTCTACTAGGCACACACAATCTAACTCCATGCCTCAAGGATCCATCCTCTGCAATAGTGAAATCATCCTCCAATCCTGCTCTCACCTGAGCTCTGATACTCCTCAAAGATACATCATCATACTGTGCTGCCTTGATCCTGTCCATCAAATCTGAGTGTATCTGTAATCCCCATATCTGCATAGCACACCCAGGAACAATCACCTCAATGCCCAAGCTCTCCAAGTCCTCCAACAGATATCGATCCTGCGTCAAGAACATAGCTACCGAATACCTGCTCAAAGCATCGGCAACTACATTGGCTTTCCCAGGATGATATTGCAAAAAGATATCAAAATCCTTCATCAATTCCAACCACCGACGCTGCCTCATGTTCAACTCCTTCTGCGTGAAAACGTACTTCAAGCTTTTATGGTCTGTGAAGATCTCCACACGCTCTCCGTACAAATAATGTTTCCACAACTTCAGAGCGAATATGACAGCTGCCAACTCCAAATAATGGGTAGGATAGTTCTTTTCATGAGGACGCAATTTCCTGGATGCATAGGCAATCACTTTCCCATGCTGCTGAAGAACACAACCTAAACCCTTCCCCGATGCATCACTATAAATAGTGAAACCTCCGGACCCTGATGGCAACGTCAAAATAGGAGCAGACGTTAACCTCTTCTTCAACTCCTCAAAAGCAATCTGGCAATCCTCCGTCCAAACAAACTCCATATCCTTCCTTGTGAGTCTGGTCATCGGCTCGGCAATCCTCGAAAAATCTTGCACAAACTTCCTGTAATAGCCTGCCAATCCCAAGAAACTCCTGATCTCTGCTACTGAACTCGGAGTCTTCCAAGATTCCACTGCTGAAATCTTCTTCGAATCCACTGAAATACCATCACCAGTCACAACATGCCCCAAGAATTCTACTTTGTCCAAGAAAAACTCACATTTGGACAACTTCCCATACAGCTTCTCCTTCCTCAGCACATCCAACACAATCCTCAAATGCTCCTCATGCTCCTCCGGTGTCCTCGAGTATATGAGTATGTCGTCGATGAACACCACCACAAACTTGTCAAGGTACTGGTGGAACACCTTGTTCATCAAGTTCATAAATACCGCCGGTGCATTAGTCAAACCAAACGGCTTCACCATAAACTCGAACTGACCATACCGAGTTCTAAAAGCAGTCTTCGGTATGTCCTCCGGCTTCACCTTCACTTGATGGTAGCCTGATCTCAAATCTATCTTAGAAAACACATTCGCACCACTCAACTGATCAAACAGATCATCAATCCGTGACAAAGGATACTTATTCTTGATAGTGAGATTATTCAAAGCCCTGTAATCAATGCACATGTGCACCGATCCATCCTTCTTCGGTACAAACAATACCGGGGCTTCCCATGGTGAAGAACTCGATCTGATAAACCCCTTATCCTGCAATTTATCTACCTGCTTCTTCAACTCGACCAGCTCGTTGTTGTTTACTCTATAGACATATTGTAAAATTGGTTCTGCACCTGGCACCAAGTCTATAGAAAATTCAACATTTCGATCTGGTGGCAATCCTGGCAATTCCTCAGGAAACACATCCAAGAATTCTGCTATCAACGGATGTGGCAACTCCTTGTCTTCTACCATAGCTCCACAAATAATGCCTTCCCCCTGCTCCGCAGCTCCTCTAGCAAACTCGAACTCTGGCTCTCCTGACGGACCAAACAAAACTCTACCTCCTCTACAGTCTATGCTAGCACGGTGCCTACTCAACCAATCCATCCCGAGTATAATATCGTAGCTCGGAAGTGGCATTACAAGTAGACACGCACTCAACTCCCGGCCTCCCAGAGTAACTCTCCGGTCCTTGCAAATATCATTAACCAGGATAATGCCTCCCCCGGTCATGATCTTGCAAGTCCTAAGCAAAGACTCAGCTACCAAACCATGCTTTAGAGCAAAAGAAACAGATACAAAACTATGGGAAGCACCACTATCAAACAAAGCTAAAGCTGGAATGGAATCAAGAAGAATAGAACCTGCGATAACATCTCCTGTGGGTTCCTCCTCTTCGACGGTCATAGCAAACGCTCGTCCCTGCCGAGCACCTCCCTGTTGTTGATGCTGGACAAAATGCTGCTGCTGTGTCGGAAGCGGTCCCCTCGGCTGTGCTGCAGGTGGTCTCGTCTGTGTCCTCGGAGCTGGAGCTGCTCCCTGAACTGCACGACGAGGATACTCCCTCGATTGATGCCCTTCAGTACCACAATACAAACAAACTCCTAGCCTCCTCCTACAAACTTCCCAGATGTGGCTGGGCTTCTTGCAAAAGTTGCATGGAGCCTGCTGTAACTGCCTCTGCTGCTGAGGTGCCTGGTGAAAAGGCGCTCTAGCTGGAGTCTGGTTCTGCTGTGGCTGCTGGAAAGGTCTGGACTGGAAATGAGGACGTTTGGCAGATACTGCACTGCCGTTGGCCCCCAGAAAAGAATCACGGTCTCTCTTGGTCTTCAAACCCAGATCCCGCTCAACCTTGCGTGCCTCCGCAAGTATCTCTGAGTATGTCTCATAAAAAGACGGAATGAGGATCAATATGGCACAAGATGTAAGACATCAAGGAAAGGACAGTTTAAGAGATCAAGTATCAATATCAAAGGAGAATAGTTGAATCAAAAGAATTTTCCTAGATGTGATTGAGTATCTCAGCCTATATCCTATATCCTATTGCAGGCTCGCAGTAGTACAACTAAATTATCGCACTACCACGACATCACATACTTGGTGAAGCTAGACCTGCATGGGCCACCACCAAAAATGTGTCACGACCCGCACCCGGGGTAAGGGTACTAGTCGGAAACAACGCCCAGCCTACGCCGCAGAATCGACGGTAGAACGCTGTCTAGAAAGTCTATATAATATAATGAACCACCAAAAGATAGTGTACTCAATCACAGAACTAAGATAGAATGAATACGGATCAGATAAGATTAGAATAGTCATCAACTCATGAGTTTAAAATAATACATCAATGAGTCTGAAGAGTAACAAAAATAAGCTGGAGACAAATCCAGTACAAAAGAATACTATCATACTACAAGCTACACTCCAGGGTCAACTGTCTCAGTTGGGATAAGTCCCTCTTGAGCCAGGGTCTCCGAATCTAAACCTACAACATCCTGGGGTCCATAATAGGTAGGGTACTCCTCAGTGTCATCTGGAAAAATATATCCAGTCAGGAAAGGAGCAGAGTACATCTCTAACAGCAGTTCTAATCCATGATAAAAACTATGTAAGAGTAAATAGCTGTGGATAAACAAGATGCACAAAATAGATACAAGAGATATATAGACAATAAGGAAATACTGGAAAGAAATACAATAATGAACAATATGCCAATGAAATAATAATACTAATGACTAAGTGTGTGAGTACTAGCTTAACATTTGATCGGCTTGGGCAAGATACAATGCGGCCTGACTAATCATACGTGCGGTGCATGATCAACACTATTCACTTACCAATACTTTATTCAATAGGGATTTGATCACATATCTATACTAATACTCCCCACCCCCAACTGGTATAATAGATCCAACCACGGTATGCTATGGCACTAGATTCCCCAAGAAGATAGCTAGTCTCCCCGAGAATCGGTGTCTGTACATGTACAAGATAACCAATAAAACAATACTTGCACCATATACACCATATACCAAGGAATAACATCTCATGACGAGATCCGGATATACCAATCCGTGTAACCATAGTGTCGAGAGAAACATGTAAATCTACACTAGATACAACGAACATAGAGGATATCATAAATGAGAAACTATCAGAGAATGTACTCGCCTGAAATCCAAAGAACAGTCTCACAGATGTCTGACTCGGTGCCTCGAAGACCTAGATATGGAATACCACATTAATACAAGGTCCCGGAAAGAGAACAAGTCAAACTAGTCAACTCCTAGGTCAATAAATAAATTCTAAGTCAAAAGTCAACTATGGTCAACTCTAAAGTCAACTAAAGTCAAACCAAGGTCAACCTCACAAGAAATCTATATAAATAATATAGAAATAAAATACAATAATTTAGGAATAAAAATTAGATCCCAAATCATACTCACACAAAGTATACTACTAATACAAATAATATATACCTTAAAATAATATATATACAAACCAATATGTATACAAATAACATAATATATTATTACAAATATTATACAAAACACATATATATACACACATATATATATACAATAATAATATATAAAATATAATTTAAAACTGCCAAAGCGTCACTGAAAACAGGAAGTTAAAAATATAATTTAATTAAAACAGCTTATAGTGACAGTCTCAACTGTCACAGAAAACGTCACAAAAGCCACTGTGTAATAAAATCCACTGCTGCTGCATTGGTGACAGTTAATCAACTGTCACCGAAAACTGTCGCCACTGCTGCTAAGATCCCGCCTGCAGCATTAATGACAGAACTGTCATTAATGCACAGTGGGCTACAACGGCTGGTGCTGACCCGCCTATTTAGCGACAGTTTCACTGTCACAAACCCACTGTCACTAAAATACAGAAATATATATAAATATATATATATATATATATATATATAAATATATATATGCAATAATAATCATAATACATATATATAAATAAATAATTATATACTTATATATATATGCACATATAAACTTATAATTAAATACCAATAGTTACAACACATGCACATATTAATGTTCATATTTTACATGGCTAGAAGCACACTTAAAATATATACATTAATATACAAATAATTACATAATAATTATAAATAATATAATTACACAATTAAACACATAAATATATTTTATAAAATATTTATGTATAATTTATGTTATTAACATAAGTACATATATAATTACATGCAAGAAAGCTACATATTATATTTGTACATCATATTAGCACACACAAAAATATATAGATCTATGCTACAATAATACACAAAATAAATATATAATATCTATATATATTTACTAATTATAATTGAAGAATTTAAACCATACATAATTAGATCTATTCAAAAATCCACACAATTGGAGAGTATCACACCGTATCCCACTAGATCTAGGATACGCATGTGACACGAGTCCAACACACAACCAATTGTACCCCGAAGGATACAAAAAAATCACAAATAATATTTATAAATAAATCAAAGTGTCAAAAGTAGATCTATGTGTCCGTGTCAAAATACGACATGTTCAAAGCCCCGTGTCGGAGGGAAAACCCCCAAAATAACACGTATCACTAAATAGTTGGGATACGAACCACATGTACCAAATTATGGACACGACACTAGCCCCCAAACACATAAGCTCATGTCCAATTGATCTATAGGATCAATTGATACACACAACAAAATGTAAATTCGGAATTCCAACAAAATTAACACAAAAAGTACCATAACTTTCTCCATGGGTCTCCTATAAACACAAAACAAAGTCCTATGGGTAGTACATACATATAGGTTGATTTTACATGATTAAATCTCAGATTTATAAGCTATTTAAATAGGAAAATCTGAATTATACCTATTGGGAGATGGATTCCCAATGAAACCTCCAATTGAGAAGAACTTGCTTCTAAATTGTAGATCCTTGCTCCTCTTTGTAGATCCTTGCTTCCTTCTTCTAGATCCTTACTTTCTCCTTCTCTAATGGTGAATTGGGAAGAATTTGGAATGAATTTGGTAGGGAATTGGAATGGGAATGGAGGAAATTTGGGAGTGGGAAATTCTAGATCTAGATTTGGAATGAGAATGAAAGGAGAGAGAAATTCCCCCCCCCCCCTCTTTTAATAGGCCGGCCTTGCCCCTCTCCCAAGCAATTATAAAATATCCAATGTACCCCTTGGGGTCTCTCATGAAGAAATAATTAAGGAAGGAAGCTTCTAGTCTAATCACTTAATTAATTTAATCCATCTCCTTAACTATGGGCTTTCTAAATGGGCCAAATCTAACTATTTAATTCATGTTGGTCCATGGGTCCAAACTACACTAGTTGGGTCCACTAAAATAAGTCCAAAATAATTAAATAACATCCAACAACAATTAAATAATACAACAAAAATTATTTACCATGCACAATATTTATTTAAATAGGAAATTACTAAAATATTATTTTTCCTAAAATGTGGTAGTGACAACCAGACCAGCCTGAACTTGAGTTTACAAGAGGATCCACAGAATTCCTTGATGGTATACAGCTCACAATGGATGATATTGTCTATCATCCTATTATTTCAGAATTTTTAGATATCTTTCCAGAGGATTTGCCAGGACTACCCCAAGACAGAGACGTAGAGTTTTCAATTGAACTAGCACCCGGAGCAGCACCTATTACATCATATGTTTACAGACTGGCGAAGAAGGAGATGGACGAGCTGAAGGCACAGTTGAAAGAACTGGAGGAGAAAGGTTTTATCCGACCGAGTGTATCACCTTGGGGAGCACCAGTATTGTTTGTACCAAAGAAGGACGGGTCAGTGTGTATGTGCATTGACTACAGAGCCTTGAATGCAGTGACTGTGAAGAACAAAAATCCATTACCACGCATTGATGACTTATTTGATCAGCTTAGTGGAGCTAAGGTATTCTCGAAGATAGATTTGAGATCGGAATATCACCAGGTGAAGGTACGAAAGCAAGACATTCTGAAGACCGCATTCAAAACAAGATATGGGTACTACAAGTTTTTGGTCATGCTATTTGGATTGACCAATGCTCCAGCTATCTTTATGGACTTGATGAATCGAGTCTTCCACCAGTACTTGGACCAGTTCATTGTCATCTTCATAGATGATATACTTGTCTATTCGAAGAGCCACGAGGAGCACGAGAAGCACCTACGGATTATTCTAGAGACTTTGAGGAGAGAGCAGTTATATGCAAAGCTCAGTAAGTGTGAGTTCTTCTTGGATAGAGTCTCATTTCTTGGACATCTTATTACAGGAGATGGTATTTCTGTTGATCCAGAGAAGATCTCAGCAGTTGAGACATGGCATGTTCCTAAATCAGCATCAGAGGTGAGGAGTTTTCTTGGACTTACGAGATATTACCGACGGTTCGTGAAAAACTTCTCAAGGATAGCAGCACCTATGACACGTTTGACTTGTAAGGATCAAGAATTTATATGGACCGACGAGTATCAAGCCGCCTCTGAAGAGTTGAAGAAGCGACTGACTACAGCACCAGTATTGACTATTCCATCAGGATCAGAAGGTTATGTGATCTACAGTGACGCATTAGGAAAAGGCTTGGGATGCATATTGATGCAGCATGGCCAGGTGATTGCATATGCATCTAGAAAGTTACGAGTGCATAAGAAGAATTATTCGACTCATGACTTGGAACTTACAGCTGTTGTATTTACTCTGAAGCTATGGAGACATTACTTATATGGGGAACGAGTATAGATCTATACAGACCACAAAAGCCTCAAGTACGTCTTCACGCAGAAGGAGTTAAATATGAGGCAACATCGATGGCTCGAGTTGATGAAAGATTTTGAGATAGAGCTACATTATCATCCAGGCAAGGCTAACGTTATAGCAGACGCGTTATGCCGGAAACCAGCAGCTTACTTCTTGACAGCACAGAGGAAATTATTGGAGGACTTGCAAGAGCTTGGCATTGAAGTGATATTACCCAGAGCAGATGGAACACTAGCCAACTTGCAAGTACAATCATCATTAGTAGAGAGGATTAAGACAACATTGCCTATAGACACCAGATTCAGGAGACTGAAGAAATGGACAGAGGCCGGAGAGTAGACATGATTGCGCATTCATGAGGATGGGATATTACGATATGGGGATCATCTTTATGTTCCAAATGGAGAGATTCGACAGGAGCTGATGACAGAGGCTCATAATTCGATTTATTATATTCATCCTGGAGGTACCAAGATGTATCGTAACTTACGCCAACACTTTTGGTGGCATGGAATAAAAAAAGAAATAGCTCGCTTTGTAGCTAAATGTCTGGTATGTCAATAATTAAAGGCAGAGCACCAGAGGACAGCAGGATTATTGCAACCACTTTCGATTCCAGAGTGGAAGTAGAAGCACATCACTATAGACTTTGTCACAGGATTTCCTAAGAGTCCAAGTGGGAGAGATGCAGTATGGGTAATAGTGGACCGACTCACCAAGTCAGTCCATTTCTTATATTTTAGAGTAGGTCAGTCTACAGAAGCTTTAGCTGACTTATATATGAGGTAGATCATAAGATTGTACGGCATACCAGTCAGCATTGTATCAGACAAAGATTCGCGCTTTATATCATACTTTTGGAGGAGCATGCAAGAGAGTCTTGGAACTCGTCTGAAATTCAGTATATCTTATCACCCGCAGACAGATGGCCAATCGGAGCGTACTATTCAGACATTGGAGGATATGTTGAGGGCTTGCATGTTAGACTTCGGAGGATCATGGGAGGACCACCTACATCTTGTGGAATTTTCTTACAACATAGCTATCAAGCGAGTATTCAGATGGCTCCGTTTGAAGCATTGTAAGAAAGAAAATGTAGGTCTCCTGTATGTTAGAGTGACGTGGGAGAACGTCAGATTCTGGGACCCGAGTTGGTGGTCAACACCGTAGAGACAGTTAAGAAGATACAGGGATACTTGCGAGCAGCACAAGACAGGCAGAAGCAGTGGGCAGACCTTCATCGTCGTCCCTTGGAGTTCAAAGAGGGCGATCATGTCTTCTTGAGGATATCACCTACTAGAGGTACCATTCGATTCGGAGGGCACGGCAAGTTGAGTCCAAGGTATATTGGACCATTTGACGTGCTAGAGAGAGTTGGAGAAGTGGCATATCGACTTGCGCTACCACCTTCACTTGAGGGAGTACATGATGTATTCCATGTGTCGTAGCTCAGGCGATATGTGGCAGACAGCAGTCATATTCTCGACCATTTGGAGATCACCATTGGGCCGAGCTTGTCATACCAAGAGCAACCCGTGGGAATCCTTGATCGTCGAGAGAAAGTGTTGAGGAACCAGTCTATTCCCTTGGTTCGCGTAGCATGGAGGCATGGCGCGCCAAGAGAATCAACTTGGGAGCGCGAGAATGACATGCGCAAGCATTTTTTGAACCTATTCGCAGACCATGGTATGAATTTACTTTGTTAATTTATATCTTATACCATCCTTGACTTTCTATCGTGGCTTAGTTTTAATTTCGAGGACAAAATTTTTATAAGTTGGGTAGAATGAAAAACTCTTATTCCTAGAAATCATATATGGCCTTTTTAATTAATTAATAATTTAATTATAGTAATTAGTAGCTAATTAGGAGAAATAAATTTTTATTAATTTTTATTTTAGGTGTTGGTGAACTTAGGGGATTTATGGGGCCATTAGGAATATTTCTAAATTTATTTCATGTAGGAGATCCCTTGAGCAGTTGCTAGCTTAATGGTGTGCATTAATATAATTCTAAAATTTTTCTATGAGTATATATATATATATATATATATATATATATATATATATATATATATATATATATATATATATATATATATATATATATATATATATATATATATATATATAAATGAAAATATAAAAGATTAGAAAAAAAACACCATTAATATACTATTTCCTATTGGATCCTATGGATCCTTAGCCCCAAACCACCCTAACCTGCTAGTGAGCCACCTGCTGGACTTAGCTAGACCCGAACCCCCCCCCCCCCCCCCTTTGTTGGCAGCACCACTGGAAACAAACCACCCGCCCCTTTGTAGCAACTTGTAGCAGCAGACCCACTCCCCTTTGTGAGCAAAGTGAGCCACACCACAACCTCCCTTAAACCGTAGCATGCGACCCGACCCCCTGCTCTTTTCTTATATATATATATATATTCATTATTTTGACTAAAACCCTAACCCTAGATCATCCAATCTCCTCCTCGTCCCATCTAGACCTAGAGAGCGCCGCCACCGCAGCCAGAAACGTCGTCCAGACCGCCCAAACCGACCCCAACGACCGCGACCCTGCGACCCCGCGTACTACAGAAAGTTACAGCAGGGTACCTGTGTGCCCGTACAGTTTCCCGTCTCCTCGCTCAACCAAACGCCACCCCGTCTTCACCGGTACGCTCACCCCTTAGCCCTCTTCATTATCTGTGTGATAGTCGACCTCGAACAACACATAACCATAGGCAAAAACAGCGTCAAGTTGTCAAAAAAAAGACCAATTTTTGGGATCGCAGAAAACTGCGGTGATCACCTATGTTCCTGGATTCGTATCTCCCATCACAGAGATCTGAATCCAATTATTCTTTTTGGTATACGGAGACCACTTGACCTAGTTTAATTTCTGTTAAATAATCCTAGATTATTAACTGTTGTAGGTAGAATTAAATTCGTTGAAAAATCTCGAAAACATATTTTTCCAGATTTCCAAAAGTTGTGAAATGGAGCACGCCCCACAAACGAGACCGCCCTGCCATGTACCAAGTATACCAATTGGTGCGCGCAGTCTACCCGGACACGTAAGAGTTCACGGAAACTGATTCGGACGCGTGTGCGCATCGGAATCAGCCCGTATCCGTGGACAATCTCCACGTCGCAACTTTTGTGGAAGCCGTGCGCATTTTTGCACGCTCGTCAGATCGCGATAAAACTTATGCCACTGGACTCGTGCTAACGTGCTGGTCCTGTGACCCAATTTTTACGCAATTCTGAGACAGTTGACCAAGTCACCAATTGGCGGGCCCACGGTTGACTATTTAGGCAAAATTGTGTTCGGCCCATCGGAATCCACATTTGGACATACCGTTACGTTCGTATTAACATTTAGAGTTTGTTTGACCTATAATTTGTCCCATTTAGAGACTGTTACACTTGACATGCTTTTCGGTGTAAAGTGGGCCACACGTGGACCCCATTTTTACTCGAAATTACTATTTTTCCCCTGTGTCCAAATTGGACGAAAGGGAAGTACTTTTTAGCTATTTTGCTCATTCCAAAAATGTTTGTGATGTCTATTTCAGCATCTGGAGATGTTTGTTCGGAGGCCTTAGTTTCTGATTCCGTGTCCTTAACATTTGGGCGCGTACACTTTACAGATTTCTTGCCAGGCAAGTATACCTTGCCATTGTACTGTATTTACATTCCATATGATGCATGCATATTTATTTCTATTTATTTAGTTTATTTATTTTAACTGCTATATAAAATTGTGCGTCCAAGGCAACTTGGGTGCTATGACGGTGTCGTCGTATTATATTTTTATTTATGTATATGCATTGGACCTACTTTATGAGACCACCCCATTTTTATGAGACAGCATTAGATTCATTGAATGTGACACATTTTTACACGAGTTGCGAGTCTCATATAGATCAAGGACTTACGTATTGACTGATCATCGGTACGTGTGGGACGTGCGCTAGGGATAACTGCTTTTAGAAACTTTGTATGCTAGCAGACCTGGCAGTTATTAGAGGTATTATTGTGTTATAGATGTGACATGCTTAGAGCATGGGGTAGGGAGAACAACAAGTACCGCATTTGAGCTCCTTTGCACTTTTTCTATTGTGCGCCCGAATTTTCCACCGGAGATACGGGTGGTGATGACCACTATATATTATATATTATCATGCGGGCCTCCGGCGTTCAAAATACGATGTGTCTTTTAGGCCCCTGGATCTCCGAGAGAACCATGCCAATCCCAGTTTTTAGCTAGATAGCTCACTTTTAGGGAAAGATGTTCTTAACTACATTCACTTAGACGGTTAGACGACCCCATTGGATGTTTACTTTCAGTACTTTATTGGCATGTTTATATGTATCTTGTTACGTCCCTCTGAGGACCTGGTCCCTTTTCAGGCATAGATGAGCAGGAGTATCCGCAGGAGTATGAACCTGGACCTGACGCTATTTATCAGTCTGAGGAGGTCTTACCTTCGGATTATATGTGATTCATTGCAGCTGTTTAGAGATTCTAGTTGCTATTCTTTTCGAGACATTTATTCTTATATTAGAGTTTATTCTCTTCTCTCTTTAGTAGTTTTGGTATAGTCGATTGCAGTGGATTTATTTCCATCCGACTATCATACTTTAAGATTTCTTATTTGAGACTGCTTATTTGATATTCAGTTATTGATTTCTATTTATCTCTTATTTGTGTTGTGGATGCGATATAGATTTGTGTGTGACTTGTTGTGACAGTATATTACTACTATGGATTGGATATTCATGTACAGCGTACGTGTGTATATGGTTTCCATATATTAGAGTTCGTATACATACGGCTGACGTGTTACGTATTTCTAGTCCTACGTATTTTGGGACTGGGGCATGACAACTTCTTATTTCTGGAGGAGTTTAAAGAAGAGTTTGGGTACTCAGCTCAAGTTCAGTACTGCATATCATCCCCAGACATATGGGCAGTCAGAGAGGACTATTTAGACTCTCGAGAATATGTTACACACTTGTGTACTAGATTTTGGGGGTTCTTGGGAGGACCATCTCCATTTGGTAGAGTTTGCTTTCAACAACAGTTACCAGACTAGTATAGAGATGTCACCTTTTGAAGCTCTGTAGGTGTCACGCCCCAGTCCCAAAATACCGTGGGACTAGACACGTGGCAATGGCCAGCAGTACGCACCGATGGACCAACTCAATATAATGGATCCTTCAGGGCATACTTAAGCTGTAAAACAAGTCTACGACAATCATGGCACCACTAATCTCATCCACACAAGATATAAAATATGATCCACAGAATAAATAAGGAATGTAAATCATCAGCAAGTCTCACAAAGTACTTCGGGGAACAACCCGATAAATATCTAGTACAATGGTTCAACAGACCAGAAAGTAAATGACTAAAATAAATAATAAACACTGAGCATGAACATGGATGCTCAAGAGAAATCTTCAGCTAAGACCTCGTCCTCGGATGGTGGTACAGCTCCTGGATCAGCTCCTGCTCTAGTCCCGTAAACCTCGGGATAAGCCTCATCTGTAAAATCTGGGGACAAATATCCGGATCCAGGTCCTCAGGGGACATAGCAAGGTACAAGAAAGCTCATGCCAATAAATAAATAAACAGTGCAGCAAATAAATAACTAAATGAAACAAAAGGGTAAATATGTAACCATCTAAGTGAGATGCAAGTGAGAGCAGCACGAATACTCAGGCTGAGACCACTACAAGCTCTGTGTCTGGGAGCCGGTAGCAGCAATAACTATGTGTTTACTATGTGTTTACTATATTTTATATATATATAATCAGCCTGTAGCCTGTGTGTCTCTCCCCACCAAATGTAACCACGCATATCATGTCCATAACGTCTCATGTCCATGTCAAGCGCGATCATAGCTAAATGCAACAAGTCATAATGTATAGAATATAAAATCTATGTCAAGTCCTGTATCCTATACAGAATCACCACGAATATCTCGAGAAAATCCTGTCTCATAAATAGTGTCAAGTGTCCTGGGTCATATGGTACTTGATAAGACAAGTACGAGAATATAAAGTGTCACGGATGTCCATCTCTAGATGACCGTACCCAACACTGCGTACAGTGTCGGCACCCGACTGATAATCGGATGCTAAGTACGTCACACGGTCCTAGGTTGAGCATGCACAGTAATATATATATAACAAGGAAAATAAATAACTAAGCTGCAGAGTTTGGCAAGGTACACTTGCCTGATGTTTGAATAACAACTGTCGTCCTAGTATCGGTGGATCCGGTAGGTACTACTCCGAAAGCTGTAATAAATATCACCAACAGTCTCAGAAGATGTCAAACTGCTAGAAATGCCTGTCCTTACGTCCAATTTGGACACAGGGACAAAAAGGTCATTTTCGGATTAAAGCGGGTTCCATATGTGGGCCACTTTGCACCGAAAAGCGTGCCGAAGGTAACAGTCTCTAAATAGGATAAACTATGGGTCAAACAACTCTAAATGTCAATACGATCCCAACGGTATGTCCAAATTTGGATTCTGATGAGCCGAACATAATTTGGTCCAAAAAGTCAACTGTGGGGCCCGCCAATTGGCGATCTGGTCATCCGTCTCAGAAATGCGTGAAAATTGGGTCACAGGACCAGCATGTTACCACGAGTCCAGTGGCGCAAGTTTCGTCGTAATCTGACAAGCGTGCACAAAATACTCGCGAGTTCCACAAAAGTGGCGACACGGAATGTGTCCGCGGATACGGCCTGATTCCGGCGCGCACACGCGTCCAAATCAGTCTCCACGAATTTTCACGTGTCCGATTATGCTGCGTGCACCATTCGGTACACTTGGCACACGGTGGGGCGGTCCCGTTTGGCGGGGCGCTCCGATCTCCCACTTTTAGAAAACCAAAAAAAGTGGGTACGCGCAGTTTTGTGACGACTACAATCTTGTCCACAGCAACTAATAGCACAAAGTTATAATATAAAAATTAAACTAGGTCATGTAATCTACAGGTATCAAAAAGAATCGTTGAATTCGGATCTCTGTGGTGGGAGATACGAACTCAACAATATAAGTGGTCATTCTGGAATTCTGCGATTGCAGAATTCTGTCTGTCCGTCCACTTTGGACGCTGTTTTTCACCTAGGGGCACACATTTTCCGAGGTAGGCTATAAAACAAATATTGGAGAGGGTTGAGGGAAGATCATACCTATGAAAACGGAACAGCGTTTGGTCGAGCGAGTCGACGGGAAATCGCGCCGGAGCAAAGGTGCTTCTAGTGGGAAACTGCAGGGCGCGATGTCGACGTCGACGGGATGGTTGGATGGCTTGGTGGGGCTTTTCTGGCTGTGGTGACGGCTCTAGATGGGAAGAGGAAGTCTGGAGTTTTAGGTTAGGGTTTTGGAGAGCTAATTATATATATATATATAATATATATTAGGAGAGAGAGAGGGAGTTGGATCGCGGGTTGTGGGTCCGCGTGAAGAAGAGTCTGGGAAATAATTGGGCGGGTCTTAGTGTTCGCTGAAGGTTTTGCTAAGTGGGAAAAGCAAAATAAGTGGCAGCAAGTTCGGCTGAATGGAAAAGCAAAGCCAAGTCTACTTGCTTGCTTAGTAGAAGTTGGTTGATATGTTATTATGGTTATTATTATTAGTATTATATTATTCTATTAACTTTTCTTTTCCTTTTCTTTCTTTAAATAAAAACTATATACATATATAATTGTATATATATATATATATATATATATATATATATATATATATATATATATATATATATATATATTAACACATAAAAAAATTTATATAATAGGGTATTGCACATCGTTAGGCTAGCAACTGCTCAAGGGGTCTCCTACATGGAATAAATTCCAAAAAATTTTTGATGGTCCCACAAGTCATCTAAGTGCCCGAACACCTAACATAAAAATTATTAAAAATCTATTTCTCCTATTTGGACCTAATTACTACAATTTAATTAATAATTAATAATAAAAGGGTATTTACGATTTTCTAGGAAGGGGGTTTTACATTCTACCCAACTTATAAAAATTTCGTCCTCGAAATTAAATTAGGGTAGGGCTCTCTTTGTCAAGTCCCACTTGATTACAGTCTACGAATTTCTCTCAAGTGAGCATTGCGGTCTCTACCCAACTTAAATTTTACCCATCTATCATCTAAGGCTATACATCCAAGAAAGCTATGCCCCAAATTATGTTGTTGAATCCTCAAGGTTTTTAATACCAACCTATCATATATGATATGTCCTTTATCAGCTATAAAGGCAGTCATCTAGTAGTATGATTGGCCTATGGGGTATATCTAGTACTGTCTATATGTCAAACTTATACCAAGCACGAGGTTTCGCCTTTCCGAAATAAGAGAAGACGGAGATCAATAAATAAGAGTTCAAAGGTGAGATAAACAGAATAGAAGTATCGGGGTCAAGACGTTTTAAGAATTCAACTGGGAATCGTCAAGCAGTTATGGATTAAAATCCTATTCTGATAATCCTCTGGTCGCATGCTCGTATTAGTACAGTTATGTAACCGATACGATATGTCAGACATGTCTAGGGCAAGTATATTCGTCTACTAATTACTACATATCTCAATCCACGTAAAGTAGCGTTACGAAGGGTGAATCAAGCGCACTAAGGTTGGCCAGACCTTAATACACTGATTCTGAGATGTATTAGTGTACATGTCCACTAATACATAAGTCATGAACAAGCTCGATAAAGAATGAGCTTGCAAAACTAGGCTATTAGAATAGCAGCATAAGTCAAGTACAGCAAATTTAAGTACGCTAGATGATGATGGAAGGAGGTACAAATTATTCAAGTTCACAAAACAAAAACAAACAAGCAACCATAATAATAACAGACTCTACCATCTCTACAGTTATCATACAACCTCCTTGTCTAAGTCGCTAGTCGACAAAATAGGGGCAAGGACCTCTAAATTCTACAGTCTGAATAAATACTATCTTCTTATGCAAGTCTAAAGTTGTGTCACCCTAGTTCACTTCATCAATGGGTCAAATAGGGCTAAGTGGTACTATGTTGTAAGACTTACTACCCAACTTAAAACAATAAACTAATACTGAAATTGTTTTAAGGATACCGTGGAAACTCTTGTTAAGGTCTACGAGAAGGGGTCTTGGTACCTATTAGGGTATCCTCCTCTATTACATAAGTCATGGTCGTCTTAAGCCTTAGTCGTAGTGCTTATAGGACAAGGGTCGATGGTGAGGATAGAAGAGTTACTAGCCGTTAAGGGAAAATGATCTATATTGTATCGAGGTGGGGGTACTATTACGCGATTTAATGCTAAGGGATAATCATCGGGTCACCATCTACAAGATTAACTCAAACTTATCAACTCTAACTACCAGGCACAAATTTTCAAATTCAAGACTACAGCTATAACCCTAGCAAACTATGGGTCCTTAACAAGGAATAAAATTACTTGGCCTACTATCAGAAGCGTCAGATGGCATGAGTTGAAAGATGAAGAGAAGAAACGTAATTAGCCGTCGCAAAATAGCGAGCGCTATGGTCGCAGGGAAACAATATAAAAATAAAGATAGATGGCTCTAGATAGCATCATGGTTCTCTAAGGGGAGTGGGGTGTTGGTTGCTATGTTTGAGGTATGATTAGAAAAATGCTCTATACATTGCTCTTGGCTCTCTAAGGTACGGTCTGCTTATCTCAAGACAAGAACCTATATCCTAATGCTATCTCACTATGCATATTAGGTTCAGTCCTAACTTTCGATCTCGAATTTCTATTGGTTCTTCAAGACTGGGTCAAACACTAGGGTCAAACATTATGGTAAATTTTCTAACTAACTCTAGTAGTGTCTATACTACTCTCAAGTCTTCATAATTCATCAGGGGGTAATGGTATACCGATCCTAGAGATAAGGAATTCTAGAGTTCACTAGATATTCTAGACTTAGTGGGGTGTCAATATTCTAGCTGCACTCTTAATAGGAATGTTACCCTACTGATCATCTAACAACAGGAACTTATATATTCTAAGAGAGGCTATACGCAAGAAATTAATAGGGAAGCACATGAATCAAGCAGGATGCAATTTATCCGAATGGAATGGATTGGAAGGAGGATGAGTCATAGTCAGTGTGGATGAGATCCTATACTTTAATCCTAGTTGCAGGCTTGCTCGGTCCCTAAGTTGAAATCAAACAATTTAGTCGTAGACCTGCATGGGCCACCACAAAAACTCTGTCATGCCCCAGTCCCAAAATACTGTGGGACTAGACACGTGGCAATGGCCAGCAGTACGCACCGATGGACCAACTCAATATAATGGATCCTTCAGGGCATACTTAAGCTGTAAAACAAGTCTACGACAATCATGGCACCACTAATCTCATCCACACAAGATATAAAATATGATCCACAGAATAAATAAGGAATGTAAATCATCAGCAAGTCTCACAAAGTACTTCGGAGAACAACCCGATAAATATCTAGTACAATGGTTCAACAGACCAGAAAGTAAATGACTGAAATAAATAATAAACACTGAGCATGAACATGGATGCTCAAGAGAAATCTTCAGCTAAGACCTCATCCTCGGATGGTGGTACAGCTCCTGGATCAGCTCCTGCTCTAGTCCCGTAAACCTCGGGATAAGCCTCATCTGTAAAATCTGGGGACAAATATCCGGATCCAGGTCCTCAGGGGACATAGCAAGGTACAAGAAAGCTCATGCCAATAAATAAATAAACAGTGCAGCAAATAAATAACTAAATGAAATAATAGGGTAAATATGTAACCATCTAAGTGAAATGCAAGTGAGAGCAGCACGAATACTCAGGCTGAGACCACTACAAGCTCTGTGTCTGGGAGCCGGTAGCAGCAATAACTATGTGTTTACTATGTGTTTACTATGTTTTATATATATATAATCAGCCTGTAGCCTGTGTGTCTTTCCTCACCCAATGTAACCACGCATATCATGTCCATAACGTCTCATGTCCATGTCAAGCGCGATCATAGCTAAATGCAACAAGTCATAATGTATAGAATATAAAATCTATGTCAAGTCCTGTATCCTATATAGAATCACCACGAATATCTCAGGAAAATCCTGTCTCATGAATAGTGTCAAGTGTCCTGGGTCATATGGTACTTGATAAGACAAGTACGAGAATATAAAGTGTCACGGATGTCCATCTCTAGATGACCGTACCCAACACTGCGTACAGTGTCGGCACCCGACTGATAATCGGACGCTAAGTACGTCACACGGTCCTAGGTTGAGCATGCACAGTAATATATATATAACAAGGAAAATAAATAACTAAGCTGCAGAGTTTGGCAAGGTACACTTACCTGATGTTTGAATAACAACTATCGTCCTGGTATCGGTGGATCCGGTAGGTACTACTCCGAAAGCTGTAATAAATATCACCAACAGTCTCAGAAGATGTCAAACTGCTAGAAATGCCTGTCCTTACGTCCAATTTGGACACAGGGACAAAAAGGTCATTTTCGGATTAAAGCGGGTTCCATATGTGGGCCACTTTGCACCGAAAAATGTGCCGAGGGTAACAGTCTCTAAATGGGACAAACTATGGGTCAAACAACTCTAAATGTCAATATGATCCCAACGGTATGTCCAAATTTGGATTCCGATGAGCCGAACATAATTTGGTCCAAAAAGTCAACTGTGGGGCCCGCCAATTGGTGATCTGGTCAACCGTCTCAGAAATGCATAAAAATTGGGTCACAGGACCAGCGTGTTACCACGAGTCCAGTGGCATAAGTTTCGTCGCAATCTGACAAGCTTGCACAAAATACTCGCGAGTTCCACAAAAGTGGCGACACGGAATGTGTCCGCGGATACGGCCTGATTCCGGCGCGCACACGCGTCCAAATCAGTCCCCACTAATTTTCACGTGTCCGATTATGCTGTGTGCACCATTCGGTACACTTGGCACACGGTGGGGCGGTCCCGTTTGGCGGGGCGCTCCGATCTCCCACTTTTAGAAAACCAGAAAAAGTGGGTGCGCGCAGTTTTGTGACGACTACAATCTTGTCCACAGCAACTAATAGCACAAAGTTATAATACAGAAATTAAACTAGGTCATGTAATCTACAGGTATCAAAAAGAATCGTTGAATTCGGATCTCTGTGGTGGGAGATACGAACTCGACAATATAAGTGGTCATTCTGGAATTCTGCGATTGCAGAATTCTGTCTGTCCGTCCACTTTGGACGCTATTTTTCACCTAGAGGCACACGTTTTTCGAGGTAGGCTATAAAACAAATATTGGAGAGGGTTGAGGGAAGATCATACCTATGAAAACGGAACAGCGTTTGGTCGAGCGAGTCGACGGGAAATTGCGTCGGAGCGAAGGTGCTTCGAGTGAGAAACTGCAGGGCGCGATGTCGACGTCGACGGGATGGTTGGATGGCTTGGTGGGGCTTTTCTGGCTGTGGTGACGGCTCTAGATGGGAAGAGGAAGTCTGGAGTTTTAGGTTAGGGTTTTGGAGAGCTAATTATATATATATATATAATATATATATTAGGAGAGAGAGAGGGAGTTGGATCGCGGGTTGTGGGTCCGCGTGAAGAAGAGTCTGGGAAATAATTGGGCGGGTCTTAGTGTTCGCTGAAGGTTTTGCTAAGTGGGAAAAGCAAAATAAGTGGCAGCAAGTTCGGCTGAATGGAAAAGCAAAGCCAAGTCTACTTGCTTGCTTAGTAGAAGTTGGTTGATATGTTATTATGGTTATTATTATTAGTATTAAATTATTCTATTAACTTTTCTTTTCCTTTTCTTTCTTTAAATAAAAACTATATACATATATAATTGTATATATATATATATATATATATATATATATATATATATTAACACATAAAAAAATTTATATAATAGGGTATTGCACATCGTTAGGCTAGCAACTGCTCAAGGGGTCTCCTACATGGAATAAATTTTAAAAAATTCTTGATGGTCCCACAAGTCATCTAAGTGCCCGAACACCTAACATAAAAATTATTAAAAATCTATTTCTCCTATTTGGACCTAATTACTACAATTTAATTTATAATTAATAATAAAAGGGTATTTACGATTTTCTAGGAAGGGGGTTTTACAGTAGGGTCGGAGGTGTCATACTCTTTTGTCTTGGGACGATGTTGGAGAGAGAGTTTTGCTTGGGCCAGAGATGGTTGTGGATGTAGCAGAGAAGGTTCAGTTGATCAGAGATAGACTTCGAGTGGTGTAGGACAGACAGCGGCATTGGGCCGATAGCCATCGGAGACCTTTGGAGTTCGAGGTATAGTTTAGATTTTGTTTTGTGCTTGTTCTTGGTTGTTGTTATAGATTAAGTTCTTAAGGTGGTATTTTATTCTATGTGGGTGGTTTGGTATTTCTGAGAATTTCTCTGACACGAGGCACGATTCATTTCGGTGGAGGCAAAAAGCGTAGTCCGCGATTCATCAGACCTTTCACTATTCTAGAGAGGGTCGGTATAGTTACTTATAGACTAGACTTGCCCCCTGCATTGGAGGGAGTGCACAACGTGTTTCACGTGTCATAGTTGAGACGATACGTGCCAGATCCTAGTCATGTGTTGGATCACTATGTGTTGGATCCTAGTCATGATCATATATATATATATATATATATATATATATATATATATAATTGTATCTTCTAAATTGCTAATTTTATTATTGTGTATATATAATATTAGTGCAGTATGTATGTATAAATATATATTATGGGTAGTTATTATAATAAGGTATTAGGAATTACCATGAGGAACCATGGTAATTAGGGGATACCCAAGGTATTGAGTTTGGGTACCAAGATTTGATTTAACATTGTGATACCAAGTTGGTTCAAAACTATGGTACCTATTTGATGTTATAATTGTGATTCTATATTATTATAAATAATTGTTGAATATTTTTTATATTTATATTTTACCTTGGAATTTACGTATCCGGAGATACGGTATCCTAATCTTTAAGATATAGTTTTGTGGCTTAGACATTAGTATCTTGAACCCAATATTTGGTGTTAGACTTTTGCAGCCTAGAAATAGATAGTTGACCAAAGTTGACCATAGTTTGACTATAGTTGACCATAGTTGACTTTTGACTTAGAATTGACTTATTGACCTAGAAGTTGACTAGTTTAACTTATTCTCTTTTCGGAACCTTGTATTGATATTTTATTCCATATCTAGGTCTTCGAGACACCGTGTCAGACATCTATGAGACTATTCATTAGACTTTAGACGAATACATTCTCTGATAGTTTCTTATTTATAATATCCTCTATATTCATTGTATCTAGTGTAGATATCCATGTTCTCTTGACACTATGGTTACACGGATTGGTATATCCGGATCTCGTCATGAGATGTTATTCCTAGGTATATGGTATATATGGTGCAAGTATTGTTTTATTGGTTATCTTGTACATGTACAAACACTGATTTTCGGGAAGACTAGCTATCTTCTTGGGGAATCTCGTGCCATAGCATTCCGTGGTTGGATCTATTATACCAGTCGAGGGTGGAGAGTACTTAGTGTAGATATGTGATCAATACCCCTATTGTATCAAGTAATATACTAAATAGTGTTAATCGTACACCGCACGTATGATTAGCTAGTCCATATATATTGTATCATACCCCAAGCCGATCACATGTTAAGCTAGTACTCACACACTTAGACATTAGTATTCTTGTTTATTGGCATATTGTTCATTATTATATTTATTTCAGTATTTCCTTATTGTATGTATCTCTCATATCTATTGTGCATCTTGTATATTCATATCTATTTACTGCTACATAGTTTTTATTATTGATTAGAACTGCTGTTAGGGATCTACTCTGCTCCTTTTCTGACTGGATATATTTTTTCAGGTGACACTGAGGAGTGGTACCCTACCTATTATGGACCTTAGGATATTATGGGTCGAGAGTCTGAGACCCTGGCTCAGGAGGGACTTATTCTAACTGAGACAATTGACCTAGGAGTAGTAGCTTCTTAGTATTCTTTGTACTGGATTTATCTCCAGCTTATTTTGTTATTTCTTTCAGACTTATCGATGTATTATTTAGACTCATGAGTTATATTGTTACTATTCTATTCTTTATCTGATTCGTGCTCATTTTCATCTTAGTTCTACGATTGAGTATATTATCATTGTTGGTGGTTTATTATATTGTTAGATAGATTATCCAGATAGCGTTCTACCACCGATTCTGCAGCGTAGGCTGGACGATGTTTTTGACTTGTACCCTTATACCGGGTGCGAGTCGTGATACAATCCTCCTTCCAAACAAACTCTACATCCTTCCTGGTGAGTCTGGTCATCAGCTCGATAATTCTCAAAAAATCTTGCACAAACTTCCTGTAGTAGCCTGCCAATCCCAAAAAACTACTGATCTCTGCTACTGACTCGGGATCTTCCAAGATTCTACTATTATGATCTTCTTCGGATCCATTGAAATACTATCACGAGTCACAACATACCCCAAGAACTCAACCTTATCCAAGAAAAACTCATACTTGGACAACTTTCCATACAGCTTCTCCTTACTCAGTACATCCAACACAATCCGCAAATGCTCCTCGTGCTCCTCTGGTGTCTTCGAGTATATGAGTATATCGTCGATAAACACCACCACAAACTTGTCAAGGTTCTGATGGAACACCTTGTTTATCAATTTCATAAATATTGCCGGTGCATTAGTCAACCCAAACGGCATCACCATAAACTCGTACTGACCATACCGAGTTCTAAATGCAGTCTTTGGTATGTCCCCCGGTTTCACCTTCACCTGATGGTAGCTTGATCTCAAATCTATCTTAGAGAATACTTTGGCACCTCTCAACTGATCGAACAGATCATCAATCCGTGGTAAATAGTACTTATTCTTGATAGTGGAATTATTTAATATCCTGTAATCAATGCACATGCGCACCGATCCATCCTTCTTCGGTACAAACAATACCGGGGCTCCCCACGGTGAAGAACTCGATCTGATAAACCCCTTATCCTGCAATTTGTCTACCTGTTTCTTCAGCTCGACCAGCTCGTTGTTGTTTATTCTATAGACATATTGCAAAATTGGTTCTGTACCTGGCACCAAGTCTATAGAAAATTTAACATCTCGATCTGGCGATAATCCTGGCAATTCCTCAGAAAACATATCCAAGAACTCTGCTATCAATGGATGTGACAACTCCTTGTCTTCCACCATAGCTCCACAAATAATGTCTTCTCCCTGCTCTACAGCTCCTCTGGCAAACTTGAACTCTGGCCCTCCTGGCGGACCAAACAAATCTCTACCTCCTCTATAATCTATACTATCACGGTGCCTACTCAACCAATCCATCTCAAGTACAATATCGTAGCTCAAAAGTGGCATTACAAGCAGACACACACTAAATTTTTGGCCTCCTAGAGTAACTCTCTGATCCTTGAAAATAAACCAGGATAATGCCTCCCCCGGTTATGATCTTGCAAGTCCTAAGCAAAGACTCAGCTACCAAACCATGCTTCAGAGCAAAAAAAAAAGATACAAAACTATGGAAAGCACCACTATCAAACAAAGCTAAAGCTGGAATGGAATAAAAAAGAATCGAACATGTAATGACATCTTCGGTGGGTTCGTCCTCCTCGACAGTCATAGCAAACGCTCGTCCCTGACGTGCACCTCTCTGCTGCTGATGCTGGACATAACACTGCTACTGTGTCAAAAGCGGTCCCCTCAGCTATACTACAGGTGTTCTCGTCTGTGTCCTCGGAGCTGAAGCTACTCCTTGAACTACACGACGAGGACACTCTCTCGACTAATGCCCTTCAGTACCACAATACAAATAAACTCCTAGCCTCCTCCTGCAAACTTTCCAGATATGGTCGGGCTTCTTGCAGTAGTGGCAGAAAGCTTGTTGTAACTGTCTCTGCTGCTGTTGTACCTGGTGAAAAGGCACCCTGGCTGGAGTCTGGTGCTGATGTGGCTGCTGGAAAGGTATGGACTGAAATAAGGATATTTGGCAGATACTGTATTACTGTTAGCCCCCAGAAAAGAATCACGGTCTATCTTGGGCTTCAAACCCAACTTCCGCTCAATCTTGCGTGCCTCCACAAGTATCTCCGAGTATGTCTCATAAAAAGACGGAATGAGGATCTTTACTTCCCAGTTTAGACCCTCACGGAAACGAATAGCCCGAACCTCTGGCTCTCTCACCAAATACTCTACAAAATGGCTCAACCTGCCGAACTTCGCACCGTACTCCTCCATAGACATGCTCTCCTGAATGAGACTCTCAAACTGTCTCCCCAAGTCAAGCCTGTCTGCCCGGGCGAAGAACTTCTTCTTGAAGAGGTCCTTGAATACCTTCCAAGACTGTCCCGCATCAACAAGAATTGGCTCATTCCTGAATCAAGTACGAGCGACGTCAAACAGTTGAAGTCCTACCGCCTCAACCTTCAGATCCTCAAAAAGATGGGACACTCTCATAAGACGCTCAATGTCCTCGAGCTAATCATCAACATAGACGATTCCCTCCGTCCCCTTGAAGACCCTAGGCTCCAGCTTCTTGAAGTCCTGAATGTTGCCTGGCCGAAGCTGAGCAACCTGAAAAGCAACTTGCTGCTGGACCGGAACTCCTCTCTCAACTACGGCACGAGCAAGCTGATGAGCACTCTCGTTGTTCTGCCGTAGAATGTCGGTCTGCCTCTAATGTGCCTCAGACTGAGTCATTTGTGCCTCGAGCATCTCACGAAACAGTGTAAACATCTGTGTCGCCTCTGCTGGCACAGGAGGTGGAGGTGGAAGCCCCTCAGATATAGCTGGCACAGTCCTCCGAGTAGGTGGTGGACCTCCGAAAGTAGCTGACACTCCAATCACCGGATAAGTGACTGGTGTAGGCCCTTAGGATGTCGCAGACCTCTCAGAAACTACTCTCCCCTGCTGCGATCTAGTATTAGGCGGCATCCTGAGACAAGCGAAAGAAAGAATAAATATGGCACATGATTTAAGACACTTAAGGAAAGGATATTTTAAGAGATCAAGTATCAAAATCAAAGGAGAATAGTTAAAAAAATCAAAAGAATTCTCCTAGATGTGATTGAGTATTCTCAGCCTATAGCCTACATCTTATATCCTATCGTAGGCTCGCAGTAGTATAACTAAATCGTCGTCCTACCACGATATCACATAACTTGCAAGCTTGACATGCATAGGCCACCACTAAAAATGTGTCACGACCCGCACTTGATGTAGGAATGTAAGTCGGGAACAACGCACAGCCTACGCCGCAGAATCGACGATAGAATATTGTCTGAGTAATCTATCTAGCAATATAATGAACCACCAACAATAACAATATACTCAATCACAGATCTAAGATAGAAACGAGCACGAATATGGTAAAGAATAGAAATAGTCACATACAACTCATGAGTCTAAAATAACACATCAATGAGTCTGAAAGAATGCTAAAGAAAAGTTGGAGACAAATCCAGTACAAGAAATGCTAAGAAGGTACAAGTCCTGGGTCATCTGTCTTAGTCGGGATAAGTCCCCCATGGGTCAGGGTCTCTGACTCTAAGCCCACAACATCCTGGGGTCCATAATGTGTAGGATACCACTCCTCAGTGTCATCTGGAAAAAAAATATCCAGTCAAGAAAAGAGTAGAGTACATCTCTAACAGCAGTTCTAATCAATGATAAAAACTATGTAACAGTAAATAGATATGAATATACAAGATGCACAATAGATATAAGAGATATACAATAAGAAAATACTGGAATGAATACAATAATGAACCATATGACAATGAACAAGAATACTAATGACTAAGTGTGAGTACTAGCTTTAATATGTGATCAGCTTGGGAACATGATACAATATATATGGTCTGGCTAATCATACGTGCGGTGTATGATTAATAATATTCAATGAACAATATTTGATACAATGAGAGTATGATCACATATCTATACTAAATTACTCCCCACCCTCGACTGGTATAATAGGTCCAACCACGGTTTGCTATGGCACAAGATTCCCCAAGAAGATAACGACTATTCCCGAGAATCAGTGTCTGTACATGTACAAGATAATCAATGAAACAAGGCTTGCATAAGATACACCATATACCAAGAATAACATCTCATGACGACATTCGGATATACCAATCCGTGTAACCATCGTATCAAAAAACATGGATATCTACACTAGATACAATGAACATAGATGATATCATAAATGATAAACTATCAGAGAATATACTCGTCTGAAGTCCAAAGAATAGTCTCACAGATGTCTGATACGGTACCTCGAAGACCTAGATATGGAATACAACATCAATACAAGATTCCAGAAAGAAAATAAGTTAAACTAGTCAACTTCTAGGTAAATAATTCAATTTTAAGTCAAAAGTCAAATTCGATCAACTCTAAGTCAACTATGGTCAACTATGGTCAAACTATGGCCAACTACCTATTTTTAGATTGTATAAGTCTAATACAAAGATATTGGATTCAAATACTAAAGTCTAGGTCATGAAAACTATATCTTAGGATACTATAATACCGTATCTCTGGATACGTAAATCAATAGGTAAATCATCACATACACATATCAAACAAGCATTAATTATATAAAATCCTAATTACAAATATTAAACGGATGCCTTGGTTTTGAACCAACTTGGTATCACAACGCTAAACCATAAACTTGCTACCCACACCCAATACTTTGGGTATCCCCAATTACCTTGGTACTTACCTTGGTGTCTCAAGGTAATACCCAATACCTTGCTCATACTAACTACCCGTAAAATAATATATGCTACACTAATTATTATACATATAGTATACTAAAATATAAATAGCAATTAGGAATATATTTATATATATATATTAATACCCTATATATACTTATATATAACTTTTATATATAAATATATGATATATACCCAAAACCGCATAACTGTCATAGAAAGCCGCTGCCCACAGTCGCTGAAACTAACGATACTGCTGATACTCTGCTGCTTCAGCGACAGTTTCTGCTGCTGTCGCTAAACTGTTGTTGCTGCTGTTGTATGCTATTGCTGCTGCTGCTGCTTTGGCGACGCTGTTGCTATTGCTGCCACGGCTGCTGTCGCTATTGCCACCGCTGCTGTTGCTTTTGCTGCTGCTGTTGTTAACTGTTGTGCTGTTTGGCGACGCTGAACCGTCGCCAAATCTCCTGCTCTCCTCTATCTCTTATATATATATACCCCATATATATATATATATATATATATATATATATATATATATATATATATATATATATATAATATATATATAACACATAATATATATACTATAATATGTATATAACTACAACTAATAAATATACATACACACATACTCCTCACATACATATATATATACATAATAACTACATAGTAATATACACATACATAGTAATATATGTATAACAACACACATACATATACGTATACGTATATGTATACATAATTATACACAATATATAACATACATCATACAACTATAAATATAACAACATATAAATATCTACTTAACATATACATATCTATACTACTTCTCACGCCCCAGTCCCAAAATACGTAGGATTAGGAATACGTAACACGCCAGCCGTATGTATACGAACTCCAATATATGGAAACCATATACACACGTATGTTGTACATGAATATCCAATCCACAATTATAATATACTGTCATAACAAGTCACACACAAATCTATATCTCATCCACAGCACAAATAATAGATAAATGGAAATCAATAACTGAATATCAAAGATGAGTATCAAATAAGAAATCTCAAAGTATGATAGTCGGATGAAAACAAATCCACTGCAATTGACCAAAGCAAAACTACTAAAGAGAGAAGAGAATAAACTCCAATATAAGAATAATATCTCAAAAAGAATAGCAACTAGAATCTCTAAATAGCTACAATGAATCACATATAATCCGAAGGTAAGACCTCCTCAGTCTGATAGGTAGCGTCAGGTCCAGGACCATACTCCTGCTCATCTATATCTGGAAAGGGATCATATCCTCAGAGGGACGTAACAAGATACATATAAACATGCCAATAAAGTACTGAAAGTAAATATCCAAAATGGTCGCCTAACCGTCTAAGTGAATGCAGTTAAGAATGACTTTTCCTACAAGTGAGATATCTGGCTGAAAACTGGGATTGGCATGGTTCTCTCGGAGATCCAGGGGCCTAAAAGGTACGTCGTCTTTTGAACGCCGGAGGCCCGCCTGATAATATATAATATATAGTGGTCATCACCACCTGTATCTCCGACGGAGAATTCGGGTGCTCAAATGCGGTACTTGTTGTTCTCCCCACCCCATGCTCTAAGCATGTCACCTCCATAACACGATAATACCTCTAATAACTGCCAGGTCTGGTAGCATACAAAGTTTCTATGGCAGTTATCCCTAGCACACGTCCCACACGTACCGATGATCAGTCAATACGTAAGTCCGTGATCTATATGAGACTCACAACTCGTATAAAAATGTGTCACAGTCAATGAATCTAATGCTGCCTCATGAAAATGGGGTGGTCTCATAAGGTAGGTCCAATGCATATACATAAATAAAAATATAATACGACGACACCGTCGTAGCACCCAAGTTTCCTTGGACGCATAATTTTATATAGCAGTTAAAATAATTGAACTACATAAACAGAAATAAACATGCATGCATCATATGGAATATAAATACAGTACAATGACAAGGTATACTTGCCTGGCAAGAAATCTATAAGTGTACGCGCCCAAATATCAAGGACACGGGATCAGAAACTAATGGCCTCCGAACAAACATCTCCGGATACTGAAATAGATATCCCCAACATTTTCGGAATAAGCAAAATAGCTAAAAAGTACTTCCCTTTCGTCCAATTTGGATACAGGGGCAAAACGGTAATTTTGGATAAAAGTAGGGTCCACGTGTGACCCACTTTGCACCAAAAAGTGTGCCAGAGGTAACAGTCTCTAAATGGGACAAATTATTGGTCAAACAAACTCTAAATGTCAATACGAATCCAACGGTATGTCCAAATATGGATTCCGATGGGCCGAACACAATTTTGCCCAAAAAGTCAACCGTAGGGCCCGCCAATTGGCGACTTGGTCAACTGTCTCAGAATTACGTGAAAATTGGGTCACAGGACCAGCGCGTTACCATGAGTCCAGTGGCACAAGTTTCGTCATAATCTGACAAGCGTGCAAAAAATGCGCATAACTTTCGCAAAAGTTATGACACGGGATTTATCCGCAAATACGGGCTGATTTTGGCGCGCACACGCGTCCAAATCAGTTTTTGCAAACTCTCACATATTCGGGTATGTTGCACACACTGTTTGGTATAATTGGTACACGGCGGAGCGGTCCCTTTTGGCGGGGCGCGCTCAGTTTCACAACTTTTGAAAATCTGGAAAAAATGTGTTTACGAGGTTTTCCAACAAATTTAATTCTACCTACAACAGTTAATAATCTAGGGTTATTTAATAGAAATTAAACTAGGTCAAGTGGTCTCCGCATACCAAAAAGAATTATCAAATTTGAATCTCTGTGGTGGGAGATACGAATCCAGGAACATAGGTGATCACCGTAGTTTTCTGCGATCCCAGAAATTGGTCTTTTCTGCCAACTTTGATATTATTTTTGCCTATGGTTACACATTGTTCGAGGTCTACTATTACACAGATATGGAAGAGGGTTAAGGGGTGAGCATACCGGTGAAGACGGGGCGGCGTTTGGTTGAGCGAGGTGATGAAAAACTGTACGGGAACACAGGTACCTCGCTGTTGAATTCTGCAGTGCGCGGGGTGCGCGGGGTCGCGGTCGTCGGGGTCGGTTTGGACGGCCTGGCACGATTCTACGGCTGTGGTGGCGGCGCTCTCTAGGTCTAAAGGAGAATAATTAGGGTGATCTAGGGTTAGGGTTTTGGTTAAAATAAGTTATATATATAAGAGAGGGAGAGGGGGTATTATCGGGTTCTACTCGCGGGGGGGATGCTGCTAAGGGTTGCAGCATATTTGCAAGGGGCTGCTGCATTTTTGCAAGGGCGGTTGGTTTGTTTGCCAGCGGGTGTTTGTGCAATAGGGGGCGGCTAAGGATCCGGCGGGTAGGTAGTGATTTGGGTAGTGGGTTTAATAGGAAATGGGTAGTTAAGGATCCAATAGTAATAAAACTATTTTCTTTTCTTTTCTTTTCTAATCTAACTTTTTTTTCTTTTAAATATATATATATATATATATATATATATATATATATATATATATATATATATATATATATATACACGTATATACTCATAGAAAAATCTAGAATTACACTAATGCGTACCATTAAACTAGCAACTACTCAAGGGGTCTCCTACATGAAATAAATTCAAAAAAATTCCTAATGGTCCTATAAATCCCCTAAGTTCACCAATACCTAAAATAAAAATTAATAAAAATCTATTTCTCCTAATTAGCCACTAATTACTATAACTAAATTAATAATTAATTAAAAAGGATAAATATAATTTTTTGGATAGGAATTTTACATTCTACCCAACTTATAAAAAATTTGTCCTCGAAATTAAAACTAAGCCATGATAAAATATCAAGGATGGTATAAGATATAAATTAACAAAGTAAATTCATACCTTGGTCTGTGAATAGGTTCGGAAAATGCTTGCGCATGTCATCCTCGCGCTCCCAAGTTGATTCTCCTGGCGCGCCATGCCTCCATGCTATGCGAACCAAGGGAATAGACTGGTTCCTCAACACTTTCTCTCAACGATCAAGGATTTCCACCGGTTGCTCTTGGTATGACAAGCTCAGCCCAATGATGATCTCTGAATGGTCGAGAATATGACTGATGTCTGCCACATATCGCCTGAGCTGCGATACATGGAATATGTCATGTACTCTCTCAAGTGGAGGTGGTAGCGCAAGTCGATATACCACTTCTCCAACTCTCTCTAGCACGTCAAATTGTCCAATATACCTTGGACTCAACTTCCTGCGCCCTCCGAATTGAATGGTGCCTCTGGTAGGTGATATCCTCAAGAAGACATGATCGTCCTCTTTGAACTCCAAGGGACGACGATGAAGGTCTACCCACTGCTTCTGCCTGTCATGCGCTACTCGCAAGTGTCCTTGAATCTTTTTAACTGTCTTAATGGTGTTGACCACCAACTCGGGTCCCAGAATCTGACGTTCTCCCACGTCACTCCAACACACAGGAGACCTACATTTTCTTCCATACAATGCTTCAAACGGAGCCATCTGAATACTCGCTTGATAGCTATTGTTGTAAGAAAACTCTACAAGATATAGGTGGTCCACCCATAATCCTCCGAAGTCTAACATGCAAGCCCTCAACATATCCTCCAATGTCTAAATAGTACGCTTCGACTGCCCATCTGTCTGCGGGTGATAAGATGTACTAAACTTCAGACGAGTTCCAAGACTCTCTTGCATGCTCCTCCAAAAGTACGATATAAAGCACGAATCTCTGTCTAATACAATGCTGACTGGTATACCGTGCAATCTCACGATCTGCCTCATATATAAGTCAGTTAAAGCTTCTATAGACTGGCTACTCTAAAAGTTATGAAATGTGCTAACTTGGTGAGTCGGTCCACTATTACCCACACTGTATCTCTCCCACTTGGACTCTTTGGGAAATCTTATGACGAAGTCCATAGTGATGTGCTCCCACCTCCACTCTGGAATTGGAAGTGGTTGCAATAATCCTGCTGTCCTCTGGTGTTCTGCCTTTACTTGTTGACATACCAGATATTTAGCTACAAAGCGAGCTATTTCTCTTTTCATTCCATGTGACCAAAAGTGTTGGCGTAAGTCGTGATACATCTTGGTACCTCCAGGATGAATAGAATAAATCGAACTATGAGCCTCTGTCATCAGCTTCTGTCGAATCTCTCCATTTGGAACATAAAGACGATCTCCACATCGTAATGTCCCATCCTCATGAATGTGTAATCATGTCTGCTCTCTGGCCTCTGTCCTTTCCTTCAGTCTCCTGAATCTGGCGTCTGTAGGCAAAGCTGCCTTAATCCTTTCTACCAATGATGATTGTACTTGCAAGTTGGCTAGTGTCCCATCTGTTCCGGGTAATATTACTTCAATGCCAAGCTCTTGCAAGTCCTCTAATAATTTCCTCTGTACTGTCAAGAAGTAAGCTGCTGGTTTCTGGCTTAACACGTCTGCTACAACGTTAGCCTTGCCTTGATGATAATGTAGCTCTATCTCAAAATCTTTTATCAACTCGAGCTATCGACGTTGCCTCATATTTAACTCCTTCTGCGTGAAGACGTACTTGAGGCTTTTGTGGTCTGTATAGATCTCTACTCGTTCTCCATATAAGTAATGTCTCCATAGCTTCAGAGCAAATACAACGGCTGCAAGCTCCAAGTCATAAGTTGGATAATTCTTCTCATGCACTCGTAACTGCCTAGATGCATATGCAATCACCTTGCCATGCTGCATCAATACGCATCTCAAGTCTTTCCCTGATGCGTCACTGTAGATCACATAACCTCCTGATCTTGACAGAATAGTCAATACGGGTGCTGTAGTCAGTCGCTTCTTCAACTCTTCAAAGGCGGCTTGACACTCGTCGGTCTATATAAATTCTTGATCCTTACAAGTCAAACGTGTTATAGGTGCTGCTATCCTTGAGAAGTTTTCCATGAACCGTCGGTAATATCCCACAAGTTCAAGGAAACTCCTCACCTCTGATGCTGATTTAGGAACAGGCCATGTCTCAACTGTCGAGATCTTCTCTAGATCAACAGAAATACCATCTCCCGTAACAACATGCCCAAGAAATGAGACTCTGTCTAAGAAGAACTCATATTTGCTGAGCTTTGCATATAACTGCTCTCTCCATAAAGTCTCTAGAATAATCCGCAGGTGCTTCTCATGCTCCTCGTGGCTCTTCGAATAGACAAGTATATCATCTATGAAGACGACCACGAACTGGTCCAAGTACTGGTGGAAGACTCAATTCATCAAGTCCATGAAGATAGCTGGAGCATTGGTCAATCCAAATGGTATGACCAAAAACTCGTAGTGCCCATATCTTGTTCTGAATGCGGTCTTCGGAATGTCCTGCTTCCGTACCTTCACCTGGTGATATCCCGATCTCAAATCTATCTTCGAGAATACCTTGGCACCACTGAGTTGATCAAATAGGTCATCAATGCATGGCAATGGATATTTGTTCTTCACTGTTACTGCATTCAAGGCTCTGTAGTCAATGCACATACGCACTGACCCGTCCTTTGGTACAAACAATACTGGTGCTCCCCAGGGTGATGCACTTGGTCGGATGAAATCTTTCTCTTCTAGTTCTTTCAACTGTGCCTTCAGCTCATCCATTTTCTTCTTCGCCAGTCTGTAAACATGCGAGGCTATAGGTGCTACTCCGGGTGCTAGTTCAATTGAAAACTCTACGTCTCTGTCTGGGGGTAGTCCTGACAAATCCTCTGGAAAGGCGTCTAGAAATTCTGAAATAATAGGATGATAGACAATATCGTCCTTTGTGAGCTAGATACCATCAAGGATTTCTATGGATCCTCTTGCAAACTCAAGTTCAGGCTGACCTGGTACCTTAAAAAGAATGCTTCCTCCAAAATAATCGAAGAAAGCGTGGTACTTGCTTAGCCAGTCCATTCCAAGCACAATATCAAAAGATGGCATAGGAAGGACTAAGAGTTTGGCATTCATCTCTCTGCTACGTATCACTTTAGGACCCGATCTACAAATTTGGCTAACTGGTACAACTCCTCCTCCGGTAAGAATTCTAACACAACTAGATAAAGGTGTAGAGACAATATTGCGTTTGACAATAAAACTAGAAGATATGAATGAGTGGGTGGCTTACATATCAAATAATATCACAGTCGAAAAAGTAAAAGCAAGAGTAATACCTGCTATGACATCCACCTCATGATCCATGTCATTTACCTTCAATACAAAAGCTCGTCCATTTCTCTGCGGCTGTCCATGTCCGGCCCTCATATACTGATCCTCCTGGGTAGGTAGCGGTGGTCCTTTCTGAAATCCTCCTACTGCTGGGGGTCGAGGGGCTCCTGGTCCAGTCATCTGCTGAGTTGGCCTTGGTTCTGGAAGTGCTAGTCTCTGTACTGGCGGTAGAAGTATCTGCTACATTGGGCAGTCTCTCGCCAGGTATTGTCCGGAGCCACATCTCATACACTGATCCAAGCGGGTCCGACAATCTCTCAAAATATGTTCGATTCTCCCACAATAATTATATTAGGGTTTCTCCAAAATCTGGTACGGTCTGGCTCTGTGTTGCTGATGCTGCTATGCCAAGTAACGTCTGATAGGTCCTCCCTGTTGTGTCCTTGTCAGTCCCTGTTGTGCCCTTGCTGTTCCTTGTTGTGTCCTCAGCTGACCTCTTTTTCCTCTGCTGATGGTTTCTTGCAATCTGGCTTCTGTCAGTAACTCAGCATAAGCGATCCGGGACTGTGAGCTTGTGTAATATTGGAGCTCCTGGGTCAGTCTACGATGAAACCTCTTAGCCTTAGCCAAATCATCTGGTATCAAAGCAGTGCCATATTTGCTGAGTCGACTAAACTCGGCATCATATTCGTCAACTGTTCGGTTCCCTTGCTCTATGTGAAGAAACTGATCGTACAAGGTATCTCTAACAGTGTCTGGGAAGTACTTTCCCTCGAAGCACTCCAAGAACTGCTTCCAAGTCTGATATGTACCCAACTGGCACTCCATGGATTCCCACCAGTGATGAGCATTACCATTTAGAAGCGTCCGTACACTTGTCATCCATAGGTCCGTAGGTAACTGCGATGCCTCCAATAGCTTCTACGTGTGAGTGATCCAGTTGGTAGTCTCCTCCGGGCTCTCAGTGCCTTGTACGGTCTCGGACCCATCTGAATAAAATCCTTTACTGAACCAACCCTAGCCCGAGGTACTGGAGCTAGTGCTTGAGCTGGTACAGTAGCCTGTGTAGCCATCCTCTCAAGTGCTGCCAAAAATTCTTGCCTCTGCTCGGCTGCCTGCTGCCTCTGTTCCTATATCATCATCTGAAAGAATTAGAACAGCTACGCTTGGCCATCTTGCGGTACTGGGAAAGCTGAAAGGTTTCCAATAGGTGAAGCGGGAAGATCAGATGGAACTGTAGTGTGAGTCTGTCCATCTGGTCCCGGAAGCCTAAAAATCGTTGGGGTCCCTCCTTGAGTCTGATCATTGACTCCAGAAGTTTTGTCGCCATCGGCGGCAGTACATCCATTTTGCATATCCATCTCTCTGCAGATGATGTACGAAACGATTAGAAGAAGTACAAGAATCAAACATGATGCAAGTATTAAATAGGAAGGATAAGTTTCAGTCAAGCGTGGATGAGATCCTTATACTCTATTCCTATACGCAGGCTTGTTCGGTACAGTGACGTAACCGAGACAATATATTCTCGACCTACATGGGCCACCACTAAAAATATGTCACGTCCCAGTCCCAAAATACGTAGGACTAGAAATACGTAACACGCCAGCCGTATGTATACGAACTCCAATATATGGAAACCATATACACACGTACGTTGTACATGAATATCCAATCTACAGTGGTAATATACTATCACAACAAGTCACACGCAAATCTATATCTCATCCATAGCATAAATAATAGATAAATGGAAATCAATAACTGAATATCAAAGATGAGTATCAAATAAGAAATCTCAAAGTATGATAGTCGGATGGAAATAAATCCACTGCAATCGACCAAAGAAAAACTACTAAAGAGAGAAGAGAATAAACTCCAATATAAGAATAATGTCTCGAAAAGGATAGCAACTAGAATCTCTAAACAGCTGCAATAAATCACATATAATCCGAAGGTAAGACCTCATCAGTCTGATATGTAGCGTCAGGTCCAGGTCCATACTCTTGTGGATACTCCTGCTCATCTATATCTGGAAAGGGACCAGGTCCTCAGAGTGACGTAACAAGATACATATAAATATGCCAATAAAGTACTGAAAGTAAACATCCAATATGATCGCCTAACCGTCTAAGTGAATACAGTTAAGAACGACTTTCCCCACAAGTGAGCTACCTGGCTAAAAATTGGGATTGACATGGTTCTCTCGGAGATCCAGGGGAACTAAAAGGCACGTCGTCTTTTGAACGCCGGAGGCCCGCCTGATAATATATAATATATAGTGGTCATCACCACCCGTATCTCCGGCGGAGAATTCGGACGCACAATAGAAAAAGTGCAAAGGAGCTCAAATGCGGTACTTGTTGTTCTCCCCACCCCATGCTCTAAGCATGTCACATCCATAACACGATAATACCTCTAATAACTGCCAGGTCTGCTAGCAAACAAAGTTTCTACGGCAGTTATCCCTAGCGCACATCCCACACGTACCGATGATCAGTCAATACGTAAGTCCGTGATCTATATGAGACTCACAACTCGTGTAAAAATGTGTCACAGTCAATGAATCTAATGCTGCCTCATGAAAATGGGGTGGTCTCATAAGGTAGGTCCAATGCATATACAAAAATAAAAATATAATACGACGACACCGTCATAGCACCCAAGTTTTCTTGGACGCACAATTTTATATAGCAGTTAAAATAATTGAACTACATAAACAGAAATAAATATGCATGCATCATATGGAATGTAAATACAGTACAATGGCAAGGTATACTTGCCTGGCAAGAAATCTGTAAGTGTACGCGCCCAAATGTCAAGGATACGGGATCAAAAACTGATAGCCTTCGAACAAATGTCTTCGGATGCTGAAATAGACATCACCAATGTTTCCAGAATGAGCAAAATAGCTAAAAAGCACTTCCCTTTCATCCAATTTGGATACAGGGGCAAAACGGTAATTTTGGATAAAAGTAGGGTCCACGTATGGCCTACTTTGCACCGAAAAGCGTGCCAAGGGTAATAGTCTCTTAATGGAATAAATTATAGGTCAAACAAACTCTAAATATCAATACGAACCCAACGGTATATCCAAATATGGATTCCGATGGGCCGAACACAATTTCGCCTAAAAAGTCAACCGTGGGGCCCGCCAATTGACAACTTGGTCAACTGTCTCAGAATTGCATAAAAATTGGGTCACAGGACCAGCGCATTACCATGAGTCCAGTGGAATAATTTTCGTCACAATCTGACGAGCGTGCACAAAATGCGCGCGACTTTCGTAAATGTTACGACATGGAGTTTATCCGCGGATATGGGGTGATTTCGGCGCGCACACGCGTCCAAATCAGTTTTTGTGAACTCTCACGTGTCTAGGTATGCTGCGCTCACCGTTTGGTATACTTGGTATACGGTGGGGCGGTCCCATTTGGCGGAGAGCGCTCTGTTTTATAACTTTTAGAAATCTAAAAAAAGTGTATTTATGGAGTTTTCCAACGAATTTAATTCTACCTACAGCAGATAATAATCCTGGGTTATTTAACAAAAATTAAACTAGGTCAAGTGGTCTCCGCATAAAAAAAGAATCATCAAATTCGGATCTCTGTGGTGGGAGATACGAATCCGGAAACGTAGGTGATCACCATTGTTTTCTGCGATCCCAGAAATTGGTCTTTTTCCTCCAACTTTGATGCTGTTTTTGCCTATGGTTACGCGTTGTTCGAGGTCTACTATTATACAAATATGGAAGAGGGTTAAGGGGTGAGCGTATCGGTGAAGATGGGGTGGCGTTTGGTTGAGCGAGGTGACAGAAAACTGTGCGGGAACACAGGTACCTCGCTGTTGAATTCAGCAGTGCGCGGGGTCGCGATCATCAGGGTCGGTTTGGACGGCCTGGTGCGGTTCTTCGGCTGCAGTGACGGCGCTCTCTAGGTCTAGATAGAAAATAGAAGAATTTAGTTGATCTAGGGTTAGGGTTTTGGTTAAAATAAGTTTTATATATAAGAGAGGGAGAGGGGGTGTTATCGGGTTCTACTCGCGGGGGGGGATGCTGCTAAGGGTTGCTACATATTTGCAAGGGGCTGCTGCATTTTTGCAAGGGCGGGTGGTTTGTTTGCCAGCGGGTGTGTGTGCAATAGGGGGCGGCTAAGGATCTAGCGGGTAGGTAGTGGTTTGGGTAGTGAATTTAATAGGAAATTGGTAGTTAAGGATCCAATAGTAATAAAACTATTTTCTTTTCTTTTCTAATCTAACTTTTTTTCTTTTATATATATATATATATATATATATATATATATATATATATATATATATATATATATACTCATAGAAAAATCTAGAATTATACTAATGCATACCATTAAGCTAGCAACTACTCAAGGGGTCTCCTATATGAAATAAATTCGAAAAAAATCCTAATGGTCCCATAAATCTCCTAAGTTCACCAACACCTAAAATAAAAATTAATAAAAATCTATTTCTCCTAATTATCCACTAATTATTATAATTAAATTAATAATTAATTAAAAGGAATAAATATGGTTTTTAGAATAGGGGTTTTACAATACTACAATATATAAATATATCTTACATGTAGAAGAATAGTTACATAACAATATATACACATATAGTATATACATAGATACATAGATCTAAGACACAATATTACATAAATATATATACACAATAATATACATAAATATATATACACAATAATATATATATATATATATATATATATATATATATATATATATATAATTAGACCTCACCATGAATAAGAACACAAGAGAAATAGATCTACCATTAAAATTGCACAACACATGGAACGTATCATCCCGTATCCCACTAGATCTAGGATACGCATGCGACACGAGTCCACCATACATCCAAACGTACCCCCGAAGGATACGAGCAAGTCTAAAATATTATTTATAAACAATACGAAGAGTCAAATACAAATCTACGTGTCCGTGTCAAAATATGACATGCTCAAAGTCTCGTGTCGGAGAAAAACTCTCAAATTAACACGTATCAGCAAATTGTTGAGATAAGACCTATACGTACCCAATTGTGGATATGATACTAGCCCCAAACACACAAGTACATATCAAATTGATCTATAGGACCAATTGACATGCACAACAAATGTCAATCTCGGAAGTCCTCCAAAATTGACACAAAAAGTACCATAACTTTCACAATATGCCTCCTATGAACACAAAATCAAATCTTATGGGTAGCCTATGCATATGGATTGATTTATCATGGTTAAATCTCAAATTTAGAACCTAAATTAAGGAGAAAAACTAAATTGTACCTATTGGAAGATGGATTCCCAATACAACCTCCAAATATGATAAAATTGGCCTTTAACTTGTAGATCCTTGCTCCTCTTTGTAGATCCTTGCTTCCACCTTCTAGATTCTTGCTCCACTAGTCTCCAATGGTGATTTGGGAAGCAATTAGGATAAAATTTGGTAGAGAAATAAAGTAGAAATGAAGGAATTTGGTTGAGAAAAATTCTAGATCTAGTTTTCAAATAAAAAGAGGAGAGACCAAGTCCCCCATCTTTAATAGGCCGGCCCCCTTTTCCCATCCTCAAGTCACTATGAAATATCCAATATACCCCTTGGGGCCTCTCATAAAAAAATAATGAAGGAGAAAAGCTTCTAGTCTAATGGTTTAATTAATTTTCATTATCATCATAATCAATGGGTATTCTAAATGGGCTCAAAACAAATAATTAATACATGTTGGTCCATGAGTCTAAAATAAATAAATAATATCTAATAATAATTAAATAATATAACAATCAATTATTTATCATGTACAATAATTAATTAAATATAAAATTACTAAAATACTATTTTTTAGAAAATATGGTAGTGACAAATATCCAATACCTTGTTTATACTAACTACCCAGAAATAATTATATATAGACAACTAATAATTATAATATAGTATACTAAAACACAAATAACAATTAGGAATACATATACATATATATTAATACCATATATATACAAATATATACCTATAATATAAACCATAACTATAGATATAAATAACCACAAAAATGTCACTAAAAAGCTGTTGCCGCCGTCGCAATTGCTGCTACTGCTGTAGCGGGAACTGCTGCTACTGCGATGGATTTCCTGATGCTATCGTTGTTGTTGAGTTGCTGCTGTCGCTGTTGCTGAGCTGCTATTGCTTTTACTGCTGTTGTCGCAATTGTTGCTGCGGCTGCTGTCGCTAAATCCGCTGCTGCTGCTGTATGTTGCTAAAGTTGTTGCTGCTCTCTCCTCCTCTTATATATAACACAATATACATATACTAATATATATAACACTTAATATATAACTATGCATACACACATACATATATATGTACATAATAAAAATATATAACAATATAGTATCATATATACAACAACCCATATACGTATATATAATCATACATAATATATATACATATAACATATAAGTATATATATATATATATATATATATATATATATATATATATATATATATATATATATATATATATATATACACCTAACATATACATATATATATATATACACATTGGTAAAATAGATACATAGATCTATAACACATTAATATATATATATATATATATATATATATATATATATATATATATATATATATATATATATACATATATATATATATATATATATACATATATATATATATATATATATATATATATATATATATATACATATATATATATATATATATATAATTATATATCAAAATAATTAAGAACAAAAGAGAAATAGATCTAGAATAATTGCACAAACACATGGAGTGTATCACACGTGTACCCCACTAGATCTAGGATACGCTTGCGACACGAGTCCACCACACATCCAAACGTACCCTGAAGGACACGAACAAGTCTAATATATTATTTATGAACAATACGAAGAGTCAAACACAAATCTACATGTCCGTGTCAAAATATGACATGCACAAAGTTCCGTGTCGGAGGAAAAACTTCCAAATCAACACGTATCACCAAATTATTGGGATACGACCTACACGTACCCAATTATGGACACAAAACTAGTTCCAACACATAAAATCATATGCCAAATTAATCTATAGGACCAATTAACATACACAACAAATGTTAATCTCAGAATTCTTCCAAAATTGACACAAAAAGTACCATAACTTTCTCAATAGGCCTCCTATGAATACAAAACCAAATCCTATGGGTAGCCTATACATATGGGTTAATTTCTCATGGTTGAATCTCAGATTTAGAACCTAAATTAAGTGAAAAAACTAAAGTATACCTATTGGGAGATGGATTTTAATAAAATCTCCAAATGTGATAAAATTGGTCTCCAACTTGTAGATCCTTGCTCCTCTTTGTAGATCCTTGCTTCCTCCTTCTAGATCCTTGCTCCACTAGCCTCTAATGGTAATTTGGGAAGGAATTGGGATAAAATTTGGTAGAAGAATGATATGGGAATGAAGGAATTTGGTTGAGAGAAATTCTTGATCTAGTTTTTAAATAAAAAGAGGAGAGAGAAACTTTCTTCCTCTTTCTTAATAGGCCGCCCCCCTCCTTACCCCTTCCTTAAGTCACTATGTAATATCCATTATACCCCTTGGGTTCTCTCATAAAGAAATAATTAAGGAGAAAAGCTTCTAATCTAATGGTTTAATTAAATTAATCAACCTCCTAATCAATGGGCTTTCTAATTTGGCTCAATTCTAACAATTAATACATGTTGGTCCAAGAGTCTAAACTAAAATAGTTAGGTCCACTAACACAAGTCCAAAATAAATAACTAACATCTAACAACAATTAAATACTATAATAAATAATTATTTATCATGCATAATATTTAATTAAATATAAAATTACTAAATTACCCTTTCCTAGAAAATATGGTAGTGACATGTCTACCCTCCTTAAAATAATTTTGTCCTTGAAATTCAAAGATGAAAACTACCCCCAAAAAAAAACAGAACATAACAAAAGAACAGAACTAAAGAACAGAATTAACTATGAAAGAACATACCTTAAGGCAGAAATAAATATGGATAACGCTCTCGTATTTCGTCCTCTCTCTCCCAAGTAGACTCCCCCGGAGAATGATGCCTCCATACGACACGTACCAAAGGAATAGTCTGGTTCCTCAGCACCTTCTCTCTTCAATCCAGAATCTCAACTAGCTGCTATGGATAGCTAAGAGTAGGGCCTACCTCTATCTCTGAATGATCCAACACATGACTAGGATCTGCCATGTACCATCTCAACTGCGACATGTAAAACACGTTATGCACTCCCTCCAATATAGGTCACAAGTCTAGTCTATAAGCAACTGCACTGACCCACTCTAGAATAGTAAAAAGTTCGATGAATCATAGACTAAGTTTTTTGCCTCCACCGAAGCGAATCGTGCCTCGTGTCGGAGAAACCCTCAGAAACACCAAACCACCCACCTAGAACAAATATAACCTTAAGAACTTAATCTATAACAAACAACCAAGCATAAAATAAAAATCTAACTATACTTCGAACTCCAAAGGTCTCTGGTGGCTATTGGCCCAATGCCGCTGTCTGTCATGCGCCACACGAAGTCTTTCTCTGATCAACTGAACCTTCTCCGCTACATCTATAACCATCTCTGGCCCAAGCAAAACTCTCTCTCCAATATTGTCCCATGATAAGGGAGTACGACACCTTCGACCGTATAGAGCTTCAAACGGTGACATATCTATACTAACCTGGTAGCTGTTGTTATAAGCAAACTCTACCAAATGGAGATGGTCCTCCGAAGAATCTCCAAAATCTAGTACACAAGTGCACAACATATCCTCGAGGGTATGAATAGTCCTCTTTGACTACCCATCTGTCTGGGGATGATATGCAGTACTGAACTTAAGCTGAGTGCCCAAACTCATCTGCAAACTCTTTCAGAAATGAGAAATGAAACGACTATCCCGATCCGAGACTATGCTGATAGGAACTCCATGTATCCTGACGATCTACCTCACATAGATCTCTGTCAGCTTCTCTGTAGACAAACCCACCTTAAAAGGCAAAAGTGGGCCGACTTGGTCAACCTATCAACGATGACCCAAATCGCGTCTTTCCCTCCTGGAGATCGTGGAAGTCCGGACACAAAATCTATAGTAATATGCTCCCACTTTTACTCTGGAATGGGTAATGGCTGAAGTTAACCTCCTGGCTTCTGCCTCTCGGCTTTCACCTGCTGGCACACTAAGCATCTAGATACAAACTGTGTCACTTCCCTCTTCATGCCTTACCACCACACACTCTCTCGTATATCCCGATACATCTTGTTGGCACCTGGATGCATGGAATACTGAGAGCGATGTGCTTCCTGTAATACCTCCTCACATAGCTCCCCACTCGGCATACACAATCTAACTCCATGCCATAAAGAACCATATCCAGCAATGGTAAAATCATCCTCTAATCCTGCTCTCACCTGAGCTCAGATGCTTCTCAGAGATACATCCTCATACTGGGCTATCTTAATTTTGTCCATCAAATCTGAATGTATCTGCAATCTCCACATCTATATCGCTCAACCAGTAACTATCACCTCGATGCCCAAGATCTCCAAGTCCTCCAACAAATATCGATCATGCATCAAGAACATAACTACCGGATACCTACTCAAAGCATCGGCAACTACATTAGCTTTCTCAGGATGATACTACAAAGATATATCAAAATCCTTCATCAGTTTCATCCACCGATGTTGCCTCATGTTCAACTCCTTCTACGTAAAAATATAACTCAAGCTTTTATGGTCTGTGAAGATCTCCACACGCTCTTCGTACAAATAATATTTTCACAATTTCAGGGCGAAGATGACTGCTGCCAACTCTAAATCATGGGTAGGATAGTTCTTCTTATGAGGACTCAATTGCCTGGATGCATAGGCAATCACTTTTCTATTCTGCTAAAGAACACAACCCAAACCTTTTTCCGATGCATCACTATAAATAGTAAAACCTCCAGACCCTGATAGCAACGTCAAAAGGAGCAGACATCAACCTCTTCTTCAATTCCTCAAAAGCAACCTGGAAATCCTTCGTCCAAACAAACTCTACATCCTTCCTGGTGAGTCTGGTCATCGGCTCGACAATCCTCGAAAAATCCTGCACAAACTTCCTGTAGTAGCCTGCCAATCCCAAGAAACTCCTGATCACTGCTACCGAACTCGGGGTCTTCTAAGATTTTACTGCTGCAATCTTCTTCGGATCCACTGAAATACCATCACCACTCACAACATGCCCCAAGAACTCCACCTTGTCCAGGAAGAACTCATACTTGGACAACTTTCCATACAGGTTCTCCTTCCTCAGCACCTCCAACACATTCCTCAAATGCTCCTCGTGCTCCTCCGGTGTCTTCGAGTATATGAGTATGTAATCGATGAACACCACCACAAACTTGTCAAGGTACTGATGGAACACCTTATTCATCAAGTTCATAAATATCGCCGGTGCATTAGTCAACCCAAACGAAATTACCATAAACTTGTACTGACCATATCTAGTTCTAAAAGCAGTCTTCGGTATGTCATCCGGCTTCACTTTTACCTGGTGGTAGCCCGATCTCAAATCTACCTTAGAAAATACCTTGAAACCACTCAACTGATCGAACAGATCATCAATCTGTGGCAAAGGGTACTTATTCTTGATAGTGAGATTATTTAATGCCCTGTAATCAATGCACATACGCACCGATCTATCCTTCTTCGATACAAATAATATCGGGGCTCCCCACGGTGAAGAACTCGATCTGATAAACCCCTTATCCTGCAATTCGTCCACCTGCTTCTTCAGCTCGACCAGCTCGCTGTTGTTTACTCTATAGACATGTTACAAAATTGGTTCTGCACCTGGCACCAAGTCTATAGAGAATTTAATATCTCAATCTGGCAGCAATCCTAAAAATTTCTCAGGAAACATATCTAAGAATTCTGCTATCAACGGATGCGGCAGGTCCTTGTCTTCCACCATAGCTCCACAAATAATGTATTCTTCCTGATCTGCAGCTCCTCTAGCAAACTCGAACTCTGGCTCTCCTGGCGGACCAAACAAAACTCTACCTCCTCTACAATCTATACTAGCACGGTGCCTACTCAACCAATCCATCCCGAGTACAATATCGTAGCTCGGAAGTGGCATTACAAGTAGACACGCACTCAACTCCTGGCCTCCTAGAGTAACTCTTCGATCCTTGCAAATATCATTAACCAGGATAATGCCTCCCCCGGTCATGATCTTGCAAGTCCTAAGCAAAGACTCAGCTACCAAACTATGCTTCAGAGTAAAAAAAACAGATACAAAACTATGGAAAGTACCACTATCAAACAAAGTTAAAGCAAAAATATAATCAAGAAGAATAGAACCTACGATGACATCTCCGGTGGGTTCGTCCTCCTCGACGGTCATAGCAGACGCTCGTCCCTGGCGTGTACCTTCCTGCTGCTGATGATGGACATAACGTTGCTGCTGTATTGGAAGCGGTCCCCTCGGTTGTACTGCAGATGGTCTTGTTTGTATCCTCGGAGCTGAAGCTGCTCCCTGAACTGTACGACGAGGATTGGAAGGACACTCCCTCAGTTGATGTCTTTCAGTACCATAATACAAACAAACTCTCAACCTCCTCCAGCAAACTTCCCAGATATGACCGGAATTCTTGCAGTAGTGGCAAGAAGATTGCTGTAACTATCTCTGCTACTGTGGTGTCTGGTGAAACGGCTCCCTAGCTGGAGTCTGGTGCTGTTGTGGATCCTGGAAAGGCTTGGACTAAAAATCAGGACGTTTGTCAGATACTGTACTGCTGTTGGCCCCCAGAAAAGAATTACGGTCTCTCTTGGGCCTCAAACCCAACTCCCGCTCAACCTTGCATGCCTCCGCAAGTATCTTCGAGTATGTCTCATAAAAAGACGGAATAAGGATCTTTACTTTCTATTTTAGAACCTCACAGAAATGAATAGCCCAAATCTCCAGCTCTCTCACCAAATACTCTGTAAATCGGCTCAACCTGCCAAACTCCGCAGCATACTCCTCTACAGACATGCTCTCCTGAATGAGGCTCTCAAACTGCCTCCCCAAGTCTATCCTGTCTGCCCGAATGAAAAACTTTTTCTTGAAGAGGTCCTTGAATACCTCCTAATACTTTCCCGCGTTAACAAGAATCAGCTTATTCCTGAACCAAGTACGGACGACGTCGAACAGTTGAAGTCCTACCGCCTCAACCTTCAGATCCTCAGAAAGATAGGATACCCTCATAAGAATCTTAATGTCCTCGAGCCAATCATCAGCATAGACGATGCCCTCCGTCCCCTTGAAGACCCTAGGCTCCAGCTTCTTCTCCAGCCTCTTGAAGTCCTGAATGTTTCCTGGCCGAAGCTGAGGAGCAACCTGCTGTTGGACCAGAAATCCTCTCTCTACTACGACACGAGCAAGCTGATGAGCACTCTCGATGCCCTGCCCTAAAATGTCGATCTGTCTCTGATGTGCCTCAGACTGAGCCCTATGTGCCTCGAGCATCTCATAAAATAGTGTAAACATCTATGTCGCCTCTGCTGGCAGAAAGGTAAAGGTGGAAGCCCCTCAGATATAGCTGGCACAGTCCTCTGAGTAGGTGGTGGACCTCCGAAAGCAGCTGACACTCCAATCACCGGAGAAGTGACTGGTGTAGGCCCTCGGGACGTCGTAGACCTCTCAAAAGTTGCTCTCCTCTGCTGCGATCTAGTCTTAGGCGGTATCCTGAGACAAAATAAAGGAAAGAATTAATATGACACATGATGTAAGACTCTCAAGAAAATGACAGATTAAAGATCAAATGTCAATATCAAAGGAGAATAGTTGAATGAATCAAATGAATTTATCTTATATGTGATTGAGTATTCTCAGCCTATAGCCTATATCCTATGTCCTGAAACAGGCTCGTAATAGTACAACTAAATCGTCGCACTACCACGACATCACATAACTTGTGAAGCCTGACCTGCATGGGCCACTAATAAAAATGTGTCACGACCCGAACCCAATGTACGGATGCAAGTCGGGAACAACGCCCAGCCTACGCCACAGAATTGGCAGTAGAACGTTGTCTGGGTAATCTATCTAGCTATATAAAGATCCACCAACAATATCAATATACTCAATCACAGATCTAAGATGGAAACGAGCACAAATATAATAAAGAATAGAATAGTCACATACAACTCATGAGTCTAAAATAATAACATCAATGAGTCTGAAAGAATACTAACAAAGTAAGCTAGAGACAAATCTAGTACAAGAATACTAAGAAGCTACTAATCCCGGGTCATCTGTCTCAGTTGGGATAAGTCCCTCCTGAGCCAGGGTCTCTGATTCTAAACCTACAACATCTTGAGGTCCATAATATGTAGGGTACCAATCCTCAGTGTCATCTGGGAAAAATATATCCAGTCAGGAAAGGATCATAGTACATCTCTAACAGCAGTTCTAATCAATGATAAAAACTATATAACAGTAAATAGATGTGAATATACAAGATGCACAATAGATACAATGAGATATATACAATTAGAAAATACTAGAATAAATATAATAATGAGCAATATGTCAATGAACAAGAATACTAATGACTAAGTGTGTGAGTACTAGCTTTAACATGTGATCAGCTTGGGAACATGATACAAGATTTATGGCCTGGCTAATCATACGTGCGGTGTATGATTAATACTATTCAAGAGCAAGACTTGATACGAGGAGGGTATGATCACATATCTACACTAAAATACTCTCCACCCCGACTGGTATAATAGATCCAACCATGGTATGCTATGGCACGAGATTCTCTAGGAAGGTAGCAAATCTTTCCGAGAATCAGTGTCTGTAGATGCACAAGATAATCAATAAAACAAGACTTGCACAAGATACACCATATACAAGAAATAATATCTCATGACGAGATCCGGATATACCAATCTGTGTAACCATCGTGTCAAGAAATATGAATATCTACACCAGATACAATAAATATAGAGGATATCATAAATAAGAAACTATTAGAGAATGTACTCACCTTAAGTCCAATGAACAGTCTCATAGATATCTGATACGGTGCCTCGAAGACCTAGATATGGAATATAACATCAATACAAGGTTTCGGAAAAAAAATAAGTTAAACTAGTCAACTTCTAGGTCAACAAGTCAATTCTAAGTCAAAAGTCAAACTAAGTCAACTCTAAGTCAAACTATGGTCAACTATGGTCAAACTATGGGCAATTATGTCAAACTACCTATTTCTAGGTTGCATGAGTCTATCTCAAGAATATTGAGTTCAAACACTAGAGTCTCGGTCATAAAAGCTATATCACAGGATACTAGGATACCGTATCTCAGGATACGTAGAATAATAGGTAAAGCATCACATATACATATCAAACAAATATATATATATATATATATATATATATATATATATATATATATATAATCCTAATTACAAATATTAAATGGATACCTTGGTTTCGAACCAACTTGGTATCACAACACTAAACCATAATCTTGATACCCAAACCCAATACCTTGGGTATCCCCAAATACCTTGATACTTATCTTGGTATTTCAAGATAATATCCAATACCTTGTTTATACTAACTACCCAGAAATAATTATATGCTAACAACTAATAATTATAATATAGTATACTAAAACACATATAACAATTAGGAATAAATATACATATATATTAATACCATATATATATACATATATATACCTATAATATAAACCATAACTATAGATATAAATAACCGCAGAAACGTCACTAAAAAGCCTTTATCGCCGTCGTAATTGCTGTTGCTGCTATGGCGGGAACTACTGCTACTGCGACGGATTTCCTGCTGCTGTCACTGTTGTTGAGTTGCTGTTGTCGCTATTGCGGAGCTGCTATTGCTTTTGCTGCTGCTGTCGCAATTGCTGCTGCAGCTGCTGTCGCTAAATCCGCTGCTGCTACTGCTGCTGTGTGTTGCTAATGTTGCTGCTGCTCTCTCCTCCTCTTATATATAACACAATATACATATACTAATATATATAACTCTTAATATATAACTATGCATACACACATACACCTCCACATACATATATATGTACATAATAAATACATATAATAATATAGTATCATATATACAACAACCCATATATATATACGTATACGTATATATAATCATACACAATATATATACATATAACATATAAGTATATATATATATATATATATATATATATATATATATATATATATATATATATATATATATATATATATACTATAATATATAATAGATCTTACATGTGTAGAATAATAGCTACATAAATATATACACATAGGTAAAATAGATACATAGATCTATGACACATTAATACATATATACATATATATATATATATATATATATATATATATATATATATATATATATATATATATATATAACAATAATATATATATACATATATATAATTACACATCACAATGACTAAGAACAAAATAGAAATAGATCTAGAAAAACACATGGAGTGTATCACACCTGTATCCCACTAGATCTAGGTTACGCTTGCGACACGAGTCCACCACATATCCAAATATACCGCGAAGGTGTCACGCCCCGATCTCCCGCAGGCAAATCGGCCGTTCCCGCTAGGCGAGAATCACCGCGCCAGCGCTCCCGCGCTCCCGCGGAACGATCGCTTTGACCCATCCGGGCGTGATGCCGCACGAGCATTAGCCGCGCCCGTGCAAGGCCATGGTTCGTTGGCTGGCGGTAAGAGTTCTAAGCCACAGAGTCGCACAGATTGTCCGAGTGCAGCGGAATGAATAAACGCATAAGCGAATGGTAACAAGTTCACTGAGTCGACAATAGCGGAAGCAATATTGAGTACACAAGTTGAAGTAAAACAAGCTCTCTTTATTCATATTGAAACAAGTATTACAGGCGGCGCATAGCCGAGATTATAAGTCGCTCAAGCTCTCTCTCTCTGAAACATAAAAGCGTGCCAAGTGGCTAAATTTATGGATGATATACAGGAAATGTTCAGGCGATATTCAGGCGATATTCAGGCGATGTTCAGGCGATATTCCAACATTATGTCTTGTATATGTGCTTTAGTTCCGAACGCAGCATTCCAAGGCTTTTGAGTTGAACTCCACGCCTTAGCACGCACGAAGGAGGCATCTGCACCGAACGAGGTTCTCCCGTACCCTGCAAATAATCTGGTAGATTATCAGTACATGAATGCACTGGTGGGGAGGCTACTCGCCCGCTCGACAAATCCAAACACGTAGTACAGGTTTCGTGCACCAACTACTTGTTGTCTTTCTAGTTGTGCCTTAGGATCAGTTTCATGGCATAATATGAAAAGCCTAACTCGTGTGGCAGTGCGCCGTGCGATATAAGAGAAAACACGGCGAGACTTACCAACTTACCATTTGTCCTTCCCTGTCCAAGACAAATCAAGTTAATTCAAGCACAAACACGTATAAGCATTTAGGGGGCATAGCATATGCAAACACAAGCGTTTCAGTGCGAGATCACGTTCTGGGTGCACGGATTATAGGAAATATCAGGTGTGTTGTATACGATGATCAAGTGCACTTTATGCACAAGTGTTGTTATAACATGATCGTTCAGGTATTCAGTTATTCTCGATGCGATGCAATGACTCGCACGCGGGTAGCCGCTAAGCGAGGATGACTTATCTATATGAACATGAGGTCACTGTGTAAACTCTCTCAACCAAAATAGGTATTTTATGTATATTTTATATTATTATATTTATTATAGATGTTGAATTTATTTAGAATATTCTCTTAGTTAATTAGAAAATAAATTTTTTTTAGTATATTTACTTATATAAATATTTATTTAGAATTATTTTAGTCTATTTTAGATTATTGGGATTTTTTCATAATTTTTAGTTAATTAAAAACTAGTAACACTAATTTTCTAGGACTTTGAAGAATTTATTTTATGTTCAAACTTATATAAAAATATCCTAAACTTTTATTTTAGGTTCTAAATAATAAAATATATTTTTTATAATTTTTTGGGAATTTTCTGATTATTTTTAGCATTTATTTTGAGTTAATTATCAAAAACTGAATTAAAAACTATTTTCTGAAAAAGAAAATCCAAAAAGAAATTATTTCTGCCCAGTCAGCAAACAGGGGGCCCACCTGTCAGCAGCCCGCAGCAAACAGTGCCGGGCCCGCCTGTTAGTGACTGCGGGGCAGGCAGCGTTGGATGGCTGCCACGTATCAAGATCTGAGCCGCGACTGCTTTCTCTCTCCTCTATATATATATTAGTTTAAGTTTATTTCTAGGGTTTTTCTTTAGCCGAATTTTGGAGAATTGCCATCTAGGGTTCCTTCATCTTCCAGAAGCCATTGCGCATAGCTCCGGACTCCAAATAAGGCCTAGTTTTTTGTGTTAGAAAGATATTGAGGTTAGCTTTCTGATTATATAATTTGTTTTATGAAATTATTATTATTAAATTCTGGAAAATTCGTAGAATACAGCATGTCCGAAAATAGACGTGTTTCGATGTTTTCGTGATTCCGGGAGAACCAGGAATCAGAATCATGAACCGTTTAAAGTTTCAGAAAGCTAATATCGAGATCATTGACATATGTTTTTCCCAGAATTTATTTCGAAGTATTTTTATATTGTTAATTCTGTAGAACTTCTAGGGTAAAATTTAACCATCGGTGCACGATACGAAACTTGTATGTGCCATAATTTCCAAACGAATTTGAATTCGGACGAGCCATAAATTCCAACATGTTTTTGACGCTGAAATCTACAGGAATTCATGCATGAAAGTCAAGTTTGTGTCAGTTGACTTTTTGGTCAACAGATCGCCTCGATTTGCGTGCCATGAGTCTCGAGTCGATAAAATTCAATTCCTTTGGACAAAATTTAGGCATTAACCTAAAAATCAGAATAATAAGATTAAAATAGGATTTTAGAATAATTATTACAGAATTAAATAAATTAAAATAAATTATCTTTTGACGTGATGAATTTGTAATACATAGGCTATTTGGACTGTGACTTGGACTCTGATTCATACCAGCAGCAGGACCCCAGGCAAGATACCTTGCTAAATTATTACAGTATTTTATATGCTTAGTATATTTCTGTATAATTATTTCATTCTATTTATTTATTGCATGTGTAGTTCCTTTCAGTCATTACTATATATTAGATATGTTGACACACACTTGACACTTAGTATCATAGAGGTCAATCATTAGGCTTATGGGCTTTTAACCACTCTGGTAACACCGTAGTCACTAGCACGCACTATGGTGGGTCGTGTCCGATGGTCGCTACCCCCGAGGTATGTCGATTGATGGAGTCCGAGGGTCGCTACCCCCGAGGTATGACGGCTGATGATGTCCACTGACAAGCGTGAAGTTGTGAGGATTAGATCGAGTAGCCTACCCTTGCCCATACGTCGAAAAGTTGTCCTCATTTGCATTCATATATATTGTCTTGTACAGCATACTTATTTATTTTCAAATTATATGCATGTATACTGTATTCAAGTTGGCTCGTATTTTCTGTATCTTGTTACGTCCCTCTGAGGACCTGGTCCGCTGCCAGGTGTACCTGTTCTTGAGTATTTGCAGGAGCGCAGATTTGGATGGCTATAGATGCTTCGTGGACGTCTTCTCTCGAGCCGTGATTGATAGCTAGTACTTATATTGTTTAATGGTGTTGTACTTATATTGTATTTACTTTCTCATTTGAGTTGGTAGTGGATTTGTTTCCATCCAACTATCATCCTTAGATACTCCTTATTGAGATCTAGTTTCATAGACATTGGTTATTTTATTCATATTTGATTTTCGTGGATGAGATCTAGATTATACCCTGTGACTTGTGACATATGTTTATACCACTTATGGATTTGATATTCATATTACAGCGTACGTGTGGATTTGGTTTCCATATATTGGAGTTGCCATATCCATGCGGCTGGCATGCTTACGTGTCCTAGTCCTACGTATTTTTGGGACTGGGGCGTGACATATTTTTGTTGTGGACCATGCAGGTCGAGAGCATATTGTTTCGGTTATGTTATTGTACCGAACAAGCCTGCACCTAGGACTAGAGTATAGGATCTCATCCACAATTGACTACGATTCATCTTCCTCCTATCTGTTCTATTTGAACAATTGTATCCTGCTTGATTCCTGTACTTCCCTAATAATTCTTTGAGTATAGCCTCCTGCTAGAATATAGGAACCCATGTTATTAGGATAATGATTATGGTAGCACACCTATTAAGAATACAACAGGAATATAGACACACCACTAAGTTTAGAATATCTAGTGAACCCTAGAATTTCTTTTCTATAGATTGGTTTACCATTACCCCTTGATGTATTATGAAGACTTGAGAGTAGTATAGACACTACTAGAGTTAGTTAGAAGTTTTACCATAATGTTTGAACCTAGTATAGAGGATACCCTAATAAGTACCAAGACCCCTTCTCGTAGACCTTAACAGGAGTTTCTACGGTATGCTTAAGACAATTATAGTATTAGTTTATTATTATAAGTTGGGTAGTATACCTCACAACCTAGCATCACATAGTCTTTTGCCCTATTATTGAAGTGTAACTGAATGACATTTGTCGTATGCTAGCGTAAGATGACAGTGTTTATTCAGACTATAGGACTTAGAGGCTCATACCCCAATTTAGTCGACTAACGACTTAGACAGGGAGTTAGTATGACAACTGTAGAGATTGTAGTTTCTTTTATTATTATTGCTTATGTTGTTTTTGCTTCTGCGAACTTGAATTAATTTGTACCTTCTTTCATCATAATCCAGCGTACTTATATTTTCTGTACTACCTTGATTTATGCTGCTATTATAGCCTAGTTTTTGCAAGCTTATTATTTTATCGAGCTTGCTCATGGCATATGTATTATTGGGTGCACACAATGATACAATTGCCTAATCAGAATCGGTATATTAAGGTCTAGCTAACCTTAGTGCGCTTGGTTCGCTCTTCGCATGACTACTTTACGTGGATTAAGATATATGGTAGTAGACGGATATACTTGCCCCTAGACATGTCTGACACATCGTATCGGTTATATAACTGTACTGATACGAGCATGTAAATAAGAAGTTACCAAAAATAGGATTTCAATCCACAACTGTCCTGACAACTCTCTTTTTGAATTCCTTAATCTCTTTGAACCTCGTACTCGTATTCTGTCACCTTCACCTTGAATTCTTTATTATTGCTCTTCGTCTTCCCCTATTTCGGAAAGACGAAACCTCGTGCTGGTATAAGTTGACACTGATAGTACTAGATATACCCCATAAGGCTAATCACATGACTTAGTGATATTTTTTTATAATTGATTAAGGGTATATCATAGGTGATATGTTTGGTGTTAAAATCTTGATAATTGAATAGCATGAGTAAATAAATTAAGGAATATTTTTCTTAAAGTATATAGCCTTCTGTGATAGATGGATAAATTCTAAGTTGGGTAGCAGTGCATTGGCAACTCGAGAGGAATTTCTTTTAGATTGTGATCGAGTAAGATTAGATTGGGAGAGGTTCAAGCCATTTAATTTTGAGAATTTTAGAAGAATGACTAAGATGATGAGGATTAATGAATTTTAAAAATCTTGATATTGAGGACCCAATATTTATACCTTAAGTACATAATTTAAATTTTTGAGTATTGAAGATAAAATCATCAATTTGAATTTGAAGGATAAATATATAATTTCAGACTTGAACATTGGTGGACTGCATTTAAATTATTTTTCAATTTGATGATTTAAATAAAAAAAAATTTGATGATTGGACTACCTATTTGAAATATTGAGGATGTGAATGGAATTTAAAAAGTTGAAAAAAAAATTTATAAGTGAAAATAGGAATAATATTGTACTCGAATTACTTCTAGAGGAGATTATGATACTTGGAGATCGTGAGGTAAAATTTGATATGGGTTATTTAAATCTTGAAGATATTATATGGATTCAATTTAAATTTGGATATTGATGAGTTGGAAAAGTGAGAAGAGATTACAATAGGTTAAATTTTGATTTGAACAATGATTATCTTAATTTTGAAATGATCGCGATAGATTTGAATAGATTTTGTTATTTAAATTTTTGGAAGAGATTGCGATTGACGTACCTTATGTATGAATGTGAAGGATTTAACAAATTATGCCTTATTTTAATTTCGAGGACGAAATTATTTTAAGTTGGGTAGATTGTAAACTCCCTCACCCAAAATAGGTATTTTATGTATATTTTATATTATTATATTTATTATAGATGTTGAATTTATTTAGAATATTCTCTTAGTTAATTAGAAAATAAATTTTTTTTAGTATATTTACTTATATAAATATTTATTTAGAATTATTTTAGTCTATTTTAGATTATTGGGATTTTTCCATAATTTTTAGTTAATTAAAAACTAGTAACACTAATTTTCTAGGACTTTGAAGAATTTATTTTATGTTCAAACTTAAATAAAAATTTCCCAAACTTTTATTTTAGGTTCTAAATAATAAAATATATTTTCTATAATTTTTTGGGAATTTTCTGATTATTTTTAGCATTTATTTTGAGTTAATTATCAAAAACTGAATTAAAAACTATTTTCTGAAAAAGAAAACCCAAAAAGAAATTATTTCTGTCCAGTCAGCAAACATGGGGCCCACCTGTCAGCCGCCCGCAGCAAACAGTGCCGGGCCCGCCTGTCAGTGACTGCGGGGCGGACAGCGTTGGATGGCTGCCACGTGTCAAGATCTGAGCCGCGACTGCTTTCTCTCTCCTCTATATATATATTAGTTTAAGTTTATTTCTAGGGTTTTTCTTCAGCCGAATTTTGGAGAATTGCCATCTAGGGTTCCTTCATCTTCCAGAAGCCATTGCGCATAGCTCCGGACTCCAAATATGGCCTAGTTTTTTGTGTTAGAAAGATATTGAGGTTAGCTTTCTGATTATATAATTTGTTTTACGAAACTATTATTATTAAATTCTGGAAAATTCGTAGAACATAGCATGTCCAAAAATAGACGTGTTTCGATGTTTTTGTGATTCCGGGAGAATCAGGAATCAGAATCATGAACCGTTTAAAGTTTCGGAAAGCTAATGTCGAGATCATTGACATATGTTTTTCCCAGAATTTATTTCGAAGTATTTTTATATTGTTAATTCTGTAGAACTTCTAGGATAAAATTTAACCATCGGTGCACGATACGAAACTTGTATGTGCCATAATTTCCAAACGAATTTGAATTCGGACGAGCCATAAATTTTAGCATGTTTTTGACGCTGAAATCTATAGGAATTCATGCATGAAAGTCAAGTTTGTGTCAGTTGACTTTTCGGTCAACAGATCGCCTCGATTTGCGTGCCATGAGTCTCGAGTCGATAAAATTCAATTCCTTTGGACAAAATTTAGGCATTAACCTAAAAATCAGAATAATAAAATTAAAATAGGATTTTAGAGTAATTATTACAAAATTAAATAAATTAAAATAAATTATCTTTTGACGTGATGAATTTGTAATACATAGGCTATTTGGATTGTGACTTGGACTCTGATTCATACCAGCAGCAGGACCCCAGGCAAGATACCTTGCCAAATTGTTACAGTATTTTACATGCTTAGTATATTTCTGTATAATTATTTCATTCTGTTTATTTATTGCATGTGTAGTTCCTTTCAGTCATTACTATATATTAGATATGTTGACACACACTTGACACTTAGTATCATAGAGGACAATCATTAGGCGTATGGGCTTTTAACCACTCTGGTAACACCGTAGTCACTAGCACGCACTATGGTGGGTCGTGTCCGATGGTCGCTACCCCCGAGGTATGTCGATTGATGGAGTCCGAGGGTCGCTACCCCCGAGGTATGACGGCTGATGATGTCCACTGACGAGCGTGAGGTTGTGAGGATTAGATCGAGTAGCCTACCCTTGCCCATACGTCGAAAAATTGTCCTCATTTGCATTCATATAGATTGTCTTGTACAGCATACTTATTTATTTTCAAATTATATGCATGTCTATTGTATTCAAGTTGGCTCGTATTTTCTGTATCTTGTTACGTCCCTCTGAGGACCTGGTCCGCTGCCAGGTGTACCTGTTCTTGAGTATTTGTAGGAGCACAGATTTGGATGGCTATAGATGCTTCGTGGACGTCTTCTCTCGAGCCATGATTGATAGCTGGTACTTATATTGTTTAATGGTGTTGTACTTATATTGTATTTACTTTCTCATTTGAGTTGGTAGTGGATTTGTTTCCATCCAACTATCATCCTTAGATACTCCTTATTGAGATCTAGTTTCATAGACATTGGTTATTTTATTCATATTTGATTTTCGTGGATGAGATCTAGATTATACCCTGTGACTTGTGATATATGTTTATACCACTTGTGGATTTGATATTCATATTACAGCGTACGTGTGGATTTGGTTTCCATATATTGGAGTTGCCATATCCATGCGGCTGACATGCTTACGTGTCCTAGTCCTACGTATTTTTAGGACTGGGGTGTGACACACTGGCACGGCGCCATAATGGACTGTCTAGTCTCAGTACGGAATATCGTGCGACGCATAGAGCAGGACGTCCCAGGGCATTCCGTCCTATAGCAGGCGACTATCAGGAGTTCCGTCCGGATCGGATCGGTGCCGGTGCCCCAACGACCGTCCACGGAACTAAACCTTGTTTCCAAGTTGTCCTATGACCATGCAAGTCTCTACTCATCAGGTTTCTAGTCAGGTACAGGATCAAGTTCAAGGCAGGATATATATATATATATATATAACAAGCTACATGGAACAAGTTCAAGTCAGGATATATATATATATATATGTAACTTGTTGAAGCAGGATCAGGATTTCTCTAAATGTTGAGTATCGACTCAACGAGCCATTTTATTCAGTACAAGACAGTATTGCTCCACGAGCTGGGATTCTTGGATCACAGAATTGGTGCAAGTTCCCTAGTTTAGGAATTGCCTTAGCGACCTAACAGTCCCGGATACATTCAGGTTTATTCATGCACGAAACAACTATCAGGTAGTCTTCCGAGGAGAACCTAAATAAATGCATGACAAGCATAGTATTTTACGGTCGGGGCATAGTTATACGATAAACATTGAAACTAGGCAATATATAAAAGCAGGTAAGCATGCACTTGCGTAACTTAATCATTCAAGTTCGCTCGGGCCCGAAGGTAAGCCGAACAAAACCGTATGGGGCCTTTTCGAGCGAAGTTATCTAGGATTGTGCAGTGTTAGGGAGTGAACAATGCACTACTGAATATACATATGTGTCGTTCTACTCGAGGCATAGCGGGTCCGGTTGAACAAGGCAAGGGTTGCATGCGAGGGTCTGAATATATAAGTAGTGTTTCGTTTCCAAGTTCTAGCATAAGCAATACAAGTTAGGATTATTCCCTTAGCTAGGTGCATTGTATTCTTATTAGCATGCAGGGGGTGATTCACCTAGCGACTAGCATGTATCATTCTGTATTTTATGTGTGCTGGCTAAGCAAAGACAAGTTCACCGTAGCCACCCACCTTAGCGATGATCCGCCTCGGTCGAGTGATACTGCGAGCGAGCCTCAGAAAGCCTAAGCCGTACTCCTGTAGGGACCAAGTCTGGATAATTCCTTGCCTCAAACGAGTATTCTCGCCTCGCTGAGCAAAGCAGGTCTGGACGTTTGCACTTTTGCCGTTTGAATCGGCAGTCCGCTTGAGCGGAACGGGGTATTACATTATCTACCACTCAGAAAAAGTCTCGTCCTTGAGACTTCCTGAGGGCAAGCCATACTATCGAATTTTCGAATCTAGCCCAAGCGTAGCTATCGGTACCACTAGATCCATTGGAACACAATCCCCTACTCGATGCTTACGTTATGTTGCGTGTATACTGAGTCAGTCTCATTTGCGCCTTGGCGCGGGACAAGTTTCTTAACACGAGGCACGTTTCAATCGATCTTGGATAGCGGTCTAAGACTGAGGCAAACTTATACAAGTCGTTATGCTTGTTCAGGAGGATATTCACTTGCACTAGCATTTGAGATCAGCATATCGCGTGTCTGGATCGTGCACACATTCGAAGCGTCCCTCAAACACATGCATGTCAACCAACTTAGCGATAGCGAAGTCTTAGCACTCGAGTTTCACATTTCTTAAGTCTTGGATCGTGCACATATTCGAAGCGTCCCTCAAACACATACAGTCAACCAAACTTAGGGATAGTGAAATCGGACAAGCTACTTGCGAAAATTTCAAGGGTTCGATCCAATTCCATATAAATCACCAGGATACTTCCAACAGGGTCAATCAAATCTGATTTCCATATCAGTTTCATTCCAACCAAGTATTTGTACTACCGTTAAACACGATCAATCTGATACCGACTAGCGTCCATCTATTCGGGTCAACTTAGCATACGTTATCGTTCCCAAGTCTAACCCTAAGTCTTGCTGCCCCAGTTGTGATGCTTTATACAAGCAATATGGTAAAGTCGGTAGCACAGGTTCATTCACTCGGCACAGTATCGTCTGCCTATCACTAGGTCAGCTCACAAGGTCATAGGTACAGGTTCAAGCATATTGCGATTCATCGTACAAATTCGACGCACGATGCTCGCCCCAATTTCCTAGGGTCAAACCACTATTCATTTACAGGGGGTATTCTACCCAAGCTTGTTTCACTCAGATTTCTAAACATCGAGTACAGATTTACCTACTCTTATTAACACGTTCGTTTGCACGGGGGACGAGTCCGTTCAATAAAGTCCAATATATATCCAAGTTGCAGGACAAGCCTAGTGGTTTGCATATTCTATCTCCTCAATTATATTTTGATAGAATCATATCCATTCCAAGCCTAGTCCACCAAGCCAAGATTCAATTCTAAACCTTAGATTATTTCTCCAAGTCGTTCAACCTGATTCACGTATTCGTTCACAAAACCATCAAACATGATTTATTCCAGGTTCTTGGCTAACTAATCCATTAAAACATTTTCAATCACTTGCATTCCAAATTCGTCTTATCGTGTCGAGCCAGAAGTCAAGACGATCCATAAGTTGTCACGCCTCGGTCTTCCGCTAGTTCGATCATCCACATTGGACGTGAGATCATCACGTCAACGCTCCCGCTGGATAATCGTCCTAATCCGGGCGTGACGCATGTGCGGCATAGAGTTATGCTCGTACAAGACAAGAACGTTTGAATATTATGGCTATATTCGACACGATCGAGACACCTTATCCTTTAACCTTTAACTCCATCCAACTGTATATCCACCAAGTCAAATTCGTTTATGCAGTGATTATAGTTCATCTTGCAAAATCATCCAACTTCAATGTTATTGTTCGATATTTCCACAGTCTACTTTTTTGGCATTCATCGATAACCAAGTTCAAATATTCCAGCCCAAGTCTTACTTTTCTGATATGTTCCATATATCGAGTTCATTCTTCAAAACTCTAAGCAAGATCTGTTATCGCTTATATCATTCCTAGAAACCTAATATTTTATTTGCTTGTATCGATTCATGCTATCTTCAAATTATCGATACCAAGTCAAATATTCATTCTCGGGTTAACTTGTTCGAGCGATAATTTATTCACGTATAATCCGTTTGTTTAAATCCGAAACCGCTCGCACGATTTTTTTCAAGTTTTTCAACCAGTCTTCCTTAACCAAGATATTGGTTTCCATTTTCGAGAATTTATTTTTGATATAAGCCTTATCATTTACTCAAGTTATTCTCAATATCGTTCAGTCTGACTATCACACGGGTTATGGATCCGTTTGGACGTTTCTAAATGATCCATCCACCACTCGGAATTGAGTCATTCCATTAAGTTCTTAATCGGTGCTCGCATTATCGTTAGCTCACTCACTAACTCATTCCATAATTTCTAGCATGGTACTCAAGTTTCGCCTGATGAAATCTAATCTCATTATATATTCTGGGTTGATAGTCATCCAAGCAACTATATTTAATTTTGTCTTCCAACAAGAATTTTCATTCGAGCTATGTTCCATAACCAAGCATGATTCTTAATATTCGCCTAAGCGATAAATCCGATGAAGTCTATTGATTTGTAGCTCTAAGTCTGACTTGTATCATTCCTGAACGATATCCAAATCTCGTTTATAACTGGCTTGCACCAAAAGGTCTTGGTGCATGATACTCTACACAACTTAGCCAAAGGCTGAGTGCATAGCTAACCGTTCGGGCAATATTCATTTTCGCACTAACTAGTTGGGTAAACATATATAGGCATTTCGGGTTGCACATAATACACGAGTCTAGCACGAATCTAATCCCATAAGGACTAGTACAGGTTGGCACAAAGGCCCTTGCAACACAATTTCATATAAGCAATCATATCATTTCACATACAACTTTTCGAAAGTATTAGACTTATTATTTGGAACATCCCATTGAGGCATTGAGAGAGTGTGTGCACATAACCCACGAACGAGCTTTCGAAACAAAGATATTCGAAATAAAGTCCAAAGACGTATAAGCCAGGCTCTGATACCAATCTGTCACGCCCCAATCTCCCGCAGGCAAATCAGCCATTCCCGCTAGGCGAGAATCACCGCGCCAGCTCTCCCGCGCTCCCGCGGAACGATCGCTTTGACCCATCCGGGCGTGATGCCGCACGAGCATTAGCCGCGCCCGTGCAAGGCCGTGGTTCGTTGGCTGGCGGTAAGAGTTCTAAGCTACAGAGTCGCACAGATTGTCCGAGTGCAGCGGAAGGTATAAACGCATAAGCGAATGGTAACAAGTTCACTGAGTCGACAATAGCGGAAGCAATATTGAGTACACAAGTTGAAGTAAAACAAGCTCTCTTTATTCATATTGAAACAAGTATTACAGGCGGCGCATAGCCGAGATTACAAGTCACTCAAGCTCTCCCTCTAAAACATAAAAGCGTGCCAAGTGGCTACATTTATGGATGATATACAGAAAATGTTCAGGCGATGTTCAGGCGATGTTCCAACATTATTTCTTGTATATGTGCTTCAGTTCCAAACGCAGCGTTCCAAGGCTTCTGAGTTGAACTCCACGCCTTAGCACGCACGAAGGAGGCATCCGCACCGAACGAGATTCTCCCGCACCCTGCAAGCAATCTGGTGGGTTATCAGTACATGAATGCACTAGTGGGGAGGCTACTCGCCCGCTCGACAAATCCAAATACGTAGTACATGTTTCGTGCACCAACTACTTGTTGTCTTTCTAGTTGTGCCTTAGGATCAGTTTCATGGCATATTATGAAAAGCCTAACTCGTGTGGCAGTGCGCCGTGCGATATAAGAGAAAATACGGCAAGACTTACCAACTTACCATTTGTCCTTCCCTGTCCAAGGCAAATCAAGTTAATTCAAGCACAAACACGTATAAGCATTCAGGGGGCATAGCATATGCAAACACAAGCGTTTCAGTGCGAGATCACGTTCTGGGTGCACGGGTTACAGAAAATATCAGGTGTGTTGTATACGATAATCAAGTGCTCTTTATGCACAAGTGTTGTTATAACATGATCGTTCAGGTATTCAGTTATTCTCGATGTGATGCAATAACTCGCACGCGGGTAGCCGCTAAGCGAGGATGACTTATCTATATGAACATGAGGTCACTGGCACGGTGCCATAATGGACTGTCTAGTCTCAGTACGGAATGTCATACGACACATAGAGCAGGATGTCCCAGGGCATTCCGTCCTATAGCAGGCGACTATCAGGAGTTCCGTCCGGATCGGATCGGTGCCGGTGCCCTAGCGACCGTCAGCGGAACTAAACCTTGTTTCCAAGTTGTCCTGTGACCATGCAAGTCTCTACTCATCAGGTTTCTGGTCAGGTACAAGAACAAGTTCAAGGCAGGATATATATATATATATATATATATATATATATATATATATATATATATATATATATATATATATAATAAGCTACATGGAACAAGTTCAAGTCAGGATATATATATATTTGTAACTTGTTGAGGCAGGATCAGGATTTCTCTAAATGTTGAGTATCGACTCAACGAGCCATTTTATTCAGTGCAGGACAGTATTGCTCCACGAGCTGGGATTCTTAGATCACAGAATTGGTGCAAGTTCCCTGGTTCGGGAATTGCCTTAGCGACCTAACGGTCCCGGATACATTCAGGTTTATTCATGCACGGAACAACTATCAGGTAGTCTTCCGAGGATAACCTAAATGAATGCATGACAAGCATAGTGTTTCATGGTCGGGGCATAGTTATACGACAAGCATTGAAACTAGGCAATATATAAAAGCAGGTAAGCATGCACTTGCATAACTTAAGCATTCAAGTTCGCTCGGGCCCGAAGGTAAGCCGAACAAAACCGTACGGGGCCTTTCCGAGCGAAGTTATCTAGGGTTGTGCAGTGTTAGGAGTGAATAGTGCACTACTGAATATACATATGTGTCGTTCTACTCGAGGCATAGCGGGTCCGGTTGAACAAGGCAAGGGTTACATGCGAGGGTCTGAATATATAAGCAGTGTTTCATTTCCAAGTTCTAGCATAAGCAATACAAGTTGGGATTATTCCCTTAGCTAGGTGCATTGTATTCTTATTAGCATGCAGGGGGTGATTCACCTAGCGACTAGCATGTATCATTCTGTATTTTATGTGTGCTGGCTAAGCAAAGACAAGTTCACCGTAGCTACCCACCTTAGCGATGATCCGCCTCGGTCGAGTGATACTGCGAGCGAGCCTCAGAAAGCCTAAGCCGTACTCCTGTAGGGACCAAGTCTGGATAATTTCTTGCCTCAAACGAGTATTCTCGCCTCGCTGAGCAAAGCAGGTCGGGACGTTTGCACTTTTGCCGTTTGAATCGGCAGTCCGCTTTAGCGGAACGGGGTATTACAGAAGGACACGAACAAGTCTAGTATATTATTTATAAACAATACGAAGAGTCAAACACAAATCTACATATCCGTGTCAAAATATGACATGCACAAAGTCCCGTGTCGGTGGAAAAACTCCCAAATTAACACATATCACCAAATTATTGGAATACGACCTACACGTACACAATTGTGGATATGACACTAGCCCCAAACACACAAGTACATGCCAAATTGATCTATAGGACCAATTGACACACATAACAAATGTCAATCTCGGAATTCCTCCAAAATTGACATAAAAAGTACTATAATTTTCTCAATAGGCCTCCTATGAACACAAAACCAAATCCTATGGGTAGCGTATGCATATGGGTTGATTTTTCATGATTAAATCTTAGATTTAGAACCTAAATTAAGGAAAAAATTAAATTGTATCTATTGGGAGATGGATTCCCAATGAAACCTCCAAATATGATAAAATTGGCCTCCAACTTGTAGATCCTTACTCCTCTTTGTAGATCATTGCTTCCTACTTTTAGATCCTTGCTCCACTAAGCTCCAATGGTGATTTGGGAAGGAATTGGGATGAAATTTGGTAGGAAAATGATATGGGAATGAAGGAATTTGGTTGAGAGAAATTCTAGATCTAGTTTTCAAATGAAAAGAGGAGAGAGAAACTTTTTTCCTCTTCCTTAATAGGCCGGCCCCCTCCTTACCCCTTCCTCAAGTCACTATGTAATGTCTATTATACCCCTTGGGGCCTCTCATGAAGAAATAATTAAGGAGGGAAGCTTCTAGTCTAATGGTTTAATTAAATTAATCAACCTCCTAATCAATGGGTTTTCCAATTGGGCTCAATTCTAACAATTAATACATGTTGGTCCAAGAGTCTAAACTAAACTAGTTAGGTCCACTAACACAAGTCTAAAATAAATAACTAACATCTAACAACAATTAAATACTACAACAAATAATTAGCATGCACAATATTTAATTAAATATGAGATTACTAAAATATTTTTCCTAGAAAATATGGTAGTGACAGACACCAACATCTAAGACTAGAGGCTCCCATTCATCGACTACTCAGTCTATGGAATTCTCTTCGAGAACCCAAAGGAAGTCACTTCCATCAGAAGATGTTCCCTCCGGTTCTATTACGATACGGCTATAAAAATGTTATATCGTCGTTCCTACGACGGTTTTCTGCTAAGATGCCTATCGAATGCAGAAGCGACGCGAGGCTCACGATAGGGTTTGCGGTGCTCATCAGCCAGGACCCAAGCTACAGAACCGCCTCCGAAGAATGGGTTACTATTGGCCGATAATGGTAGCGGAAGTTGTTGACTATACGAGGAAGTGCCAAGCGTGCAAAATTCACGCAGATTTTATCCACCAACCCTCAGAATTTTTACACCAAACGATGGCATCTTGGCCGTTTGAAACGTAAAATGGACATTATCGGGCTAATTAGTCCGCCTTCTTCTAAGGGACATCGGTTCATCTTGCCTATCACCGACTTCTTCTACAAATGGGCAAAATCTGTTCCACTCACTGAAGTCAAGACCTCAAATGTGATCAGCTTTGTCAAGCATCATGTCATATACCGCTTCGGCTTGCCACGAAGGATCATCTACGATAATAGTCCACAGTTTGCAAGTCATTCTTTCTACCGGTTTTGTGACAAAAATCGAATCCAGAATGTGGCCTCGAGTGCCTATAACCCAGCAGCAAATGGTCTGGCAGAAGCATTCAATAATACCATCAAAAAGCTACTCAAGAAGTTTGTGTCATCCAATAAACGCGAGTGGAATGAGAAGCTAGGTGTGTCTTTGGGCCTACCGCACAACGGTCCAGACACCTACTAGCAGTACGTCATTCTTCTTGGTTTACGGAAGCGAAACGGTCCTCTCACTCGAGATCCAAATTATGTCACTCCAAGTGGCTCTGTCCAACTAGTTAACCGTTGACGATAATTACCGTCGACGGCTACAAGAGTTAGAAACGGTAGACGAGAAACGTCTCTTAGCTCAACAGGGCATTGAGCTGTACTAAGCGCCTCTCAGGAGCCTTCAACAAACGGGTCAAGAAGAGGACTTACCAAGTGGGTGATCTCGTCTTGACAGTAAGAAAATCGATTGTTATGACCCACAAGACGGCTGATAAATTCTAACCTCAATGGGAGGGTCCGTTCATTGTGGAGTCCGTGTTCTCCAACGGCGCCTACCGGCTCACAAAATTCAATGGCTACTTGCTCATGATGCCTATCAACGACAAGTTCCTCAAAAAGTATTATGTCTAATCTAGACTTGTACTCCTTTTACTATCAGCTGGACAACCAAAATGTGCAGTGTACATTTTTCGTTGTTCATTCCCAGCAAGTGCGTAAGCATAATATACACTTCTCTTCCACAAAAGTTTGATGAAAATCATTGTCTGTAGTCAGGAATCATGAATACGCAACAGACAGTAGATCCTCAAAAAGTAGGCTTTACCATAAAAATTTACTTTCCAAATATACCCTTTATATATTTAATAATTGAAAAGATTAACTAAAGTGAATTGGGGGTATCGAGGTAAATAAAAGAGTTGTCATTTGGTATTCTTAATTACAACAGTTCTTAAATACATTGAGTATCTAAAAAGGAGATATTGAAAAATGGACTTTGTGAAACAACATTTATTCATTGAAAAACAAACAAATTTGAATTACAAATATCTTTTAATCTTTTTCATAATAAATATGTACAATGTACATATATCCTAAGTTATATTAAATCTTGTCAGCAAATCCATCTCCATCCAAAGGTCTACTTCCGTGCCAAATACATTAACCAAACCACCCTATAAATCACTTCCATCATGTCCTGCTGCTGCTCCCAAATCCAAAAAAGAAAAAGAAAAAAAAAAAAATGGAGTCCATCATCTGGAGCAGCAGCCTCCACTATCCCCACCCCGTCCTCTCCCTAAACCCTTACCCCAACAAACCCAAAACCCTCCTCTTCTCCCAACCAAAAGCCAAAAGAACCCCACCAACCCTCCTCCTCTCCTCCTTCCTCAAGCCCTCCCTAGTCGCCGTCACCGCCGCCGCAGCCCTCCTCCTCTCCCGCCATCCCAAGCCCTCCCTCGCCTCCATTCCTCCTCCCCCTCCCGCCGCCGCCCAAATCCTAACCGACGCCGAGAAGACCGAAACCCTAGAGGAATTCCTCGACTCCCACCCGGACGACATCCGCTCCCTCCGCGCCCTGATGTCGCTCAAGATCAAGTCCAACCTCCTCCCCGAAGCCATCTCCCTCCTCGACCGCATCCTCGCCCTCCAGCCAGACGACGCCGACCTCCCCATCCTCAGATCCCACCTCCTCGCCCAGTCCGGCGACCCTGACTCCGCCCGTGCTGGCTTCGAGGCGATAATCTCGCAAAATCCCCTCTCCGTCGAGGCCTACCACGGCCTGGTCATGGTCGAGAAGGACTACTCCGACGAGAACAGCCCCGGGAATCTTGATTTGATCATGGAGAGGATCGAGAAGGCGATGGGGATGTGTAAGAAGGAGAGGAGGAAGGAGGACCTGAGGGACTTCAAGCTCCTGGCGGCGCAGATCAGGGTCGTGGAGGGGAGGTACGAGGAGGCGCTGAGGGTCTACGAGGAGCTGGTTAGGGAGGAGCCGACGGACTTCCGGCCATACCTCTGCGAGGGGATCGTCTATACCCTGCTGGGGAAGAAGGACGACGCGGAGAGGATGTACGAGAAGTACCGGCGGCTCGTGCCAAGGGGACACCCGTATGCGGGTTACTTTGATGATAATGTGGTCGCAATGAAGGTGTTCTCGCAGGTCGAGGAGAACAGGAGGAAAGCCGGAGCCCAGAAGATCGGAGGGAGGTAATTGTGGTGCGGGTAGTTTTTTGTGTTAAGGTTGTTGGTTTTGGTTTATTTATTGGCATGCAAATTTTGCTTGATTTGTGTACTTCTGTTGGTTAAGGAACATTTATTTAATTCCAGCTTCATTCATGCTGTTGGTCATAAGGATGATACCTCAGCTGGATTGGAAATTTGAAATGAGAAGTGCATGGTTGTGGTATAATTCTTTTCGTATCAGCAGTCGGCACGGTGTCGTTATTGATATCAAATAATTGCATTGTTAATATTGTTGGAATGGCTTGATTTTGTTAAGCATCATTCCATTGACTAGTTTATGCATTTACGGTCACTAGATATGATGGTTGCTAGGTTCATGGCATTTTACCACGCCCACACGAATGCTACCTGCCTGAATATCGTTAATTTTGTTCTGGTGGATGAAGGGCTTCAGCTAAGTTCCATAGTATGATGGAAGCTCGAGGAAAATTAAAATTGGAAATGAGTAGAGCATTTGGATATGGTTTAGAATAGGTAGTGCATTATAAAGATGGTCAAAGCGAAAAAGAGTTATAGCCGATTGAGAAAATTGAACTACAGGAGTTGTGTGATAAAAAGAGGGAAGGATACTAGATGCTCTGGACAAGTTCACCTAGCAGTTGTCAGGTTGTCGGGAACCAAATGAATCGGTTTCAGGTACAAAGAAGAGCAAAAGGGAGGTTCTTAGATTTCTTACTGTGCGTAGGTAGCCTTGGGGAAGCTTGTAATAGTGTATTTGGTTAAAAAAAAGGTGCATATTTTATCTTCCACGAGCAAAACCAGAGGAATTTTTCTTAAAGTTGGTAACATACACAGTTAAATAATGACTTCCTTGTCACACTTAGACTTGGTGTTGTATCTCTTAAATGTTTATGGATCGTGCATAGGAGACTAGATCATATTAATGAAATGTGTGAGACGATTAGGAAGAACTAGGTATAGTATTAAAGGAAGTTAATGCAAAAGTTAACTGGAAAATGGATCTATGTACTTAATTGCAGGTATCTGGATATCCTTAAGTCATAAGGTACTGGGAAGCGGCGATCAGAGTTTATAACTAACTTTTCTGCCGATTAGCGGTTATCATTGTCACAATCAGTTTCTATTCAAATGATATCCAAGTAACATTATCGGAAGATGCTAACTTTGTTAGTAATCAGTTACTAGCTTACAACTCTGGCTTGCCATAATCAATTACTTGATTATTAGCCCTATTAACGGTGGTGTAATTATCACTTACATTACCTTAAACACTAGTAATATCTACTTCTCAACTATCATTAATTGGGGGTGATAGCATGAATATTGTTCAAGAAAAACACCTTGGACAGCTCATGTAAGCATGCTCCTTTACCGTTTCTCCTCCTTATCCCCTTACTATTTAAATGGTCCTGGGAAACCCCTGTGCTGCTTATCAATATGAGGCTATCAGCACGTGATAAGGAACTTGATGAAACTAAACAATGTTACATACTTCTAGCAAGGGGCACAAATCTATCTTAATGAAACTCTTATGAAAATTAGGAAGAGGATTGTGTGGACGTGCAAAATGTATTGGTGATATGAAAATGTGAAGAGAGGATGTATGCGATATAAGTGATAACAAAGAGTTTTGAATTTAGATGCAAGATATAAGCAAAACTATGTTTCATGGACACGAAAAAAATCATTAACACTAGAGACTTTGTTTAGTACTTTCACAATTTTCGGTTAGGATTTTGGTAGTATTAATGATGTGTGTCAACCCTGTTAGACGGAGCCAACTTAATAGACAGAGCGGCTATGAATCATGACTTGGAGCAAGGAAGTTGCTATAAAACCTGGTAGACGAGTTGGGAGGTAGGTAGACTTACATCTTTTATCATCAGTTTATGCTCATGTAACTAAGGAGATCTCTTTCATCTTCCCCTACATTTGAAAATAGTCTAGATGAAGAGGTAAAGCTGATAATGATTTGATATAGAGAATTGCATTAGGCAACTATGTTTCATGGAGACAAAAAATGGTGTCCTTATTCATATTGTGTCCATACCCATGTTTCGTACCCATATCCGTGTATCTTGCAACATAGTAACTACTCATTGTACCTATGTTCTAATGGCTGGTTTTATCAGCCATGATCAGCTATATTGAATATTGTTCTCCAATCAACTTCATTGTAAAATATAGTATTTATGCTAACTTTTGTGGTAGTGAGTGGATTTGCAGTAAGTCTAGTTAATACTACTGTTTTTGTTGCTTTATATTAATTTCAGCACTATCAGTCTAATATCTACTAGAAAGGCAGGTCATCATTAGCGTTGTAGTTCCAACTAACTGTCCAATCTTTCAGCTATCTAGAGCATGTGTGAGAAATCTCACCTCAATTCATTAGCATGAGCACCTTTAAGGTGAGTTCCTTAGATAACAACCCGTCAAAGCAGAGTAAGCATGCATCTTACCATTTATTGCTACAGTAGGCCCCTTGTTTTAGATCATTTGTTGCTAGGAAGGCACATGTTTCCTGTTAATTTATACAAACATTAAGGGTCTGCTTGGCAATTGTTGGGGTAACAGTATGAGGTGTTTTTAGAGTACCGGTTATGAGTGGTTATGAGGGGTCTCAGGTTTTAGATAGTTTTAAGTAGCGGTTTTTAAACGAGTCCAATCCATGCTTGATAATTCATTAACGAGCGGATCTAAAAGATTTTTTAAAAGATTTAAATTACTTACATGTCCATATATAGACAAAAGCTCTCCCAAAGTTTTGTTTATGATGCCGAAGTCAACTTAATGCAAATACTTAGAGATGTATTTATGGGTGTGTATCATACAGTGTTCGGTTTCGGCACTAACCAAATAGGATTTGCGAATGTTGCATGAAGAGAGTTTCTGTGCATCTCCTCCACTACTTGTTTATATTTTTTTGGTAAGAATATAAATGGAATAAAATAATAATAACCCTCAAAATACACCAAATTTGGGTGTTTATAAAGACGCCAAAAATTGCACTACACCGGTTTTGGTGGGTTTTTGAGCCGACCAAACCAGTGTCCCAAAAAAATTATCAAGCATAGGGTTTCTTAAACACTTCAGTTTCTTAAACACTTCATAAACGACTGGTTCAAAACTCTCCAAAACTGGTGAAAACACCGTTGCCAAGCATAGCCTAAGAGTTTTTGAACCTCGAGTATACCTCTATACCATGTAATTATAAAGATAGCTTAGCGTCATTTTTTGGTCTTAAAATTAATGGAGAGTGTAGCCATTATTATCTTGTAGAGTAGGAATTATTTACATTGACTAAATCAAATGGATTTCTAATTCATTACTTCTTTTGGGTATTTTATCTCAATTCTATATAATGTTGGTTTCAGACATTTAACTCCAAAGCCACAGAACCAACCCCTCTAGATTAACCAAAGATTGTCCTACTTCAGCACTATAACCGAGAGACAAAGGTGGACCCACAATTACGCTGAGGGTCTTGAGATCTATAATCGCTGGTCGCAGCCACATTATGATTAGTTTTTCTTTCTTTCTTTCTTTTTTAATAACTTATTTGTATTGTCACCTTAAATTTTAAGTTGATGTATTCTTGCTCCTCCCTTGAAAATGTTTATGCATCCACCAAAGGTATACACTACTTCAATCCGAAGGTTTATCTTGTAAGGTTATATGATACCGTTAGGGGTTGATTTATCATAGAGGAGGGGTAATGACTACAAATAAACTGCAGGTCTAATTGTTGACACTTTTATGTTACTCAACTTCATGTTACCACAAAACTATCAATGTGTTTTAAAGTGATTTAACACACGCACCTCCACAAAGTGAAAAGATAAACTACATTGTGTATATAAATCCGAAGGTTCCTTTGTTTGGATGTTTCCATGTCCTCGTGTCGAAGTTATCTATGTGCTGATTTGATTGCTTTCTCATGACTGCTGTTCTGTATTCCACAAAGACCGTCTTTTGCAGACCAAGATAGGACGTCATGCTTAATATATTCTTTGTTAGATTGTACAAGTTTTTCTTGAATAACCAGGGTTGTCTAGACAAATGACCATTCAGGAACTCGGTTTTTGTGGTCATCCCAGATGCCAGAGCAGCTTCATAGACTAACCTGAATCGTATCAACTGCAGCACGTTCTGCATAAAAAAAGTTTTATATAATATTGAAGTGTATAACCAGCAACTGGATGGTGGAGTGTAATGGGATATTTAAGTTGGACTTGAACAGCTAACTTAAGATGGACTTTTCTTCTTGAGCTCTGCAGTTTATTGGACTGGGAAAATATGTAATTTAATTTCCATCTTGTTTCGTAACCAAAAAATTAATACTTGAGATTCACACTTACAGCTAGTCTTTGTATGATGGTTGGAGCTTCATTTTAGTTCATGAGGCTAACAAAATTCGATCCACTATTTTGCAATTCATTGCTTGTAACGACGCTTATTCTTTGGTAAGATGCCACTGTCAAGAGTAGATATGCTACATTATAGTTAATGAACATCATATTGTGTTTCCTGTCAAGAGTAGATATGCTACATTATAGTTAATGAACATCATATTGTGTTTCCGTCATTTTTTTCTTCTTATTTTTGGTTCGGGATGGACTTCAGAATTGATCTCTTGACAATAACACTTCACTCGGTATGGTTTCTTCTTATTCTTTTGCATGTCTTTCTATATGGTTCCACTCATGACATACGCTAAGAATGCATTATGCAGGCCAAACTATCTTTGGACTTGCTAATTGTTCACACCTGTAGCAATTGGACTGCAGCAGCTGATACTGAAGGAAAGTCCTTTAATGGTCGTCCATCTTTGAAAAGTGTTATTTGTTATACCAACAGTTCGCGCTGAAGGATGAGCTTGACTGTCTACATGGTGGGAGGAATGGTAGTGATTTGAACGCTTGCATGGTTGGAAGCAACCCAAATGCAAACCATGCGTCCCCCCAAATGCATACCATCATTCATTTGAGATCTGCAGGTTCTTTGTCAGCAGTTAGGTAGGTTGGAGGAGGGGGAGACGATTCTTCCACTCACCCACCCGTGTATTTACTTTTTCACTCCCAATATTCATTTTTTTCTTTCAATTTTTTGGCCTTTCAAACACCAAAAAAAAAAAAAAAAAAAAAAAATTATAATTTTTCAAATTAAATAAAAGAGCAAAGAATTATTATTTTTTGTTTATTTTTCGCGAATCAAACGAGACCTAAATTGCTCACGGGGACTACGAATGTTCTTTTTTAATTATTAAATAAAGTGTTTGGTTGCTTTATTTATTTATTTATTTTTAATATGAAGTTTTTGGTTGCAGCTAGTTATTCAAATGTTTAGTATTGTGCTGTTTTATGTGGAATATGGCCGTTGACATGTTAACATCAAAATCTTAGTAAATCAACAATGGCCAGACAAGGTCATTGACAGCTGTAAACATTTTGCTTTGCTAATGAACGAGAATTCACCACCTAAACCTGAATTTGGCAATTATCCATTGCCAATACCTCACTAGGCTTTTGATGATGTTACCAACGTTGATGGTACATCACCAGCTCATGTTTCTAACGGAATAAGAATGTAATGTATTGGTCCTCGGTTACAATTTGTATTATTATTTGAATGAAACTAGGAATCTCCATCAAAATGAGTCATTCCATTTTTGAATAAAAATATTTCATACTTGAACGAAAGCGAGTAGCCAAACACACACATATATACAAGGTCTAATCTGGGTTTGATATCAATCTAGCAAGTCTTTTGAACGGAATCTTGATAAGTTTTATTGATATAACGTCACTAAGTGATTGTCAATAAGTAACAGAAGTACAAAGAAGAAGTAGAAAAAATGTAGAAATGAAAAACGCACACCAGACTACTTAGGGGACTTCCCTATTTGTACATAAATTTGCTTCAGAATGAAGTAACCAGCTGTCCATTCTTCTTTGAAAAAGGAACATCCAACTGTCTTCCATCATGATCTGTCTGGATAAGTTTCTTTTTAGAAAGAAGCGAAAGTGTCTTCCACTGAGAAAAAGGAGAGATGCTGCCATCAATAATGTTGGTGAAGTTATATCACTACAACAGATGAATGGACAATCCACTAACAAAAGCTGTCAAAGTCATCCTCAAAACCCGTGATTAAAGGAGGATGGATCTTACTAAAGTAAAAATGAATTATTCTTCATTAGTAGTAGTAGTAACCGTTTGGTAGAATTCGTCTGCCGACATATCTTTCAGGTTGGCCTAAGATGTATTGCTGGAGATATCCATGCAAAAATTGGCATCGAATTGTGCTTTCATGAATTGGAGTCACTTCTTCTTTAACTCTTCATCAGAAATCCTAGGGTTCTTTCTGATAAGAGAATTTTTTAATTTGATGATAGTATTATCACCGAAGATCTCGCTTTGGACTCATTTGTCCAACTTGCTTTCATATTCTTTGATGGAGGCAATAATTTTCAACAATTTATCTTTCTCATCAATTCGTTGCCACCATTTCACAAGGAAATTTTGTGACAAAATGGGGATATTGTTGGGATCAAACTCACACTTGATTATCCAACGGAAAATATATTGGATCTGAAATTGTACAAAGAAATACAACGTACTCTCCCCCCCCCCCCCCCCCCCCCCAAAAGATGTTCTTCTTGGCAACGTGGATAGAAAATAATCCACTTAGAGAATTGTTCTTGGATGGGATTATGAAGAACCATGATGAGATCTCATTCTAAAGAATTTCAGGACAAATTCGAATGAACCATGAATAAGTTCGTTGATAATTCTCCTAGTAAAGGAAGTTATAGAATGCTTGTATATAATCCCAATAATTATAACTACAAACAATAACTTTATCCTTAGAGGATTGTTGTTCTCTTTTAGGATGAAGTTCCCAAGATTGTGGTGTGAGAATATTTTTTATGATAACTTTGTTGTAAACTTCCAAAGAATATGGTTTAGTAGAATGTTCCACTGTTATAGATTTTGTGGTGATCAAAATTCCTTCATAAATGTTGACAGGTTTACTCGTAACCGGAATGAAACTACCTTTAAGATATCGTTTATGAAGTTTCCATGGATCCTTCATAAGAGAAATATCACTCCTATCGAGTTTGATAATCTCATCAGAATTTACTTTCTCGCAGAAGATGGACTCAACTTCCATTGCTTCTTTGTAAGAAAAGGTATTGGTGTCATTAGTGGAAGGCTGTTTGCCTTTGGCATTAGAGATGGATCCAGCTTTAGTAGGTCGATTGTCGATTATTTTTTGATGAGCAAAAGAGTCCTGAGGACGTAATGTCCCCTTAGACCTGCCTCGCCCTCTAGCTTGGCTGGACATCTTGCGGTAAAAATTCACGAGTAAGAAAGTCAGGAAGAGAATTATCTTTTCCATGAATAAATTCGATATCAAAATCAAATATAGCTAATTCAGCTTGCCATCTAGCAAAAATTTGTTTAGATGCAAGATTCTTAACATCCTTTTGTAATATAGATTTAGCAGAACTACAATCTATACGAAGTAAGAATTTTTTGTTCAACAGATCGTCTTGGAATTTATGAATACATTTGATAATAGAAAGGAGTTCTTTCTTTATCATAGAATAATTAATTGGAGTATCATCCCATTTACCATAATTGTATCTAACAAGAATAGCATGATTATTGTTAGTGGGATCAATTTGAGTTAGGATACCCCCATAACCAATATTACTGGCATCAGTTTCAATAACTTTAAACCAGTCAGGATTGGCGAGATGTAAGCAAGGTAGGCATTTAACCTTTTGCTTAATGAGCTGAACATCTTTAGTGTGATTAATACTCCAAGGAGTAGGATTTTTCTTTAATCTTTGATATAGGATTTTTGTGTCAATAGCAATATTTTTGTAGAAATCTGCTACATAATTAAGGGCACCAAGAAATCTCGGTAGTTGCTTAGTATCCGTAATTTTATCAGAAAATTTTGAAGCAAATTCGATACTTCTGTCAATAGGAATAATAGTATTATTAACAATATTATGTCCTAGAAATCTTATTTCGATTTAAAATAATTTTATTTTAGGAGCAGAAATAACAAGACCATTTTTTATAGCTAAATGTCGAAAAACATTTAAATGCTTAAAATGCTCTTCTATAGTATTAGAAAATATTAATATGTCATCAATGTATGAGAGTATAAAAGAAGAATATTGAATAAATATCTCATTCATGATGTTCTAAAATTCAGAATGAGCATTTTTAAGCCAAATGGCATAACATTCCATTTATAGTGTCCGAATGGGACTGTGAATGCTGTTTTGTATTTATCCTTTTCTTCAATTTGAATCTGCCAGTAACCTGATTTTAAATCAAATTTAGAGAAGATTTTTGCTTTAACAATTCTGTTAAGTATATCCCTTTTATTGGGAATTGGATATCTTATCCACTTCAAAACTTTATTTAGAGGTTTGTAGTTAATAACTAATCTTGGAATACCTCTTTCTTTCTCAATATTGTTATTAACATAAAATGCTGTGCAACTCCATGGGGAGTAAGATTTTCGAATAAATTTTTTATCCAGAAGATCATTAATCTCTTTTTTTTTTACATAATTCGAGATAATTATTATTCATTTGAGAAGGTCTAACCTTAGTCGGAATATTTCTTTCATTGAAAGATTCTTCATAAGGAAGAGAAACAATATGTTGCTTTCTATACCAATAAATAGGGGTATCCTTACTTTCTTGAAAGTAGAGACCTTAGGAATAGTATTTGGTCATTTTAAAATGTAATTAACTTTATGAAGAATTTCATCAAGGGCAGTTTTTATTCTTACCAATTGAGAACCAATGGTCTGAATATAAGCATTAGTATAATTGTTTTGCTTCACAATTTTTTGAAGCTCTTTCATTTGCTCTTCCTTATGATCGATAATTCGAATAAAGAAAATAGCATCCATTTTTTCGAAATTAACCGTAATCTTTAAAGATTCATTAGGCGGGTATAAAGCACGAATATGTTTACCAGTGTCGGTTATTCATTTTTTATATCCCTCTTTTAGCATGTTAATGCTAGTGAGTTCATGGTTGATATAGTTCTCAATAAACCATTTATCAAACCATTTGAGTTTATTTATTTCCTTGAGATGAGCATAATACTCATCCTTGAATTTATACCGTTGATCAATAGTATAATTCTTTTCAAACCAGGTTTTGAATTCAATTTCTTCTTCATAAGCCTGACAATAATTTTGCGGACACCCTTATTCTGAGTAAAATCAAAATAATTAGGATCATTTGAACGATCATCTTTATTACTTGTTAAAGTAATAACATTTAGGGAATGAGTACCAAAACTGGCATCCGAAGGATATACAATATCAGTAGGATCTATCAACTCTGTATTATACTCTGGTTTTACAATATTATTTTTTATTTTCATGCATTTGATCTCTTCTTCCTTTTCATAATTCTGATAAGAATGTTCTCCCTTTTCATTAATAGAAGAAGATCTAAAACTAGAAGTCGAAATTCTAGCTTTGATTTGTGGAGTAAATCTTACTTCTACATCTCCATCGGGAGTCTGAATAATTTGATCTAATTCAGTATCCATAATGAGTCAGGCGGAATCGCCTGATTAAGAACCCATTTGTTAGGGAATTGAATTTTATCCCATCTGACTATTTTATTAGCAGCAACATTTGATGTCAACATATTTGTTTCTATCAAAGTAGTCTTACCAGGTTTGGTAAGATGTCGAGCTTTAGGACAAAAAACATACCAATAAATTCAACTAGTGATACTAGTGGTTTCAAGTTATCTTCTCCGGAGGTTACCAAGGAAGAAATTGATAACTTAATTAAAAAATTACAAGCCACCTCTTTAGGTGGAAATAAAGATAAAAATACTCTTGTAGTACTTGATGAAAATTCTTTCATAGTTGATGATTCCGATATTGAATCTAACAATGAGAGTTATTCTCAGACATCTGAAGATTATTTAGATCCTATTCAGATACATGCCATTCAAAAATCTAATGATCATACAAACATTGATCATCAGACTTCTAATATGGTTCTGCCTATGCAACAACAACATAAGAAACATAATCTTCAAAATATTACTACAAACGTCCTACCCCTATAGATGTTTTATATGAAGAAAATGATAATATCATTCAAAATAACTACAGTGGTGGCAATATCTATGAATGTAACATAGATGGCTGCTCTGACAAACAAATATATGATCAAATGCACTGGATGTTAATGTTTGCTACCGTTTGTCTTTCAAACAATAACACTGATCGAGCTATTGCTAGCTTTATTACATGTGGTTTTACCGGCACTTTGAAAGGCTGGTGGGATCATTGTCTATCCTCTGAAAAAGGCAGACATTGCTAATGCTGTCAAAATTGAGAATAATAATGAAATACAAGATAGTGTTATGACTTTGATTAGCACTATTTGTGATCATTTTACTGGTTTAGTCTCTGATAACGGTGAACGAATCATAACTCTACTATAAAATCTTTGATGTCCTAGTCTAACTCATTTTATATGGTATAAATATACCTTTCTAAATAGAGTAATGCAATTAAGTGATGCAAACTCTGCACACTGGAAATCCAAATTTATTGATGGTCTTCCTAATCTATTTGTAGAAATGGTTAGACAACAAATAAGAAATAATAATAATGGAATTATACCATACAGTGATTTCACTTATGGAAACCTAGTTAATACAAGCATTCAAGAGGGGTTATCCCTTTGTAATGATTTAAAATTAAAAAATTAATTAAAATCTCAAAGATTATCTGAGAGAAAATAATTGGGAGAATTCTGTAGCCAATTCGCTATGGAGTCTATTAAACCTCCTAATTCTAGTAAACATTTCTCTAAATAAAAATCTTACAGAAGAAGAGTTATTCTTCTAAAAGAAAGTATCATAAAGATTTTCCTAAAGAGAAAAAGATTTCCTACAAGGAAAAAACAATTCTAAAAAAATAACTATAGTGGTGGCAATATCTATGAATGTAACATAGATGGCTACTCTGATACGAATCGTCAGAGGTAGGCTTGCTAGCATGGTATCAAAGCCAGGTTTTGAATTCATTTTTTTCTTCATAAGCCTGGGCAATAATTTTGCGGACACCCTTATTCTGAGTAAAATCAAAATAATTAGGGTCATTTGAACTATCATATTTATTACTTGTTAAAGTAATAACATTTAGGGAATGAGTACCAAAACTGGCATCAAAAGGATATACAGTATCAGTGGAATCTATCCACTCTGTATTATACTCTGGTTTTGCAATATTATTTTTTATTTTCATGCATTTGATCTCTTCTTCCTTTTCAGAATACTGAGAAGAATGATCTCCTTTTTCATTAATAGAAGAAGATCTAAAACTAGAAGTCAAAATTCTAGCTTTCATTTGTGGAGTAAATCTTACTTCCACATCTCCATCGAGAGTCTGAATAATTTGATCTAATTCAATATCCATAATGGGTCTAGGCAGAATCGCCTAATTAAGAACCCATTTGTCAGGGAATTAAATTTTATCCCATCTGACTATTTTATTACCAGTAACATTTGATGTCAACAGATTTGTTTCTATCAAAGTAGTCTTACCAGGTTTGGTAAGATGTCGAGCTTTAGGAGCTAAAGTAGACAATACTTTAAAGTGAATTCGATAAAGAACTGTAATAGTTTCTGAACCTTGCTTAAAGTTATAACCATATGCCTTAAGATTAAACGTTACTGCATCCAATAAGTTAGTATCTGTAAGTGATAGGCTTAAATTAGGATAAACATTAAAGTAGACTGGTCCATGGCAAAGACTAGTCTGCATAACTCCCATAAGAGAAGGTTGCCAATCTAAACATCTGGCATCTCTTAAAGAGGATATAAAAGAAGCATTTAACCCTTGAAGAGTAAGAGGTTTAATGCAATCAGAATTAATCCAATATGGATAAAATTATAAGCATTATTTCCTATGTATGGTTCAAGGTCCTCATCTGCGAGGAACTTAACAGAATGTTCGGTATCATTTACCTGAATATCTCTTTCCATAGTTTTATGGCTATGGCAAACTTAAAGTCTAACCAGCCTATTTTATAGATTTTCTTTGGCTTAACGTTAGGAATCGTCCATTTATTTAATTCCTCCATGCGTTTTTCATTTCTATATTTTTTCTACTTCTTCTTTGTACTTCTGTTACTTATTGACGGTCACTTAGTGACGCTATATCAATAAGTTCCTCTCAGATGAGGACCTTGAACCAAACATTAAAGGTAGGCTTGCTCGCAATCGTCAATGATGGCTCAAGGCTGAGGTGATTCTACTCTCTCTCTCTATCTCTCTCTCTCTCTCTCTCTCTCTATATATATATATATATATATATATATATATATATATATATATATATATATATATATATATATATGAGTGCTATAGAACCATCCGGGTGGTTTCATACTATGAAACCATCATATGTTACATGAATTGGATTGAGATTAAAAGGTCATATTTTAATATCAACCACCCATCTCAATCCAATTCATGTAACATAGGGTGATTTCATACTATGAAACCATCATATGTTACATGAATTGGATTGAGATTGGGTTCAAAATATAGAAATTAATATATACTCCCATTTTTCTTAAAAACTACCAAATGTCATCAATTTTTGTACTGAACAACTAAAAATTTAAGATATACCTCTACTATTTTAACCTATTTTTTTGCTGTTTTATAAAGAATGGGGGCATTTCCTAGTTTTTTTTTTAAAAACTAGTTGAGGTATATGCTAGTTTTGATATTTTAAATGAGGGCATTTGCTAATATATATATATATATATATATATATATATATATATATATATATATATATATATATATATATATATATATATATATATATATATATATAGTTTTTTTTTAAAAACTAGTTGAGGTATATGCTAGTTTTGATATTTTAAATGCCCTATATATATATATATATATATATATATATATATATATATATATATACTCCTATGCATCTTCATGATCACAGTCGTTGGATCTTATTTAAGTCATCTAATCTTCACTGTTGATTTGAACCATTCAAATCAATTGTTAAGATTAGATGACTTAAACAAGATCCAACGGTTGTGATCATGATAAAGCAAAAATATGGAGATTCCAATCCCTCATATATATATATATATATATATATATATATATATATATATATATATATATTAGAAAAATAATTTTATTGCTACTAAAAAAACTACTAATACATTTATGTAGGTAGTGAGGCACCCCTACCAGCTATCATACTAGATATGTCTGCTTCTATATTATGAATAAGTCCAATAATAGAAGAATTACAGGCCTCAAAGATCCGATTATTGCGCTCCTTCCAAATGTGTCATATACCTGCTGCTAGGCGTACGTACCCCTTTCTTTGATAAACCATCTCTCTCCCCATTTCCTTTGTCTTCCAATCTCCTCTATAATCCCCTTGAAATCTCTCCGTTGAATCCCTTGAAGGTTGAATTTACTCTACTGTGTTTGTATAATATTCCAAGCTACGTCACAATCAAAGAACATATGCTCTATTGTTTCTGAACCCATTTGGCAGAGGGGGCATTGTATGCTTGGAATTTGTAAGACAAACCTTTGAAGACGGTCTCGTGTTAGGAGCCTACCGGTTAGATCTTTGTAAACACAAAAACTCATCTTGTTGGGGATGAATTTGTTCCACACAAACTCAACATACTCCATTCTGGGCCCCTCTGGCTATAGCCATTTGCACATTGACTTCATAGTAAACTTCCCCATGCTATCCAGGTCCCACGTCCATATATCCATTGGTACTCCTCTATCAAGGATGGCCTCCTCTACTTCGTCTCTTAGTTGCCTTCCAACCTGATGCACGTCCAATTGCCACTGCCCGTTCCTTATAAGGACCTCCAACTGCTCCTCTCTGCCATACACCTTGCATGTCTGCCATCCTAATGTATCTATCAGATTTTTGTGTTATAGCCAAGGATCAAACAATAAGCTTGTAGCCTCCCCATCCCGTACTCTCTGGGTTATGACTTGCTTGAGTTTAGATCGCGTCCACAGTATGGTCTTGAACGAAACTGAGAAATTATTGTTAATCCTCATAACCCAGAAATTGTCCGACTTGACATACCTATGTTTGAGCCATTCTGACCACAATGTCCTGCACTCTATAAATTTCCATGCCATCTTTATCTTGGCCGCATCCCTCATTACAACCAGACTCCGGATACCGGTGCCACCTTCTCTTTTCGGTTTACATAAAATTTCCCAGGCGATGCCATGAGTTCCCCCTCTCCATATGAAGTTCGCACATAATTTTTCTATCTTCACAATCACAGTTGTTGGTAACATAATGGCCTGGAGCCAATACATAATGATGGCAGATATCACCGTCTTCACCAACTCTATTCTCCCTCTGAATGATAGTGTTCGATCTTGCTACCTCTATCTGTCATTGGACATACTCGATGACACTTTGACACTCAGTAGCCTTGGCATAGTTGACTGACAAAGGAAGTCTCAATTACTTTACTGGTAACTGCCCCCTCTGTAATTTTAGTTTCTCTGCAATCTGCTCCTGGTTCGGACAATGTTTGTTAAAGAAAACACTACTCTTTTCACGATTCATTTTCATGCCCGTCAATCTACTAAACTGCTCCATTATAATATTAATAACATCCACTCTCCTGTCGGAAGGGGATATGAATACCAAGAGGACATCTGCATAAATAAGGTGTGAGACAATTGGCTCAATTTTAGCATATAGTAGCACTATTACTTGTATATGCACTGCAATATCCGTCAAAATTGTGAAATACTCTATCACTATTGTGAACATGTATGGTGACAGTGGGTCTCCCTGACGCAACCCTTGTTTACTCTTGATGAAACCATACGGTAGCCCCATGATTAGAACTGAGAACGAGGGAGTGGTGATACACTCTCGGACTCTGTCTACCCACCAGCTATCAAACCCCATTGCTAGCATGAGTTTACAAATAAATTCACAATTGACTGTGTCATACGCTTTACGCAAATCAAGTTTCATGCAGGCTTTCCTCCCTCTTTTTTTTTTGAACTCGCTTAATAACTCATGAGCCAATAAGTTGTTCTCCGAGATGCTTCTCCCCTTAATAAAGGCCACTTGATTGGGCAAAATTAACTCCTCCATGATATTTGTCATACGGTTACACATAACTTGCGAGATAATTTTGTATAAAAAATTACAGCAAGCTATCGGTCTAAAATCTGCCAATGAAACTACACCTTCCTTCTTGGGGATGAGTGTGAGGAAAGTATGATTGATTTCCTTTAACAGTCTCCCCTTGTTAGGAAGTCATCAACCCTCTCGCACACCGAAAGCTTGAGATCCTCCCAATGATCCGTAAAGAATTTACTGGAGTATCCATCAGGCCCTGGCGCCTTGTTAGAATCCGCCTTTTTTATAATCTCTGTCAACTCTTCCACCATAACCCGTGTCCGCAACTGCTGGTTGCCCCGCCTTGTCACAAATTTTTTTGCTGGTTATTTTTGGGTGCTCTCCTTCAGTATCATGTTCCTCTAGATTATACAACTCTGTGTAGAACCTCACTGTTTCTCTCTGTATTTCATGAGGGACAGCAGAAAATTTCCTATTAACATCAAGTATCTGTGATATAGCATTCCGATGGTGCCGATTACGGATGATATCGTAAAAAAATTTGGAGCATCGATCACCTTCTTTCAGCCAGTTGCATTTCGTTCTTTGTGCAAGTTGTAGCTCCTCCTGCATGTTTAACAGCCAAACCTCACTAAGTAGTTCGCTTTCCTTCATCGCCAGGTCTTGATTCAGAACATTATATTGCAATAGTTCTTGAGTCTTCATCAACTCTTCCTGTCGTTGCCGAAGGGAAGTTATAGGCCGTTCTTTATTACATGTCTTCAGCGCATATTTAACTTGCTTCAGCCATCCAATTAGTTTATATTGGATGTTCCCATATACCTCCTTACTATGCCCCATAGCTACAACCTCCTTATATTCCCCCATAGTAGACCATGCATTATTATACCGGAAGGGGCATGCTCTCAGCTGTTCCCCCTCGATCATATGTACCAATATTGGTGAGTGGTCACTAGTTGACGCTGTTAGACCCTCCGCCTGACTAGCTGGCCATTTGTCGATCCACTTAGGATTCACCAAGGCACGATCAAGCTGACACACTATACGATGATTTGTCGCTCTATTACTCCATGTCCATACATGTCCAATCCTATCCAGGCACTGTAGTCCGGATTGGAGAATACATTGATGAAGGTCTCATAAAATGGATCAAGGACACGACGACCTCCCATATTTTCGACGGGTACATTATAGCATTGAAGTCTCCTACCAGTAGTAATGGCATATGAAGTTGGAACTCGACTATCATACTAATATGGAAGATATCTGTCCACAGTACCTCCCTCATTCTCCTATCATTATGGCCATACACTGCACCATATACAAATTTGAGTCAATATCGATTTGTGAACAAAACAATGAGTTGTTCAGAAAAATGAACTACCTGGCCCATCCAGACGTTGTTATCCCATAATATCCAGATTCTAGCCATATTACATAATTCCAGATTATTGACTTGTCCCCTGTTAGGTGGGGTACGATGTAACGACCCGTTTCGTTCAAGTGGACAGCCGATTCAAACGACGAAAGTGCAACGACCTGACCTGCGTTGCTCAGCGAGAATACTCGTTTGAGTCAAAATAATTTCTCGACTTGGCCCTTTAGGAGTTCCGGCTTAGGCTTTCAGAGGCTCGCTCGTAGTATCCTTCGACCGAGGCGAATCATCGCTAAGGTGGGTGGCTACGATGAACTTGTCTTTGCTTAGCCAGCACACTTAAAATATGAACGATACATGCTAGTCGCTAGGTGAATCATCTTCTGCATGCTAATAAAGAATACAACGCACCTAGCTAAGGGAATAATCCCAACTTGTATTGCTTGTGTTACAACATGGAATTAAAACTTTGCTTATAAATAAACCCCCGCATGCTCCTTTTGCTTTGTGCAACTAGACCCCGCTAGGCCTCGAGTAGAATGATATGTTTGTACTCTCCGAAGTACACTACTATACTAGATTATACTGCACGTCCATAGACTATGTCACTCGGTATGTCTCTTTACGGTTTTACTCCTCGTTCTACCCTTAGACCCGTGCCAAACGTAAATGCTTATGTTTTCATAAAAATGCATGCTTGCCTAATTATATGTTAACTTGTAATGTTGCCTCGATCTAATACTTGCCACAATGAAACTTATGCCACAATCAAGTAACACTATCGCGTATCGTGCATGCATCTTGTTAGTCAGAAGACTATCAAATAGTCCTTCTGTGCAATATGAACCTTGTCACTACCGTATTTTCTAGAAAAGGGTATTTTGGTCATTTCATAATTAATTAAATATTGTGCATGTTAAATATTTATTTATTATATTATTTATTTATTATTAGCATGTTAGATTTATTTTTGGACTTGTGTTAGTGGACCTAACTAGTTTAGTTTAGTCTCATGGACCAATATGTATTAATTGTTAGAATTGAGCCCAACTAGAAAGCCCATTAATTAGGAGGATGATTAAATTAATTAAACCATTGGACTAGAAGCTTCCATCCATAATTAATTTATTCATGAGAGGCCCCAAAGGATATTTTAGACTTTACATAGTATCTTGAGGGAGGGGGCAAGTAAGGCCTATATAAAAGGGATAAAAACTTTCTCTCTCTTCATTTTTTATTCCAAATCTAGATCTAGAATTTTCCTCAACCAAATTTTATCAAATCTCTACCAAATTTTCATCCAATTACTTCCCAAATCATAATTAGAGACTAGAAGAGCAAGGATCTAGAAGAAGAAAGCAAGGATCTACAAAGAGGAGCAAGGATCTACAAGTTGGAGGCCAATTTCACCAATTTTGGAGGTTTCATTGGGAATCCATCTTCCAATAGGTACAATTCAATTTTTGCCCTTAAAATAGCTTCTAAATCTAAGATTTAATCATGAATAATAAACCCATATGTATGTACTACCCATAGGATTTGGTTTTGTGTTCATAGGAGACATATGGAGAAAGTTATGGTGCTTTTTGTGTCAATTTTGGGGAAATTTCAAAAATGATTTTTGTTGTGTGTGTCAATTGATCCTATAGATCAATTTGGCATATGTTTATGTGTTTGGGGCTAGTGTCGTATCCACAATTGGGTACGTGTAGGTCGTATTCCAACAATTTGGTGATAAGTGTTGTTTTGGGAGTTTTTCCTTCGACACGGGACTTTGTACATATCGTATTTTGACACGAACACATAGATCTACCTTTGACACTTTGTTTTGTTCATAAATATTATATGTGATTTGTTTGTGTCCTTCAGGGTGCAATTGGATGTGTGGTGGACTCGTGTCGCATGCGTATCCTAGATCTAGTGGGATACGGTGTGATACTCTCCAATTGTTGTGTGTTTATGTGTAGATCTAATTAATTGTATTTTAATTCTTGAATTATAATTGTGCATGTATCTATATATATTATATATGTATTATGTATATTTATTATAGTGTTTATTGTATCAAAGATCTATGTATTATATATGTATTAATAGAATATATATTATGTAGCTTTCTTCTACATGCATTAATATATATGTTATAATATATGTTAGGGATGTAAATATATGTATATGTTTTATATAATATATGTGTATGTTTAATTAAGTAATTAGATTATTTATAGTTATTATATGATTATATATATATATATATATGTATATAGATATATATCTATAAGTGGTAGCATATGTATATATAATATAGTAGATATATTTATATGTGGTTATATATATAGTTATATTATATATTGTTATGTATTTATATTATTGTATGATTATATATATGTATACATATATGTATAGTTATATATACATATTACTATATGTGTGTGTGTATGTTACTATGTAGTATTTTATACAATTTACTATGTATAAGTGTATGTATAGTTATATATAGTTTTATATGTATATTGTATAAATATATATTATGGGTTATATATATGTATTTAAATATATATTGTATAAATATATATGGTGGGTTATATATATATATATGATAATTAATATATATATAAATATGTTTATAATTGCTATTTGTATTATAGTATACTATATATGTATATATTTAGTTGTAGCATATAAATTTATTAGAATAGTTAGTATATTTTATTTATCAATTGTTATGAGTATCTTTTATATATTACATATTTGTAGGTATGTATGTACGTATATATGTATTAATAGTTAGTGTGTAGTTGGTAGTTAGTATTTTTCTATTAGTACATACTAGAGTTATATTGGATTGTTATATGTAATTATTATTGGGTAGTTAGTATATATATAAGATTTTGGCAATTATCTTGAGATACCAAGGTAAGTATCAAGATATACCAAGGTATGAGTAGTAAGTATTGGCATAAGTAATAGGATAGTTGTAAACTAATTATGGGTTGGTATTAAGGTGACTAAAATAAGGTATATAGTATTATATAAATATTAAATGCATAGTAGTTTATAATTATTGTTGGATAGTTAGTATAAATAAGGTTTTTAATTTACCTTGAGATGCCAAGGTAAGTATCAAGGTATTGGAGGATAATCAAGGTATTGGGTTTGGATATCAAGATAGAGGTTTAGTATTGCGATACCAAGTTGGTTCGAAATCAAGGTATCCATTTAGCATTTGTAATTATAATTTTATATATATAATATTGTTTGATATGTACATATGTGTTATATTTATCCCTTGTTTGCGTATCTTAAGATACGGTATCTTAGTATCCTAAGTTATAGCTTGTATGGCCTAGATTCATAGTGTGTGAGCCCAATATCTTTGAGTTAGACTCATGCAACCTAGAAATAGGTAGTTGACCATAATTTGACTATAGTTGACCATAGTTGACTTAGAGTTGACCTAGTTTGACTTTTGACTTAGAAATGACTTTATGACCTAGAAAGTTGACTAGTTTAATTTATTTCTCTTCCCAAAAACTTGTACTAATGCAATATTTCATATATAGGTCTGTGACACCAGTTCGGACATTATTTTTTTATTATTTGCTCTGGACCACAGGCGAGTATATTCTCTGATAGTTTTTATTATTTGATTACCACTATAATTCAAGTATTTAGAAATGTTACTTATGATTCTTGGCACGATGGTACACGGATTGGTATTGTTATTGGATCGTCAGTCATGGAATGTTACTTTGATTATGGAGATGGTATCGGATACTGTCCTTGTTGGTATTGGATAACATTGAATATTATAGATTAAACATTGGATACATTGGCTAGTGACGTGTCATGATTCGATCCATCATATCAGTCGGGGCGGGAGAAATACCAATTAAATATGTGATCAAAAAACTATCGGCTAGTAGTGTAATCATTGGCTACTAACTAACCATGCAATTCACGTATGGTTGAGTTAGCTCCTTAGTGTAATCATTGAATCTCCCAGGCCGATCATATATTTAGTTAGTATCTCAAATCACATAGTTATTGTAGATTCCATTATTCAGTTCATTGATTACCTTATTCTATTCTGACATTATAGTTCATTCCTTTATTCTTGTACGCATTGATTATATTCTGTTGTTAGTATTGCCTATTCTCTCATTGTTCTTGATTATCGGTTATATCCTCATCATAGATAGCATCTTCTATTCTACTATTTTATAGTTTTTGTCAATTAATTGGAACTGCTATTGGGTTGTACTTCGCTCCATTCCTGACTAGAAAATATTTTTTAGAGGATCCGGGAGATTGGTGTCCGACATACTACGGACCTCAGCCTATAGATGGTGCATACTTGGACCCACTAGTTCTGGAGTGACTGTCGAGAGATTTAGCCGGATTCACTAGTTAGCCTAGTTAGTTCTCTTTAGTATTTTGGTACCGGATTTATTTCTGGCATATATTTGTATTTGGATATTATTTCTATTTGTTGTTGTTATATTAACTGCATAGTTATGTTAGACTTCTTTGATATCTTCTCGTGCCATAGTAATGTGATTGAGTATTGTGTTGAATTAAGTTGATTACTCTCTTCTTGGAGTTGAGATATTATTGGAGAATTATGCATTTTGTGAGATAATTAGATAGTATAGTTGACCAAGACAGCGTTCTACCACCGATGCTGTGGCGTAGGCTGGGCGTTGTTCCTGACTTGCATCCCTACACCGAGTGCGGGTCGTGACACATTTTTAGTGGTGGCCCATGCAGGTCAGGCTTCGCAATATTGCGATGTCGTGGTAGTGCTACGACTTAGTTGTACTACTGCGTGCCTGCGATAGGACATAGGATACTAGGATGAGAGAGAGATACTCAATCACAACTAGGAATTTCAATCTGAATTGAATCGCTACTTTTGATTCCTTCTGAATACTTTGAATATTGTTGTCCTTCCTTGATGATATCTTATCTTGTGTCGAATTGATCTTCTTTGTTTTGATCTGTCTTCAGGATGCCGCCAAAGACTAGATCCCATCGATCGGGAGCAGTTTCTGCGAGGTCTGCCACCTCTCAATCTTCCACTCAGGCAGTAGGGTTTGTACCTCCTACGACATCAGTTCATGTAGGAGTCTCGGCTGCCTTCGGGGGTTCTCCTCCACCTGTTCCGAGGACTACTCCAGTTGCTTCGGAGGGACTTCCACCACCTCCATTTTCAGGAGATACCACACCGATGGTTGTACTGTTTAGAGAGATGATGGAATTACAGAAGGCACAGATAGAAGCCCAGCACAGGCAGTCAGATTTGATGTGGCAGAGTATAGAAAATGCCCATCAGATAGCTATAACAGCAGTTCAGAAAGAGGCTCCTCCACAGCCACAGGATATTCAGATCAAGTCAGGCAACATTCAAAATTTCAAGAAGCTTGAGCCTCAAGTTTTCAAGGGTACAGAAGGTATAGTCTATGCTGATGATTGACTTGAAGATATCGAGCGACTCATGAAGGTGTCCCGTCTTACGGAGGATCTGAAGGTTGAGGCGGTAGGACTTCAATTGTTCGACGTTGCATGCACTTGGTTCAGAAATGAGCCAATTCTTACTGATGCGGGGCAGTCTTGGGAGATATTCAAGGATCTCTTTAAGAAGAAGTTCTTTGCTCGGACGGACAGATTGGAATTAGGAAGGCAATTTGAGAGCCTTACACAAGGAAGCATGTCCGTAGAGGAGTATGCCGCAGAGTTCGGGAGGCTGAGCCAATTTGTGGAGTACTTGGTGAGAGAGCCAGAAGTTCGGGCTATCCGTTTCCGCGAGGGTCTGAATTGGGAAGTAAAGATTCTCATTCCGTCTTTCTACGAGATGTATTCTGAGATACTTTCGAAGGCACGCAAGGTCGAGCGGGAGTGAAACTTGAAGCCGAAGAGGGACCGTGATATGTTTGGGGGTGACAGTAGCAGTACGGGACCAGCAAAGAGGCCGCGGTTCCAGCAACATCAGTTTCCAATATAATTTGGAGCCTATCAGCAGCAATATCAGATGCCAGAACCTATTGTTGCTCCAGTACAGCAGATACCACAGCAGCCTCAGAGACTGGTGCAACAGGCTCCTCAATGCACCTATTGCAAGAAGACTGGGCACACTTGGGAGATGTGCCGGAAGAGACTTGGAGCATGCTTACATTGTGGATCAATGGAGCATATGGTGAAGGATTGTCTCTGGACACTTCAACGTCCAGGCCAGGATGCAGATCGAGGGCAGAGATGTGGAGTTAGGCGACCTGTAGCACCACAGATTCCTCATCACCCGCAGAGGGAGCTACCTCTGCAGGGCGGGGCATTTGCGATGACGGTCGAGGAGACCAATACTACAGGTGATGGGTTAGAGAATCTGTTCTTTCTTTCTGTTCCTTTCATCTATTTTGATTGATTGATTCTTTAGTACCTTTTGGATGCTTGTGTTATATAGTTAGTGTAGCTATAGAATACCCTGACAGAGACAACAGTAATAAGACAGGTGGAGACCATGACCATGCATGCTATTCTTTGCATAGGACTGTTCTTAGTGAGATAAGACCTTATTAGACTATGATTGCTGGGGGTTTAACCTAGAAGGGGTACGATCACCCTTAAATTTCGAGGACGAAATTATTTTAAGGGGGATAGACTTGTCACTACCGTATTTTCTAGAAAAGGATATTTTGGTCATTTCATAATTAATTAAATATTGTGCATGTTAAATATTTATTTATTGTATTATTTATTTATTATTAGCATGTTAGATTTATTTTTGGACTTGTGTTAGTGGACCTAACTAGTTTAGTTTAGACTCATGGACCAATATGTATTAATTGTTAGAATTGAGCCCAACTAGAAAGCCCATTAATTAGGAGGATGATTAAATTAATTAAACCATTGGACTAGAAGCTTTCATCCTTAATTAATTTCTTCATAAGAGGCCCCAAGGGATATTTTAGACTTTACATAGTAGCTTGAGGGAGGGGGCAAGTGAGGCCTATATAAAGGGGATGAAAACTTTCTCTCTCTTTATTTTTCATTCCAAATCTAGATATAGAATTTCCCTCAACCAAATTTTATCAAATATCTACCAAATTTTCATCCAATTACTTCCCAAATCACTATTAGAGACTAGAAGAACAAGGATCTAGAAGGAGGAAGCAAGGATCTATAAAGAGGAGCAAGGATCTACAAGTTGGAGGCCAATTTCACCAATTTTGGAGATTTTATTAGGAATCCATCTTCCAATAGGTACAATTCAGTTTTTGCCCTTAAAATAGCTTCTAAATCTGATATTTAATCATGAATAATAAACCCATATGTATGTACTACCCATAGGATTTGGTTTTGTGTTCATAGGAGACCTATGGAGAAAGTTATGGTGCTTTTTGTGTCAATTTTGGGAGAATTCCGAAAATAACTTTTGTTGTGTGTGTCAATTGATCCTATAGATCAATTTGGCATATGTTTATGTGTTTGTGACTAGTGTTGTATCCATAATTGGGTACGTGTAGGTCGTATCCCAACAATTTGGTGATACATGTTATTTTGGGGGTTTTTCCTCCGACACGGGACTTTGTACATGTCGTATTTTGACACGGACACATAGATCTACCTTTGATACTTTGTTTTGTTCATAAATATTATATATGATTTGTTTGTGTCCTTCGGGGTGCAATTGGATGTGTGGTGGACTCGTGTCGCATGCGTATCCTAGATCTAGTGGAATACGGTGTGATACTCTTCAATTGTTGTGTGTTTATGTGTAGATCTAATTAATTGTGCTTTAATTCTTGAATTATAATTGTGTATGTATCTATATATATTATATATGTATTATGTATATTTATTATAGTGTTTATTGTATCATAGATCTATGTATTATATATGTATTAATAGAATATATATTATGTAGCTTTCTTCTACTTGCATTAATATATATGTTATAATATATGTTAGGGATGTAAATATATGTATATGTTTTATATAATATATGTGTATGTTTAATTAAGTAATTAAATTATTTATAGTTATTATATGATTATTTATATATATATATATATATATATATATATATATATATATATATATATATATATATATATATATATATATATATATATATATATATATATATATATCTATAAGTGGTAGCATATGTATATATAATATAGTAGATATATTTATATGTGGTTATATATATAGTTATATTATATATTGTTATATATTTATATTATTGTATGATTATATATATGTATACATATATGTATAGTTATATATACATATTACTATATGTGTGTGTGTATGTTACTATATGGTATTTTATACAATTTACTATGTATAAGTGTATGTATAGTTATATATAGTTTTATATGTATATTGTATAAATATATATTATGGGTTATATATATGTATTTAAGTATATATTGTATAAATATATATGGTGGGTTATATATATATATATATATATATATATATATATATATATATATATATATATATATATATATATATATATATATATATATGGTAATTAATATATATATAAATATGTTCATAATTGCTTTTTGTATTATTGTATACTATATATGTATATATTTAGTTGTAGCATATAAATTTATTAGAATAGTTAGTATATTTTATTTATCAATTGTTATGAGTATCTTTTATATATTATATATTTGTCGGTATGTATGTATGTATGTATATATGTATTAATAGTTAGTGTGTAGTTGGTAGTTAGTATTTTTCTATTAGTACATACTAGAGTTATATTGGATTGATATATGTAATTATTATTGGGTAGTTAGTATATATATGAGATTTTGGCAATTACCTTGAGATACCAAGGTAAGTATCAAGATATACCAAGGTATGAGTAGTAAGTATTGGCATAAGTAATAGGATAGTTGTAAACTAATTATGGGTTGGTATTAAGATAACTAAAATAAGGTATATAATATTATATAAATATTAAATGCATAGTAGTTTATAATTATTGTTGGGTAGTTAGTATAAATAAGGTTTTTAATTTACCTTGAGATGCCAAGGTAAGTATCAAGGTATTGGAGGATAATCAAGGTATTGGGTTTGGATATCAAGATAGAGGTTTAGTATTGCGATACCAAGTTGGTTCGAAACCAAGGTATCCATTTAGCATTTGTAATTAGGATTATATATATATAATATTGTTTGATATGTACATATGTGTTATATTTATCCCTTGTTTGCGTATCTTAAGATACGGTATCTTAGTATCCTAAGTTGTAGCTTGTATGGCCAAGATTCATAGCGTGTGAGCCCAATATCTTTGAGTTAAACTCATATAACCTAGAAATAGGTAGTTGACCATAATTTGACTATAGTTGACCATAGTTGACTTAGAGTTGACCTAGTTTGACTTTTGACTTAGAAATGACTTTATGACCTAGAAAGTTGACTAGTTTAATTTATTTCTCTTCCCAAAAACTTGTATTAATGCAATATTTCATATATAGGTCTGTGACACCAGTTCGGACATCATTTTTTTATCATTTGCTCTGGACCACAGGCAAGTACATTCTCTGATAGTTTCTATTATTTGATTACCACTATAATTCAAGTATTTAGAAATATTACTTATGATTCTTGACACGATGGTACACGGATTGGTATTGTTATTGGATCGTCAGTCATGGGATGTTACCTTGATTATGGAGATGGTATCGTATACTGTCCTTATTGGTATTGGATAACATTAAATATTGTAGATTAAATATTGGATACATTGGCTAGTAACGTGTCATGATTCGATCCATCATATCAGTCGGGGCGGAAGAAATACCAATTAAATATATGATCAAGAAACTATCGGCTAGTAGTGTAATCATTGGCTACTAACTAACCATGCAATTCACGTATGGTTGAGTTAGCTCCTTAGTGTAATCATTGAATCTCCCAGGCCGATCACATATTTAGTTAGTATCTCAAATCACATAGTTATTGTAGATTCCATTATTCAGTTCATTGATTACCTTGTTCTATTCTGACATTATAGTTCATTCTTTTATTCTTGTACGCATTGATTATATTTTGTTGTTAGTATTGCCTATTCTCTCATTGTTCTTGATTATCGGTTATATCCTCATCATAGATAGCATCTTCCATTCTACTGCTTTATAGTTTTTGTCAATTAATTGAAACTGCTATTGGGTTGTACTTCGCTCCATTCCTGACTGGATTTTTTTTCAGAGGATCCGGGAGATTGGTGTCCGACATACTACGGACCTCAGCCTATAGATGGTGCAAACTTGGACCTACTAGTTCTGGAGTGACTGTCGAGAGATTTAGCCGGATTCACTAGTTAGCCTAGTTAGTTCTCTTTAGCATTTTGGTACCGAATTTGTTTCCGGCATATATTTGTGTTTGGATATTATTTCTATTTATTGTTGTTATATTAACTGCATAGTTATGTTAGACTTCTTTGATATCTTCTCGTGCCATAGTAATGTGATTGAGTATTGTGTTGAATTAAGTTGATTACTCTCTTCTTGGAGTTGAGATATTATTGGAGGATTATGCATTTTGTGAGATAATTAGATAGTATAGTTGACCAAGACAGCGTTCTACCGTCGATGCTGCAGCGTAGGCTGGGCGTTGTTCCTGACTTGCATCCCTACACCGGGTGTGGGTCATGACAAACCTGCAAGTATCCGGGACCATAAGGTCGCTAAGGCAGTCCCCGCACCAGGGGAATACATCAGGTCATGTTGAACACTAAGCGATAATTATGTCAAGCAAATCAAGAATCATATCTCGTGGAGCAATGCTCATTCAGAAAAAAATCATGGATTGTCTTGTCAAAATATGAATTTGGAATAACCCAATACTTGTATGTCAAGGATAACTTGTTTAACAAGTGGGTCTTTGGATCCAACTTCCATGGACGGTCTCTAGGGCACCAGGGCCGATCCAATCCGGATGGAACTCTTGCAGCTTTTCTTGTGCAAGCAGGGTGGTGTCTCCGCTAATGCCATAACATCCTTGCTTTAAAGGCTGATAGTCTCTTATGCTGGATGGGATGGCTTATGGTGCCTCTTGTTCTTTCTTTGTATTCCATCCTCGTTCATAGACTATAACTCGTCCTTTATGGCTATGCCAGCGACCTCTTGTTCATATAGATAAGTCATCCTCGCTTAGCGGCTATCAATGTGCGAGTCATTGTATCGCATCGAAAATATCTGAAACACCTGAACGACCATGAGTATAACACACTTGTAAATATGGAATAATTCAATATCTTCTACAACACACCTAATAATCTGTGTAATCGTGCAACTGAAACATAACCTCGTTCATGACACTTATGTTTGCTTATGCAATTGCCCCTAGATTTCATAATAAATGCTCATGCTTGTTTTAACTTAGTTTGCCTTGGATAGGGAAGGACGGATGGTAAGTTGGTAAGTCTCGCCGTGTTCCTTTATATCGCACGGTACACTGCCACACGAGTTAGGCTTTTCATCATTGCCATAAAACAGATCCTAAAGCAAGAATAGAAAGATAACTTAATAGATGGTACACGGAACCTATATAACATGTTTGGATTTGTCAAGCGGGCGAGTAGCCTCCCCACCAGTGCATTCATGTACTAATAACCCACCAGATTGCTTGCAGGGTACGGGAGAACCTCGTTCGGTGCGGATGCCTCCTTCGTGCGTGCTAAGGCGTGGAGTTCACTCTGGAGCCTTGGAATATTGTATCCAAAACTGAAGCACATATACAGGACATAATATTGGAACATCGCCTATGTATTATTCCACAAATGTAGCCACTTGGTACGCTTTTACTGTTTTAGAGAGAGAGGCTTGAGCGACTTGTAATCTTGGCCTAGCGCCGCTTGTAACACTTTTTCAATATCAATAAAGAGTTTGTTTTACTTCTATACTTATTTTATTCAATGCTTCTGCTATTGACGACTCTGTGAACTTGTTACCAATCGCCTATATATTTATTATTCTGTTACACTCGGACAATCTGTGTGACTCAGTGACTTAGACCTCTTACCGCCTGCATGGACCACGGCCTTGCACGGGTGCAGCTTACGCTTGTGCGGCATCACGCCTAGATGGGTTAAGAGATCGTCCCGCGGGAGTACTGGCGCAGTGATTCATGCCTGGCGGGGATGGCCGATTGCCTGCTGGAGATCGGGACATGACATGTTGGTATCAGAGCATGGCTATATGCCTTTGGACTTCGTTTCAATCTTCTCTGTTTCGAAAGCTCGTTCGTGGGTTATGTGCACACTCTCTCTCAATGTCCCATCGAAATGTTCCAAATAATAAGTCTAAATACTTTCAAAAAGTGCATGTGAATAATATGATTGCTTGTACAAAATTGTATTACGAAGGCCTTTGTGCCGACCTATACTAGACCTTGTGGGATTAGACTCGTGCTAGAATTTGCAATTTATATGCAAACCCGAATATCATACATGATTTTCCAACTGGTTAGTGTGTGGAATAGAACATCGTTCAAACGGTTAGCTATGCACACAGTCTTTCGACTAAGTTGTGTTGAGTATCGCGTGCCAAGATCCTTTGGTGCAAGCTATTTGCAAACGAGATTGAGATATCGTTCAGATAAGAGACAAGTCAAACTTAGAATAACAACCGATAGAAATATTATTAGATTATCGCTTAGGCGAATATAGAGAATCATGCTTGGATTTTGGGAAATAGCTCGAACGATATTTCGTGTCGAAAGATACAAATCGAATATGGGTTTACTTGGATGATTATCAACAAGAATATATATACGAGACTAAGATTTTATCAGACGATACCTAAGTATCGTGCAAAAAATTCTAAGGAAAACTTGGTGAATATGCTAGCGATTGATGCGAACACGAATGAGTATTTAATTGGATAACTCGATTCCGAGTGGTATATAGATCATTTAGAAATATCCAAACGGATTCATAGGTCTTATGCGATAGTAGGATTGAACGATTGGAGAATGTCTTAAACTAAATGATAAGGCTTATATCGAATAGGGACTCAGGGAAAGGAAATCAATATCTTGGTTAAAGGAAATTTATTGGAAACTTGGAGGATTGTGCGAGCGATTTTGGATTTGAATTAAATAGAATAAACTTGAATACAATATCGCTCGAATAGAAGTGTAAGCGATAACGAATTTGACTTGGAGTTTGGAAGAACGATCTTGAAATCAAGTTCGGAAAGATAACCTTCAAAATCAGTCCCAGCGAGAACGATTATCCCACGGGAGCGCCGGCGTGATAATTTTACGTACGGCGGGGATGATCGAACTCATGGGAACATGTTCGATGATTATTCCAAATGAACTCGATGAATAGAACGTATCTAAAGAGGATAGGCTTTTGCTTGGGAATTTGGGGAACGTATCTTAGTTGCTTGAGGAATGCTAAAAGTAAGACTATGAATTTACCGAACGGTAAAATTAAAGTTGGATAATTTTGCTAGACAGATTATAATCACTCCATGAACGAACATGACTTGGTGGATAAATATATAACTTAGATGGAGCAAAGAAAAATGATAAGGTGTCTCGATCGTTTCGAAGATAACCATAACATTGAAATATTTTTGTCTTGTGCGAGCGTAACTCTATGCTTGTGCACGCGTCACGCCCGGATTAGGACAATTATTCAGTGAGAGCGTTGGCGTGGTGATCTCACGTCCAACGAGGGTGATCGAACTTGTGGGAGACCGGCGTGTGACAACTGATGGATCGCCTTGACTTTTGGTTTGACACGATAAGACGGATTTGGGAATGCAAGTGAATCAAAAATGTTTCATGGATAAGTTAGCCTAGAACTTGGAGTAAATCATGCTTGATAGTTTTGTGAACGGATACATAAATCTTGTTGGACGACTTGGAGTTATAAACAAAGGTTTAGAATTGAATCTTGGTTTGGTGGTCTAGACTTGGAATGGATATCATAGATTTTACTGAATGGACTCGACCCCTATACAAACGAACGTGTTATTGTGTGTAAGATAATCCGTGCTCGATGTTTAGAAATCTGAGTGAAATGAGCTTGGGTAGAATACCCCATGAATGAACAATTGTTTGACCCTAGGAAACGGGGCAAGCATCATGCAAAAAAATTGCACGATGAATCGCATCCTTGAACTTTTACCTATGACCTTGTGAGATGACCTAGCAATTAGGCAAGTGACCCTGTGCCGAGTGAATAAACTTGTGTAATGACTTTAGCATATTGCTTAAACAAAGCTATAGAACTGGGGCAACAAGACTTAGATTAGACTTGGAACGGTAATGTGTGCTATGTTTGACCCGAACGAATGAACGCTAGTCGGTAGACCGAATAGATCGTACTTAACGGTAGTGTAAATACTTGATTTTGAGTTGGAATGGAAAATGATATAGGATTTTATCGACCTCGTTGGAAGTATCATCGTGATTCATAAAATGAGATCCTTGAGATTTTCCCAAGTAGCTTGTCCGATTTTACTATCTCTAAGTTTAGTTTAATGCATATATTTGAGGGACGCCTTGAACGTGTGCATAATTCAAGACTCATTGAGGTATGAAACTCGAGTGCTAAGACTTCGCTATCGCTAAGTTGGTTACATGCATATGTTTGAGGTGCACTTTAAATATGTGCTCGATCCAGACTCCCGATATGCTGATCTCGAATACTAGTACAAGTGAATATCCGCATGAACAAGTATAACGACTTGTATAAGTTGCTTCAGCCTTAGATCATCATTCAAGGTGGATTGTAGCGTACACCGCGTTATGCGATATATGTTCTGCGCTAAGGCACAAATGAGATCGACTTAGCATACACGCTACACGGCGTAAGGAGAGAGTAAGAGATTGTGTTCGAACAGATCTAGTGGTATCGATTTCTAAGCTTGGGAAAGATTCGATAGTGCGGTAGACCGGCCTGAGCTCAGGAAGTCCCGAGGACGAGACTTTTTCTGAGTGGTGTATAATGTAATCACCCATTCCGTTCAAGCGGACAGCCGATTCAAACGACGAAAGTGCAACGATCCGACCCACTTTGCTCAGCGAGAATACTTGTTTGAGGCAAAAGGATTTTTTGACTTGGCCCTTCAGGAGTTCTGGCTTAGGCTTTTAGAGGCTCGCTCGGAGTATCCCTCAATCGAGACGAATCATCGCTAAGGTGGGTGGCTATGATGAACTTGTCTTTGCTTAGCCAGCACACTTAAAATATGAACGATACATGCTAGTCGTTAGGTGAATCATCTCCTGCATGCTAATAAAGAATACAACACACCTAGCTAAGGGAATAATCCCAACTTGTATTGCTTGTGTTAGAACATGGAATTGAAACTTTGCTTATAAATAGACCCTCGCATGCTCCTTTTGCTTTGTGAAACTAGACCCCGCTATGCCTCGAGTAGAACAATATGTTTGTACTCTCTAAAGTACACTGCTACACTCGATTACACTACACGCCCATAGACTATGTCGCTCGGTATGTCCCTTTACGGTTTCACTCCTCGTTCTACTCTTTGACCCGTGCCAAACGTAAATGCTTATGTTTTCATGAAAATGCATGCTTGCCTTCTTATATGTTAACTTGTAATGTTGCCTTGATCCAATACTTGCCATAATAAAACTTATACCACAATCAAGTAACACTATCGCGTATCGTGCATGCATCTTGTTAGCCAGAAGACTATCAAATAGTCCTTCTGTGCTATATGAACCTACAAGTATTCGGGACCGTAAGGTCGCTAAGGCATTCCCCGCACCAGGGGAATGCATCAGGTCATATTGAACACTTAAACGAGAATTATGTCAAGCAAATCAAGAATCACACCTCGTGGAGCAATGCTTGTTCAGAACAAAATCATGGATTGTCTTGTCAAAATATGAATTTGGAATGACCCAAGATTTGCATGTTGCAGACAACTTGTTTAATAAGTGGGTCTTCAGATCCAAGTTCCATAGACGATCTCTGGGGCACCGGGGCTGATCCAATCCGGATGGAACTCTTGCAGCCTTTCTTGTGCAAGCAGGGTGGCATCTCCGCTAACTCTGTGCCATCCTTGCTTTAAAGGCTGATAGTCTCTTGTGCTGGACGGGATGTCTTGTGGTGCCTCTTGTGCTTTTTTTGTATTTCGTCCTTGTTCATAGACTATAACTCGTCCTTTATGGCTATGCCAGCGACCTCTTGTTCATATAGATAAGTCATCCTCACTTAGCATCTATCAGCGTACGAGTCATTGCATCGCATCAAGAATATCTGAAACACCTGAACGACCATGAGTATAACACACTTGTATATATGGAATACTTTAACATCTTCTGCAACACACCTAATAATTGATGTAATCGTGCACCCGAAATATAACCTCGTTTATGACACTTGTGTTAGCTTATGCAATTACCCCTGGATTTCATAATAAATGCTCATGCTTGTTTTAACTTGGTTTTCCTTGGATATGGAAGGACGGATGTTAAGTTGGTAAGTCTCACCGTGTTCCTTTATATCGCATGGCGCACTGCCACACGACTCAGGCTTTTCATCATTGCCATATAAATGATCCTATGGCAAGAATAGAAAGATAACTTAATAGATGATGCACAGAACCTATATAACATGTTTGGATTTGTTGAACGGGCGGGTAGCCTCCCTACCAGTGCATTCATGTATTGATAACCTATCACGCCCTAGTCCCAAAATATGTAGGACTAGGAACACATAAGCATGCCAGCCATATGTATATGGCAACTCTAATATATGGATACCATAATACACATGTACGCTGTAATATGAATATAAACTTACATGTGGTATATATATAGTCACAAGTCACAGATATACTAAATCTCATCCACACAACAAGTCACAAAAAGGAAATAACTAAACTAGAATAATGAGTCTGAATAATCCAAATCTAATAGTCGGGTGGAGACAAATCCACTGCCAATGACTATATCAAAACTAGAATGAGAGAGAAGTATAAAATCTCTAATATAAAATAAGATAATGATATAAAGGTATCAGCGAAGTGATCCATCGCTAGAGATGATCAAGGATGCTCAAAAGGTAAGACCTCCTCGGAAGAGATAAGTAGTAAGTCCTGATCCGTGCTCCTGTGAATAGTCATGAACATCTACACTTGGAAAGGGACCAGGTCCTCAGAGGGACGTAACCCGATACATAGAAGCAAGCCAATTTGAATATAGTAAACATGCAATATAGACGAATATATATATAAGTACGCTGTACTAGACAATCTATATGAATGCAAATGAGGACAACTTTTGGTCGTATGGGCATGGGTAGGCTACTCTATCTAATCTCACAACTCATACACACGTCAGGAATATCATCAGCCGACATACCGCGGGGGTAGCGACCCTCGTGACTCCATCAATCGATATACCGCGGGGGTAGCGACCATCGGACATGACTACCATAGTGCGTGCTAGTTACTATGGTTCACCAGAGTGGTTAAAGCCCATACGCCTACTGATTGTCCTCTCATGATACTAAGTGCCATGTGTGTGTCAACATATCATATATAGTAATGACTAAAAGAAACTACACATACAAGGAATATACAAAAATTCATTAAATATATAGAAATATAGTAATCATGCAAAGTACTGTAAGCAATTTGGCAAGGTATCTTGCCTGGTAAGAAAGCTGCAAGGTGTACTGTCCAGAAGTCAAGCACACAGGATCAGAAGCTACGGCCTCAGAATGAACATCTCCGGATGTTGAAATAAATATCATCAAAGTTCCCAGAATAAGTGAGATTGCTAGAAAATACTACCCTTTCGTCCAATTTGGACACAGGGGCAAAACGGTAATTTTGGGTCAAAGCGGGGTCCACATTTGGCCCACTTTGTACCGAAAAGTGTGCCAGGGGTAAAGGTCTCTAAATGGGACAAATTATAGGTCAAACCAATTCTAAACGTTAATACAAAATCAACGGTACTTCCAATTTTCGATTCCCGTGAGCCGAACACAAATTCGTCCAAAAAGTCAACCGTGGGGCCTGCCAATTGGCGACTTGGTCAACTATCTCAGAATCGTATGAAACTTGGGTCACAGGACCAGCGCGATACCACGAGTCCAATGGCATAAGTTTCGTCGCAATCTGACGAGCGTGCACTAAATGCGTAGGGCTTTTGCAAAAGTTACGACACGGGGGATTTGCTGCGGATACGGGCTGATTCCGACTCGCACACGCGTCCAAATCAGTTTTTGCAAAATCTCACACATTCGGGTATACTGTGCGCACCTTTTGGTACACTTGGTACACGATGGGGCGGTCCCGTTTGGCGGGGCACGCTCCGTATCGCAATTTTTGTAAATCTAGAATAGTAAGTTTTCGGGATTTTCTAACTGGTTTAATTCTACATACAGCAGTTAATAAATTAATATAAATAATAGAAATTAAACTAGGTCAAGTGGTCTCCGTATACCAAAAATAAAAATTGAATTCGGATCTCTGTGGTGGGAGATATGAATTCGTGAACATAGGTCATCGCAACAGAATTTTCTGAGATTTAATGTCGTAATTTTTCATCGACTTGGCGTCTGTTTGATAATAAACGAAATAAATGGAAACGAGGTTTATACGAAACCCGCTCTTAGGTTCACAAATAAGAAGTACAATTAATTCTATACGAGGATGTCGAGTACAATTGTAACCTCCGATTTCCTAATTTCCGAAATAATTAGATTTTTATTTATTTTAAATATCCAGTTTATAAAATATTTTCTCCTTGAATTCTTGTATTTGGTTTTGAGCAAAGTTTGATTTTAGAAGGTAATTTAAAATCTTTTATAAAAATCATTTTTCCTAAATGTCGATGTATTACAAAATAAATAAATAAATAAATAATAATATTATATTTCTCTAGCTTCAAATGTTTATTGGCTTGAAATCATAAAATCATTTGTTTGATAAAATTATTTAAAGGACTAGTTGTTTTCTTCATAATAAAATTTGAAATCCATTTGGGATAGTAAATAAATAAATTACATATTTTCTAGGGTTTTGAAAATGAGTTTAATTAGTAGCTAATCGGAAGCCTCTTAAAACTTTTTTCTTAAATTATATTTTTCTATTAATTTACCAGTTTACCGTCTCCCATTTACACCCTCATTTTTCCCACATGAAAAACCCATTTATATAATCCTGGCCATTCATTATTGGGCCAATCCGCACCCTTCATCCCACACCCTCTTTGCCTATTTAAAGTCTCATTCACACCATTCCCTAGAAACCCTAGCTAGCCCTCACAATTTCCCACAAGCCAACAAGCCATCACCATTGATTGTGTGCTCGTGTCCGTGTGTCCAGCATTATCGTGTCAGCCGTGATTGGCCTCGGGTCCGACCCCGGGTGTCCCACCGTATCCATTCCTTTCCTGTGTCCAGATTTACAATATTACAATCAGATTTTTGTGTCCGACACACCCGGACACATCCACCTCCACCACAGCAACACCCAACCCTGTGTCCGACAGACCCGGACACGTCCCCCACAGTACAGCAAACCCGCCGTGTCCAGCTTCGGACACGACCCAACACACCCCGACTCGATTCAGAGAAACCCTAACCTAGATCAGACAGCCGCCGCATCGTCGAACTCCGCCGACCGCCTCCTCGGGACGAGAGCACCGCTGCCTCGAACCGAGATCCGCCGGTGGCCGCCGAGAAGAACGTCGAGCCCGCGTCGAGCCGTCGACCGCCGCCGCCCTCGAGTACCACCGCCGCTGGCGCCTCGGATCTCCTCACACTCGCAGAGTCGACCGCCGCCTCAGATCCGCCGCCTCGAACCGAGCTTCGCCGCCGATTTGGTTGTCGGAGCCGACGAACGCTCCTCCCAGTTCCAGCCTCGAAGTCGTGGACCGCCACCACCGCGTGACCCCGGCGGACGTCCCCGCGCCGGCGACGGAAAATCCCCCTATGTGAGCCTCCCTTTCTCGGTTCCTTTTTCGATTCTCAGAAATGACTTTGGGAGTGAGTTACAGAGGTTTTGGTTAATTTCATATAATTAGTTATTAATTGCATATAATTAGTTTAGTAAATTCCTATAATAAGTTTAGTAATATATATATATATTAGTTTTATTGTTTATAATTTAGTTATTTATTATGTGTATAAATTAGTTATGTATTATATATATAAGGATTTTGGTTATATAAATATATAATAAGTTTGGGTTGGTAATATTAATTAAGTAATGGTTTCAACATTAAGCTTAGTTTAAAATTAGTTTATTTGGGCTGATAATATATATTTTACTATAGATATAATTGTATACTGGCTTTTACATAAATTCTAGATTTTATAAATAAACTTTTAATTGTAATTATGGTTGAAAGAGAAGTTTTAACAATTATTGTTCAAAATATTTAAAATGATTTTCATAAATTAAGATGCTACCTTAATAACGAACAACGACCCTTTCTCTTATTAGCCTGGAATCCTTACCTCGGTTTTCGTGCCGAACTCCGATCGTAGACTTCTTTATATAATTTCTAGCTATTTGGACTGCTCCGGACCCCTTTGGAACTAACTGCTACTTTATTTGGGATCACCTTGAGAAGTGTGGCATTATATACATTCTTTGATTAGTTATATATATATATATATAAATATTTGATTGATATATATATACAAATATGTATTTTGGTAAAAAAAAAAAATATATATATATTTATATACTTCTATTAGGTATATACACAAATACGTATTTTGTACAAATTACTAATAGACACTTATATATATATATTATATACGTTTTTATTGGTATAATATGTATTAATGTATGTTTCAGTATTTAAATATAAATAAATGTAAATTGGTATATATGTATATATAACCGAATTTTGGTATAAATATGTGTACCTATATATATAAACATGTATAAACATATTTTGGTATATATATATAGTATATATATATAAAAACTATATTGATATATATGTACTTGTAAAACCTATTTTGGTATATTACCTGTATATAGTATTGTATTATTTTGGTATGTATGCATATATATATATATATATATATATATATATATATATATATATATATATATATATATATATATATATATATAATATAAGTTAATATGTATTTTGGTACATGTATACTAGTTTATATGTATGAGTGATGTATAATTTTTCACATAAATAAAATATATTTCCACTTATGTACATACAGTTATACCTATTTTATATATCCTTTGGAATAACAATATATATATGTATTATGTTTAATTATTAACAATATGTTTAATTGGGGTATCTACTAGGTGATCCTAGGTGACCAGTATCATACCTAGAGAAGTCCCGAACTCAGTATTTTTTTGACTGTGTTAGTGTAGCATCTGATGCAAATGTGGTTTTGCTTGTGATATGTTATAGGACTGTTGGTTTACCCAGGGGATACTCTGGAACAGGACATCAATAATTACCAGCTAAGGACCCAAGGCGAGTACATTCTCTGATTAGTTTCTAATTTATGATATCTCCTATGTTCACTGTATCTAGTGCAAATATCCATGCTCTTGACACGCTGGTTACACGGATTGGTATACACGGATCTCGTCATGAGATGTTATTCCTTATTCATGGTGTAGCTTGTACAAGACTTGTTTTCCTTGTTATCTTGTGCATGTACAGACACTGATTCCCGGGGAGATTTGCTACCTTCCTAGGGAATCCCGTGCCATAGCGTACCATGATTGGATCTACTATACCAGTTGGGGGTTGGGGAGTATTTTAGTATAGATATGTGATCATATCCCACTTTTCATGCATCATAGCTCACCCCACATCTCACGTCGGGTGCGGCCTGACCATCTCCATGCTTCATAGCTGTTACGTGTGATTAGCCTGACCTATACATGCATCATAGCTAACCAACTGTTAGCCTGACCTTCATGAATCATAGCTAATCACATGTAACCAGCCTGATCAAGTTTCCAAGCCGATCACATGTTAAAGCTAGTACTCATACACTTAGTCATAGGTTCTTGCTCATGGACTTATTGTTTCTTCTCCTGCCTTTACTTACAGTATTTCCAGTATTTCTTTTATTTCTCGTACCTATACATATTTCTGGTATATTTCCATCTAGAACTGCTACATAGTTTATATCATTAATATAGAACTGCTATTTAGAGATGTACTTTGCTCCTTCCTGACTGGAAAATATTTTTCCAGACTGTGACCTTAGTAGACTGGTTTCCGACACACTTGGGGATTGGAAGTTAATGATTGCAGGTATGATTATTTTGTCGTTAGACTTATCTTGTATTTCTTGCTTGCCTTGATATCTCATCGTGCTTTAGTTTATGTGATTGAGTATTTCTAGCATTATTCTATGATATCCACGTCTCCTTATGGAGTTGGGTATTCACATGAGTTTGATTAGATAGTTACATGACCTAGACAGCGTTCTACCGCCGATGCTGCGGCGTAGGCTGGACGTACCCACGCACTCGTGCCCCTAAATCGGGTGTGGATCGTGACAATAATTTTTTAATCTGGGTAAATATTGCTATAGGAGTCTGATCTGCAGTCGATCACTTTGTCCCTTGGACCACACGATGATGAAGAAGTGCCGTAGAAGACAAAAAGCAGCTTCGAAGGTTGCTAAAGAGAGTGTATGCTCGATGCCAAAGTCGTCGATCACTACTCTTTGCCTGAGCTCTGGATTCTTCTCTCTCAAAGACTCTTTGACTCTCAGTTCCTTGACCTTCACTTTTTCGACCTCGGTTCTGATACTGGATGTTTTGACCAATTTTTCGACCCTGTAATCTTTGACCCTGGACCTCTGTCAATAGAGGTCCCTATTTATAGAGTTTTAGTGACAGTGACCACCGAGTCGGCGTAGAAACCGAGTAGTGGAAAGTACAGCACTTTTTTACATGATGGTTACAATAATCGTTGCCCGTGTATAGATGACCTTTTGAATGAGCGTGTGACGCGTGTCCCTTTAAGAGATAATGCGTATAATTGCTGTGAAGATCACGGCGTAAAGGCCACGTAGGTAGTTATCCTTCGCGTAGAAAAGGTTGGCGTAGAAGCCAATAACTGTCACCATGGCATAGAAGCCAAAGAGTTATCAAACCGGCATAGAAGCCGAGTAGGCGTAGAAGCCGAGTAGACATAGAAGCCGAGTGGGCGTAGAAGATAGCTGATCCTCCTCCCCTGAATAAGGCCTTGAGCAAATTTTGGACCGAATAGCCTTAATACGCACCAATGCAAATGTGGCATGAGTTGGCGTATTCCAAGGAGATAGCGTACAGCGTGCTCCCATAGCTGAGAATAGCCCGTTGGCATAATGTGCCAAAGTGATGATGTGGACGTTTTAGCCGAAATTATGGCTTTTGGAGATATAATCAACTCTTGCATTAAATGCAGAGATCTGCCCCCATCCTGCACATTAAATACAGAGGCGTATCTCGAAGATCTGCCATCATTCTGCGCATTAAATGCAGAGACGTGCGTCGATTCCTATACGAATAGCAGCTTTTAATGTGGCAGTCTATTTGTCTTCTGCGGAGCATAAGAAGCTCACGTCTGCCTGTGTAAAACTAGGCAGCGTATTCCAGAGGCGTGTCTCGAAGATCCGCCATTATTCTGCATATTAAATGCAGAGACGTGTCTAGAAGATTTTCCATCATTCTGCGTATTAAATGCAGAGACGTGCCTCGAGCTCTGTCATCACTCTGCGCATTAAATATAGAGACGTGCCTCGAGTTCTGTCATCACTCTGCGCATTAAATGTAGAGACGTGCCTCGAGCTCTGTACGAAGAGCAGCTTTTGACATGGCAGCCTGTTTGTCTTCTGTGGAGCATAAACAGCTCACGTCTGCCTGTGTAAAACTAGACAGCGTATTCCCTTGTATGCGTGAGAGCAGTTTACGCCAAGGAAATGGCACTAAACGACAGCCTGGGTTGCCGTGCCGTGCCATCATTATAACCGTCGTCTGGGTAGTCATGCAGTACTCTTTGTCAGGAGTCAGACGTCAGGTTCACTGCATGATTTGACAAGTTTATTTTGAGGAATACGAAGTGTTCCTCGTACACTTCAATGTTGCATTGAAAGCGGATGAGTTTTATGCCATAAAGGCGATGTAGCACCCTTTTTACGCTGAAGCAGCCTGGACATACTGCATTACGCGGATAGTCCTTGAGCTTATATTTTATGCTGTACTTAGCAGAAAAGCTCTGTTGTACGCTGATGGCTCTGAAGTCATCTTTTTATGCTGCCCAGCATTAACATGCTGCGTATAGCTATCCAGCGTATTTTTCATGCTTCTACAAGACCCCCTTCAAAGCTTTCAAATTCTTCGTAATTTGAAACGCTTTGAATGAAGCATGAAACGGTCAAGTCTGACACGTTCTTCAAGGATGACTTTCTGGCAGAGTTATTGGGGATCCGTTGGGATTCGGTGGGCTCTCTCTTGCCTATATAAAGGCTGAGGAGTTAACCTGTTCTTCCCATATTTCCTTCACCACACAGAGATGATCGCCGGAGTTCTTCGGGTCGACTTAAGGAAGAAGAAGACCATGTTCTTCCAGCATGTAAGGAGGCAAAAAAGAAGGCATCTTCGAGCAAATATCCTCTACAACGATGGATCATGGAAGGATATCATAGCCTCCCTTGCTCGGGATAATCAGCAACTTTGTATGGCGGTTCTTCCCGGAGAGAGGAAGGGTCATGTTAGACCACACAGCTTGCAAGCTGTATCTTCTCCTGATACTTTCGTGGATGAGAGCAGACAAACTAGCTCTGTCCTCGAGTATTGAGTTGGGTAAAATACCTCAACTCAATCTGTCATGGCGTACGGAGGATGGGATCTACATAATTTATGCAGGCCCAGTTTTGTATCCTCCCGCCATTTATCATTTTCTTGTTAATCGGTAGCGGAAACCGACTAACTGCTGAAGAAGACGGAAGAAGATCTCCACCAATGCGAGAACCTGGCAGAACAGATTCTGGGGGTGGCCTTCCGATGACGATGAGGAAATCCTTTATAGACAGGATTTCCTCATATGTAATCATAAAAATGAAGAAAAACCCTTTGTAGATTGGATTTCCCTCATATGTAATCATGTTTTTAATAAAATCGTCTTTCTTTTGTGCATATGATTATTTTGCCATATACTTTGCTGTGAAGTCTGAATATGTGTAGCTTTGACACGTTTGGTAACTTTATGCCAACTCTGATAGAAAGAGTGCTAGGTCCTGTCCTGTCTTTTACGCATAACTAAGGATGCGCAGAAAGCCGCTTATCATTTAAGTCGAGTATTCGAACCGTCCTGCTATTTAGGAATGGAGAACCGTGTAGAATTCTGAACTGTCACTTCTGATAAACAGAATTTTTGTTCAGACCATCATCTTTAAGAATGATTTCTCAAAAATCCCTTAGAACAGGGCGAGAAATGGCTGTCAAGAACTGAGTCGCCATCTTGAACTGGAGATAAAATATTCAGACTGGATTTTGGATGAACTTCCAATCGACCCAATGAGAAGAGTCATTTTCAATGTTGAACTCTGTATGCTTCGGGTACTTGGGATATTTTGAGGTCAAGAAGGAGTATCTTCTGTGTGAACTCTTGTAATTGACCGCCTTGAGAATCGTTCAGATATACGCGTACTCTGGCCTGCATATTTTCAAATATGCGAAAAGTCATAGATCTGTAACTGTAGATGAGCATAAAATCATAAGTTCGTAGCCTCTCGAGCGTAAAAGCTGCTGAGCATGAGAGCATCCGGGTGTAGAAAATGTAGATTTGTAGCCTCTGAAAAGAAAATCTTTCGAGCGTGAAGTCGTGGATTTGTTGCCTCTCGAGCGTAAAAGCCACCGAGCGTAAAATCATAGATTTGTAGCTTCTGAGCGTGAAGTCGTAGGTTTGTAGCCTCTCAAGCGTAAAAGCTACCGAGCATGAAAGCATCCGGGCATAAAACCATAGACTTATAGCCTGTGAGCGTAAAACTGTAGATCTGTAGCCGTCGAGCGTAGAAAGCTCTTTAGCGTAAAATCACGAATCTGCTTTGCACGAAAACTTTTCGAATTCGCTGACTGTCCTCCTTCTCTGAGTAATAGGCTGACGTAGTCCCCAATCATAACCGAATATTAAATATCGGATTTGGTTCGGGATTCGAGGAGTCCATCCGAACTCTATATATACCCCAAGTTTTTGAGAGAAAAACTTTTTATCTGTCTTTTGCAAAAGAAAGAAAGCCTTCGACTCTTCAAGTTCTTCTTCGTTTCCTCTCCGAGCCTTCAGAGTTTTTCAGTAATGGCCCAGAAACAAATCCCCTCCTCTAAGGGAAAGAAGGTCGATTCTTCTTCTCGCTCTTCTGCCCAAGCGAGAGCGACTTCGATCGGGCAAGGCGAGCTTCATTCTGAACGAAGTGTCCTGCCGACGAGCAGCGCACCCGGTCTTAAAGGTAGAGCTTCTGGGACGAAAAAGAACGACTAAAATCCTTCGCACACGTTGTACGTGATCGTGCTAGGTCGTCTTCTGTGCTAATAGCCTCTTCGAGGAAGATGATGCAAAGAGACGTTTCATCTTTTACGCCCACATTTCTAATGTGTCAGCGTAAAAACTCCATATTTTCGCAGTCGGGCGTAAAAGCTTTGGCTGTCGAAACTTGGCATATACTATAAAATTTGAGTGTTACGCTTCTGGATGGTAATTTCGGCATAATAAATCAAACTTTGGTAGTCTGGCATAAAACACAGACTGTCAGATTTTTTTTGTGTGTATACTGCCAGTCTTGATTTTTACGCCTTGGAATAAGATTCCAGCGTAAAAGATCAAGTTTTTACAGTCTTGGCGTAAAGCACAGACTGTTGATTTTTGGCATATGCTGCAAGATTGCCTAGTATAGAAACTGACGTGTCTTTCTTGCATTTTGCAGTTAACTTGCATGCGTCTCCGCTGGCCGAGGTGATGGGTTCCGCTGCCGGGATGCTTCATTCCAACTACCTGGAGGATTTGTCCCACGTGACATTTTCCATCTTTGGACCCCAGTATCCTGAAGGAAGGGGAATCCTGATATCGGCTCAAGGTGAGCGAATGCTGTTGAACATGATCAACGGAGAGCCCCTGACGTACATAGACGGGGACCAATATATAAAGCCGACTTTTCTCTTCGGGGACATGATTGACAAGCAGTCCCAAACGAAGACCAAGAAAGAACTCTGAGTTTTTCCTGCCGGGGGCTTGGTTTTGTATCTGCCCAAGATGCTGAGAGACTATCCCATCTTGGCATTCTTTCATGCTACACATCCCAGGAGGAAGTCGTGGACGCTGACTTTCGATCTTCACGGCCGGACGGGAAAGATATTTCATCAGAAAGGATCTGACCAAGGGTCATTTGTCAGCCGCCCTTCCGGCTCTGTAATACCGTTCAGGGGATTGTACCCGGGCAGTGTCCCGAGTGAAGACAGCTTGGTGCTCCAGCCGGCCCAGTTATCGACTTTCTACAATGATTTCATGGGGCATGGAGGAGTATACCCTAAGGGGAACCCTCGGAAAAGTGGGTGGATCACCCTACAAATCTTCGATGGGCTCGTTTAGCTGACTGGGCCCTTAAGCATTTCCAGACCGAGTTGGAGAGTATTGGTCTGTTCGCAGCTGTGAGTGCTACCAGTGTTGGGTTACCTCTCAACCCCAACCTGTTTCTGGCTTTGATGGAGCGATATATCTCGCTCACCGGGACTTTTGCCACTCCATTGGGGGAGTTGGGATTGGCCCTTCACGAGATGGCAGAGATTTTGAGACTGCCAATGGGGGATACTCCTTATGAGGAGTATGTTCCCACAAACCGGGAGCTGGGGGATTCAGACCCTCGGGTAGTGGCAGTATACCAGGAGCTGATGTGCCACTACCTTGCTTGTACCGCTTTTTATGGTGAGCCCTCAGATTTGGCTCATACCAATAAATGGGCGTCCTACCTCTTCTTTCACCGGGCCAGAACTGCTAAGCCAGAGAAGGTCTTGGATAGCAAGGATCAGCCTTTGAATCTTCTGAGCGTGCTTAGTGCTCAGGTAGTCGACGATCTTATGGAGGACGCTGGGGCTCCGGACCAGATTCTCGACGAAGGGATAGGGAAATATCCTGCAGGCACTAAGGCCTACAGTTATTTGAGGCATTGTCGCAGGCCTCTGTCCAAGGAAGCTCAACTGGCTGGCTTCCTCTCCATATGGCTGTACCGACTGGTGGTACCCGGTATCGCATCTGCGGACCGCATTCACCGCAACACGCTATGGCCTGCAGTGCGTCTGGTGTTCAGGGCAAGACTGGGCTTGCTCCCTGCCATGGTGTGCCACATACAAGCTGGCCTGAGGGCCATTACTGATGGGCTGCTTGTCGATGAAACTCGGCGCGATAGCTTTTCCAGGGTAGAATTACCATACCTGTATTTGATGGGATGGTTAATTCTCCATAACCCCAGGGTTATATCTCCCGGCTCTGGCAGTAGTTCAGGGGGTAGTTTCTTGCTGAATTACAAGAATTCCTCCTGGAACATGACCACAGTTTTAGACTGTCGACGGGTGTTGAATTTCAGTCACAGCTGGAAGCTTTTCTGTACTGTCCCCTCTGTACATCTCAATCAACAGGGGATCAGACTTCAGGATATAGGCAACGGGAAGACCGTTCTTTCTCCTGAGGCTTTTAATTGGTTGGTCTGCATTAGACCTTCCCATTTACTGTACAGAAGCGAAGACCATTGCTTCTTGGAGCCCTACCTGCTAAGTCAGTTTGTCAGGCAGTTTAGGTATGACCAATTGCATGTGGCAATGCCGTCACCAGCTTCAGGTCCAGGGGCGGACTTATTGATGGAGCGAGAGGATGGTGATACTTCATCATGGGTTGCACTGAAGCAATTTTTACCGTGCCCGTTATTTTACTCTTCACGGAGTTGCGCATCCTCCACTCGTATGCCCAGTTCTATGTGGCAACCAACACCTTCCATCGCAATTTTGATATGCATAGAAGTTTTAGGGTGCCCTCCTCCAAGTCTGTAGGAAGAGATGAAGTCCCTTCGGTCTCTTCTGACGAGGGTGAAGATTTCGTAAATCCAGATGGGCCTCTGTTGGCGGTACCGAGGGGTAAAATACCTCCGCCTGTAGGGCCTCTGGTAATCTCTGGTAAGCGAAGGGCTCCTGTTTCGAAGGAGACTTCCCCTTGCAAGAGGAAGAAGAAGACGGTTACTCGTCCTCTGAGGATTCTTGGTAATGAGGCTCCTAGAAGTGAGCCTGCATCTTCTCCTGTTGGGGATGATTCTTTGATTGGAGGTTCCTCGTCTTTTAGAGAGGGAACCTCTACAGTTCCGGCTGGCGGTGCCGGAGAATTTTTGCTTGAGGCTGCTGTCGCTACTACCGCTTCAGGTAGTGGTACGAGATCGCCTTCGGGGCCGAGCAGAATAAGGATATCTTTATCCGGATCAGCATCGAGAGAAACCCCTGCCGTGTCTGTCAGTGCGCCCAGCGAGATTCCAGCCGATGAACATCGGTTGGAACTTGTTGAGGACCTGGAAGAATATTTTCCAGTGTTGGTTGACCCACCACCTTCCCTAGGTATGACAGCTTGCTTAGCATCATTAAGAAATGATTTAGCTGTACTGGCTGCAGATGCGACAATATACCATCGGCCATGGGTAAATGTCGTCCTTACGCCCCTTTTTAGAAAAATTAACATCATTTTGATACTAACTTTCTTTTGTCTTCTTTTCAGGGGAAGACATCTTCGAGGAAGGTAGTGTCGACGTACCCTTTGGCACTGTGTCAGCTCCTGGCGATGACATGGAGGTACCCGACTTTGAAGAGGAGACACTTTCGGGTGCCGGCTCGCCCGAAGTAGTTCCGATATCTCAGGAGGAGGATGAGCCTGTCACTGCGACAATGCCTTCTTTGAGTACGCCGGTCACTCCAGCCGTTGCTAGCGCATCTTCTCTTATCGCACCATCTGTTGAGGCGACGGCTGTGGAAACATCGTCTGCGGTCGTTCCTGGAGTAAGATTCGCCAATATTGCAGCCACTCCCAGCGTTCATTCGGATCTAGCTATGCTGACTGAGCAGTATACCGGTATCTTCTATACCACTTTAAAAATGCTAATATCAATGGTGTTGGAGAAGAATCTAAGCTTTGAGGCTCTGAAGAGGTCCTCTCAGTTCGCGATGGTGCCGATCAGAGAATTCAACGACACTGGGGTAGCTGACGCACTGGAGGAGATGGTTAATAGTTTGGAGCCAACCATTAACGAATATCTGCAGCTATCTCGAGGCAGTATTGACGACCTGATCCAGGCTAGGTATGACTCCCTGACTGCAGAGCTTGCTGGGCAACTGGAATCTCTGAATAAATCCGTCCAGGAACAGCAGAAGGAGATAGATCATAAGCGTGCCGAACTGGAGTATGTTATTCCTCAGCTAACTCAGTGTGACGTTGGCTATGAGGAAGTGACAGCAAGGGTTCGCAGATTGAGAGATGAACTCGCTCAAGCGAAAGAGGAGGCTGTCTCTTTGTCGTCATCTCGAGATGTGCTGAAGCGTCGAATGAAGACCGCTCAACAGAACCTGGCACATGTGGGTGTCATCCACTTAGGTTTTGTACGTGCTCGGTCCGAGCTAGTTGCTTTGAACACTGATGCGGCAAGGCTGGAACGGGCTCGTTTGGACGTCCTGAACTCCAGGGATGAGAGAATGGCTGCTCTGGCACGGCAGATTCGTGACCTAACCGCTCCCCCTAAATGATGTACTTCTTTTTTTAAAAAATGTACTTTTGCTCTTTCTGGGAATAGTTAAGAGGTTTCTGATCTGACTTTGTGGACCCATCATTTTGGAATATAAATGACAGGTTTGGGTGAAAATGATATCAGAGGTAATATGAACGTGATATACTCTTGGTAAGTTTCTGCAGGACATATCTATTCAGAGGTTATATGGATATGATAGAATATGCTTCAGCTAAAATTTGTATACAAAACACTATCAGAGGTAATATGGACGTGATAGGTCTTGAAGTTCCAAATTAGTTAAACATATCTATTCAGAGGTTATATGGACATGATAGAATACGATCCAACTAGTTTCGTTTTGGAAGTAGTTTTGTCAGAATGAGATTTTCACCATACTCCGTTTGAGCATAGGAGGTTAAGCGTAGTACCTTTTCAGAAATTTGCCATTGATAGGAGCCATCAACAAGTCTCCATTAGGCTTGGCTAACCTGTAAGCGCCATTTGAGAACGTCGTCTCGATCACATAAGGGCCTTTCCGTTTGGGTTCGAATTTACCCTTACTCCTGTGAGTAAGAATCATCGGCCTTCTTACAGCTAAAACTAGCTCGCCAACTTTGAACACTCTTTCCTTTACTTTTTGGTTAAAAGATCTGGAAATACGTTTCTTGTAGAATGCGATGCACTGTTGAGCTTGGAGACATTTCTCGTCTAATCTTTCTAGCTCTTAAAGCCTTAACAGGTCATTCTTTTCTTGAGTCAGCTCATTAGCCACTACTATCCTTAGTGACAAAATTTGGACTTCGATGGGGAGAACTGCTTCGCTCCCGTAAACTAATGAGAATGGGGTGCAACCTGTCGGTGCTCGTACCGTTGTGCGGTATGCCCAGAGACATTCTCCCAGCTTCTCATTCCAATCCCTCTTGTTCGAAGAGACGAACTTTTTCAAGGGCTTGATAATGGTTTTATTGAAAGCTTCGGCCAAACCATTAGCAACAGGATTGTATGCCGTGGAGGCCACATTTTGTATCCTATTTTTATCTCAAAATCGATGAAACGCCTGGCTGATGAATTGAGGCCCATTGTCATGAATTATCCTCCGGGGTATCCCAAAGCGATAAATGATATGATGCTTGATGAAGCTGATCACATTAGATGCCTTCACCTCAGCAAGAGGGATCGTCTCTGCCCATTTGGAGAAGTAATCAGTGATGGCCAGTATGAACCGGTGACCTCTGGAAGAAGACGGGTGAATAGGACCAATGATATCTATACCCCATGCTTCGAAAGATCAGGATACAACCGTAGGATGTAGATGATCAGAAAGTTGATGGATAAAGTCTGCGTGGACCTGACAGACTCTGCATTATCTTGCATACTTTATTGCATCTGTGATCATAGTAGGCCAGTAATAGCCCATTCTCCTGATACGATCCTGTAGCTTAGGACCGGGTTGATGCGCTCCACATACGCCGTCGTGAGCTTCACGGATAATCCGCTGTGCCTCATCACCAGAGAGACATCGTAATAATAGTCCGTCATAAATTCGGCGATATAGACATTGTGAAGATGCATCAAAATAGAAGCATAATGATCGTCTTTTGACGGATACTGCTTCTTTAGGATCTTCCGGCAAGATTTCGTATGCTACGAAATCTATAAAGGGACTTCTCAAGTCTCTCTTTGGAAGATCTGTGTTCACAGCATAGTTGTGTTCTATATGAAAGTTATTTTTCACACAGAATAAATCTTTGTTAAGAAGGATCACTGAATTCTGCCTTCTTATAGGAGTAGCTAAATCTGCAGCTAGACTGGCTAGGGCATCAGCTTCCAGATTCTGAGATCGGGGCACATGTTTCTGGAAGAATCTTTTGAATGTCATGGCTATCTCGAGTGTTGCTCGGTGATAGGGGATGAGGTCTGGATTCTGGACTTCATATATTCCTCTGACTTGATTGACGATCAGCAGAGAATCACCGAAAGCTTCTAGAGATTCGACGCCCAATTCTTTAGCAACTTGGAGCCCGATTAGTAGAGCGTTATACTCTGCCACGTTATTGGAACAGGGCTCGCTAAGAGAATATGCCCGATAGATGACGAGTTTATCAGGAGTAACCAGGATAATCCCTACTCCTGAAACCACGTTTTCCCTGGGACCACTCCTGGAGGCACCATCGAAGAATAGTTGCCATGCATCACTTTCCATTACGGAATTACATTCTGTAACTTCGTCGGGAATGTCCTCGTACAGTTTGGAGGTCTTCGGGATCGGATGAGCAGCTAGAAAATTAGCCAATGCTTGGCCTTTGATGGACTTCTGAGGGACGTACACCATGTCATATGGTGTTAATAACATCGCCCAAGTCGCGAGTCGAGAATTAAGAATACTTGGCTTGTTCATCAGTACCCGAAGAGGATTGATCCTGGAGATGATTGTGGATGGTTTGGCCAGTGACATAGTATCACATTTTCTGGATAGCGAACATCAGGGCCAAGCACTCTTTTTCCACTGGGCTGTACCGGTGTTCAGCTTCGATCATCATCCTGCTGAGGTAGTAGATAGCCTGTTCATGACCCATATCATTCTTCTGTGCGAGAAGAGCTCCCAGAGAATGATCCATCACTTGAACGTACAACAAGAATGGTCTTCCTACGATGGGAGGCACCAGAACTGGCGGACTAGTGAGGTAGTGTTTGATATCATTAAACGCTTGCTGACAGGCTTCGTCCCATACGAAGGATACACCTTTCTTCATGAGACGAGAAAAGGGCTGACATCTCCCAGAGAGGTTGGATATGAATCTCCGGATATAAGCCAGACGACCTTAAAATCCCCTGAGTTCTCTCAGATTACGGGATGGTCGCATTTCTAAGATGGCCTTGACTTTATCAGGTCCACTTGAATGCCTTTGGCGGTAATAATAAATCCCAGGAATTTGTCACTAGATACACCCAGAAAGGACTTTGTAGGATTCATTTTGAGTTAATGTTGGCGCATCAACTCAAATACTGTCTTCAAGTCTTGGATGTGATTATCCTTGAGGCGGCTTTTGATAGCTACGTCATCCACGTAACATTCTACTGTCTTACGTAAATGCTCATAGAATATGTTACTCATAGCCCGTTGGTACGTAGCCCCGGCATTCTTCAGTCCGAAGGGCATGACCTTATAGCAATATACCCCCATTGGTGTCCGGAAGGCAGTATGCTTCTCGTCTTCAGGATGCATCTTGATTTGATTGTATCCTGAAAATCCGTCCATGAAAGACATACGTTTAAAACCGCATGTATTGTCAATCATGACGTCTGTGATGGGAAGAGGAAACTCATCCTTGGGGCAGGCTGCGTTCAGATCTCGGTAATCGATGCAGACACGTACTTTTCCATTTTTTTTCATGACCGGGACAACATTGGCAACCCAGTCGGGATGTTGTTCTTCCCGGATGAAATCGCAGGCTATCAACTTCTTGATTTCAGCTTCAATGGCGTCCATCATATCCGGGCGGAACCGGCGTTGGTGCTGCTTCACAGGCTTCAAATCGGGTATTATATTGAGTTTATGAGTAGCCACCTTTGGATCAAGACCTGGCATATCCTCATAATTTCACGCAAAGATGTCGATGTATTCTTTTATCAGCTGGATAATTTCTTCCATTTCTTCTTCGGAAAGATTGTTACTGATCAATATCGGCTTTGGCGAGAGTTCATCCCCAACGTCAATCTGGATAACTTTATCTTCAGTGGGAGGTTCTCTCTGCTCGAAGCAGAATTCCCATTGTGTATCCATTTGTTGTACCCAAGCGTCATTCTCAAACAGTTCAGATTCTTGTTCGTCTGCTTCGAAGGGATCTGTCAATACCGTATTTGTTGAGGACATCCTACTGGGGGATTTTTTGGTGGACCTATCATTTGTTGCGTACGAGAGTGCAAACAATAGGTTTAGGACAAGCCCTGCCAGAGGTAATATGGACGTGACAGTTTTTGTGGACTCAACACCACTGGCGTACTTAGAGTTAAGTATGGGTGCTAAGTTAAGATGACAACCGATATCAGAGGTAATATGAACATGATAATCGATAGCCGGATCAGGGAGGTTTCTTCAGAGGTAATATGAATATGACAAACTCTTGAGTCGTGACTCCATCGGGTGATGGTGGTACACATCTGCTCAGAGGTAATATAGACATTGGCAGTTTTTGTGGACTCAACACCACTGGCGTACTTAAAGTTAAGTACGGGTGCTAAGTTGAGATGACAACCGATATCAGAGGTAATATGAACATGATAATCGATAGCCGGATCATGGAGGTTTGTTCAGAGGTAATATGAACATGACAAACTCTCTGGGGAAAGAAATAAAATATTTGGACAACAGCTCAGAGGAAATATGAACATGACAAATGTCTTAACAATTCACTATGGAGTGATTTTCCTGAGTGAGGATAGTCCTGAAGAATCCACTGGGGAAATTTTAGGGACTCTTCATCAGGTTTATTCCTGAAGGGAGCAAATTGTCATATTAGAAAAACTGATTTGCGATGATCATCCCTTCGTTTACAGATGCAAAGTGATGACTTTGGCGTCAATCAACTCCTGGATTCTCCTTTTTAGTACATAGCACGCCTTTGTAGGATGATGAATGTACCGATGAAAGAGACAATAATCTGGGTCATCAACTTTGCCAGCTCTCTCAGGATATCTGATGTTAGGAAGCTGAAGTTTGTGTTCCTCCATCAACATATTGAAGATTTCAATGAGGTCATCTTCATTGAAGGAGAAAGTCCCTTTTGGTCTTCGGGCTTCCGATGCCTGAGTTTTACGTCCTTCTGGGAAGATTGTCATCGTCGCATCATTTTCGGATTCTGAGGGAATTCTACCCCCAGCTTTGGATGCTGGCCTGTTTTGTCGAGGTAGGCTACCCCCAGACATGTTGCGACATTTGTCCACAGAAGCTGATTTAGAAGGTCCTGCCTCTGGTTGTGCAGGATTAGACTCTCGAGGTTGTGAGTTTGTAAGAGATGCAGTATATCCCAACCCAAAATGAGCTTGTTGACAGTAAGAATTACCCTGCAACGGTATTCGTCTGCCTTTTCCATAGTTGAGGCCTTGTTTCAACCTCAAATCATAACCCATGCTTTGTATAATTTTTAAAGCCTGTGGGCTATACCTGTGGATTTGCATTTTGCCACCCTCAGACTCGTAAAATTCTTCCTGTACAATCGGGCTGCTCCGCATGCGACCGAAGACTATTGGATGCTGGTCATCGCGAGTTGGAGGAATAATAAAGATGGAATCTTCATGTGGTCCATATGTCGTGGTGACATTCGATGATGACGCTACTTCCCACATATACGGATGATAGAAATCTATATCTTTCAAGAATTTTTGTGCTATAGGTTCTATATCGTCATGGGGAGAGGATTCCTGATTCAGAATTTGAGCGTCAATATACTGGAAAAGTGGATCTTTACTATCATCCGAAATTGCGTTCCTGGTTGCATTTACATCAATCGGCTGCCTGTTGCGCCGAAGGTTGATGACCAACGGTGGAGGCTTCTGGTTCAAAGTGATCACTAGAGGATCACTCCCTTTTCCTGACCTGGTTTTGTTCAGGTGGATAGCCATAGGCTCTATGGCTTTTGGACGAGTAGTCCGTCCTTTCACCTTGATTGACAGAGGTTGCTCGGTAGAGGGTTCTTCTGGCTTCCGGTGGAATTCCTTCTCTGCTTCGCCTGACACCTCTTTCATGTAGTCTTGAGAGTATAACACGGCATCAGAGTAGTAGGATTCTACTCCTTTAAACGGGTTCAGGTTAGCAAACTCCATTTGTACTGTTCCTTGGGCATCTACATATTTAAAGCATTGATGTAGAGTCGAAGGAACGATGTTGTGGTCGAAGATTGGGAACCATAGTTTTCCCTGTGCCACCCATATACAACAGGTTGGCCATCTGGGTAGCGGATAATCCCCAAGGAGGGTGTCTTTCCGTAAATTGAGCCTTCTTTACGCTAAGGGGCTTCCCCTGGCGTAATTTGGAGCTCTGCTCATGTTGGCGTAAAGCTGAGGATGTCCTCAGTCGGCTGTCAGCCTCTCGCATAATCCGGAGGGCGGGTAGATTCTTCCCTTGCTGGCATAAAGGACGAGAAGTTGAGCAGTCCGTCGCTTGCTTTCCCTTGCGTAGATTGCAGGGATCATCTGCTTTTTCGCGGAAGGCAGATGCATTTTTATGTGCGGAGCGTGTTTCGAATTTCTGATTTGGGCTAAGGCATTGTCAGAAATTCTGTCTGCCATGTCATCGATGGGAGACTGAATTTTACGCGCAGAGCGCGGAGTAGGCTTCGGGACTAGCGCTGAGGCATTGCCCGAAGTTGTGTCTATTCCGTCAGTGACGGAAGACAGAGTTTTATGCGCAGAGCTCGAAGTAGGCTTCGGGACTAGCGCTGAGGCTTTGTCCGAAGTTTTGTCTATTCTGTCAGTGACGGGAGACTGAATTTTACGTGCAAGGCACGGAGGGAGCGATGCTACAAACTCGTTGGTCGGAGAGGTCGGAGAGTCGACAGGAATGGTAGGGGATGTCTTGGGTGTCCAGACCTTACGCAGCTTCCTGTTGTCTTGAACAGAGAGAGAGTGACAGTTACCACCTATTCGAAGCATTTCTTCATAGGCAGACTGGTCGAACTGGACGACCAGGGTCTTCTTCATGGATCCGACGGATACCGTATCATGTTGAGCAATTGCTTCCTCATCAGAAGAGAAAGACATCCCCAGCAGAGTCGCCATCTTGTGTTTGATAATAAACGAAAGAAATGGAAACAAGATTTATCCGAAACCCGCTCTTTGGTTCACAAACAAGAAGTACAATTAATCCTATATGAGGATGTCGAGTACAATTTTTTAATCTGGGTAAATATTGCTTTAGGAGTCTGATCTGCAGTAGATCACTTTGTCCCTTGGACCACACGATGATGAACAAGTGCTGTAGAAGATAGAAAGCAGCTTTGAAGGTTGCTAAAGAGAGTGGATGCTCGATGCCAAAGTCGTCGATCACTACTCTTTGCCTGAGCTCTGGATTCTTCTCTCTTAAAGACTCTTTGACTCTCAGTTCCTTGACCTTCAGTTTTTCGACCTTCGTTCTGATACTGGATGTTTCGACCAATTTTTTGACCCTGGAATCTTCGACCCTGGACCTCTGTCAATAGAGGTCCCTATTTATAAAGTTTTAGTGACAGTGACCACCCAGTCGGCAAAGAAATTGAGTAGTGGAAAGTACAGCACCCTTTTACACGATGGTTACAATAACCGTTGCCCGCGTATAGATGACCTTTTGAATGAGCGTGTGACGCGTGTCCCTTTAAGAGACAATGCGTATAACTGCTGTGAAGATCACGGCATAAAAGCCACGTAGGTAGTTATCCTTCACATAGAAAAGGTTGGCGTAGAAGCCAATAACTGTCACCATGGCGTATAAGCCAAAGAGTTATCAAACCGGCATAGAAGCCGAGTAGGCGTAGAAGCCGAGTAGACATAGAAGCCGAGTGGGCGTAGAAGATAGCTGATCCTCCTCCCCTGACTGAGGCCTTGAGCGAATTCTGGACCGAATAGCCTAATACGTACCAATGCAAATGTGGCCTGAGTTGGCGTATTCCAAGGAGATAGCGTACAACGTGCTCCTATAGCTGAGAATAGCCCGTTGGCGTAATGTGCCAAAGTGATAATGTAGACGTTTTAGCCAAAATTACGGCTTTTGGAGATATAATCAAATCTCTTGCATTAAATACAGAGATCTGCCCCCATCCTGCGCATTAAATACAGAGGCGTGTCTCGAAGATCTGCCATCATTTTGCGCTTTAAATACAGAGACGTGCCTCGAGTCCTGTACGAAGAGCAGCTTTTGACGTTGCAGTCTGTTTGTCTTCTGCGGAGCGTAAGAAGCTCACGTCTGTCTGTGTAAAACTAGGCAGCGTATTCCAGAGGTGTGTCTCGAAGATCCGCCATTATTCTGCGCATTAAATACAGAGATGTGTCTCGAAGATTTGCCATCATTCTGCGTATTAAATACAGAGACGTGCCTCGAGCTCTGTCATCACTCTGCGCATTAAATGTAGAGATGTGCCTCGAATTCTGTCATCACTCTGCGTATTAAATGCAGAAACGTGCCTCGAGCTCTGTACGAAGAGCAGATTTTGACGTGGCAGCTTGTTTGTCTTCTGTGGAGCGTAAACAGCTCATGACTGCCTATGTAAAACTAGGCAGCGTATTCCCTTGTATGTGTGAGAGCAGTTTACGCCAAGAAAATGGCTCTAAACGACAGCCTGGGTCGCTGTGCCGCGCCATCAATATAACCGTCGTTTGGGTAGTCGTGCAGTACTCTTAGTCAGGAGTCAGACGTCAGGTTCACTGCATGATTTGACATGTTCATTTCGAGGAATACGAAGCGTTCCTCGTACACTTCAATGCTGCATTGAGAGCGGATGAGTTTTACGCCATAAAGGCGATGTAGCACCCTTTTTACGCTGAAGCAGCCTGGATGTACTACATTATGCGGATAGTCCTTGAGATTATATTTTACGCTGTACTTAGCGGAAAAGCTCTGTTGTACGCTAATGGCTCTGAAGTCATCTTTTTATGCTGCCCAGCATTAACATGCTGCGTATAGCTATCTAGCATATTTTTTATGCTTCTGCAGCGTCAATTTTTGCCTAGGTTTGTGCGCTGTTCGAGATAAACTAATGTACAAGATTGGAAGGGGGATAGGTGAGGATCATACCGGTGAAGACGGGATCGAGTTTGGTCGAGCGACGGTGCGGGAAACGGAGGTGAACAGAGCTTCACTGCAGTTCAAACTGCAGTTGCGGGGTGCGCGGTTGATCGCGGTCGACGGACGCGCGGGCTGGGGCTCCGACGGTCACGGCTAGGGTGAGGTTGGTGGCACAGCGGTCGCAGAGGAAAAGATGAAGAAGAGAATTAGGGTTAGGGTTTAGGTCACATAGTATATATAGATAAGCATTCAGCAGGGGTTAGGGGAAAACATGTGCGCGGTTTAGATTAAGCTGCTGCTGCTGTGATTTGTTTGGGATGGGTTACAGGCCGGGTTCCATAGTAGTGGGTTTAGGGTTTAGAGTCCACTAGTGATTTGAATCCATTTTTTTTCTTTTTCTTTTTTTTTCTTTCTAATTTCCTTATTCCTTTTTCTATTTTCTTTTCTTATTTATAATTCCTTTTAATAGCCCTCATATATATATATATATATATATATATATATATATATATATATATATATATATATATATATATATATAAATATATATACATATAAAAATTCTAGAAATTATATTTAGTGCATATAATAATCTATCAACTGTCCACCGGATCTCCTACATGTAATAAATTAGGAAAAAAATTATAATTCTCCATAAATCCCCTAAATGCACCATCTCCTAAAATAAAATTAAATAAATTCTATTTCTCCTAATTAGCTCATATTTACTATAATTCAATTAAATAATTAATTAAATAATTTAATATGGTTTAAAAATTAGGGGTTTTATATTCTACCCAACTTACAAAAATTTTGTCCTCGAAATTGACACTAACCCATATTCATAATAATTACTATAGCTATTACACTACATTGCTATCTAGCAGTGCTTCCTAAAAGTCATGGTCTGCCATTCTAATACTTCCTCATTTATTGTCCATACACTATTCTATTATCCTCTAACTCGTCTATGCTACCCAACTTACAAGAAATCTACTAGTAGTCACAGTCTCTTGAGGCTATTGTCTAGATTGTAAGACGAATATATTTATTGGGTCGACAATCTTGGGTACTTGTCTTGAATCTCACAATCATGATTTTTCTTTGTAACCGTCAAGTATCGTAGTCTAATACTGCCATACCACCTGACCAATATGTCTACAAATACTTCGACTACTCTACTTCAATAATCTAGCTGCAGGTGTCGCTACTTTGCTAGCGATTTATCATAGTTGTCAGTTCGTAACAAGTGCCTTCAATTCTTTCCTAGGTATAGTCTAAATTTTAGGGCAACAATTACGGTCTTGACTAACTTTATAAAACTATAAGGAGTATGAACTATTTCAAACAGTCTAAAAATTTCTATTAGGCTAATGATGCTACTTAAGGGTTAAATTAATAAGAGAATATAGATATTGCTATAGTGCACATACATAAGGGTTATCATTAAGTACTCATCTTTCAGTGATTAATCATTTACTAAATCATTTATGTTTTAACTAACACTAATAAGGGTGGGGTCGAAGTAAGCCAACAATTCATAATGGCACGAAAGGATACGACTATGATAGGAAGTGTTAAGCACGAGATAAGGAATGGATATAGGAGAGAAGATGAGCCACCCAAGAGGGCGAGATGGTGATAGGAAGAGAATACTACTACTGCTATGCATGACATCTATTAGCATCGCGTGTATGCCATCTGGGTAGAATATCAATATATCTCATAACTGCTAAATCACCATATATATAATCCTACATCTACTAGGCACCTAAGATCTCGTGTCATAAGGGGGTCATGGGTATGATATGACCATATAACTAAAGGTCGCACATGTACCTACGACTTTCTGTGCCCGCTCTCCTTATTTGTCATCGTGAGTGCTTGGCCTATGGGGTATATCTGGTACTATCCGTGTATCAACTTATACTAAGCACGAACATTCGTCTTTCCGAAATAGGGGAAGACAAAAATCAACAATAAAGAATTTCAAGGAGGAGATGATAGAATACAAGTACGGGATTCAAAGGGATAAGAGAATTTTAAAAGGGAGTTGCCAAGGCAGTTGTGGATTAAAATCTTATTTTGGTAAATTCCTATATGCATGTTCATATCAGAATAGATATGTACCTGACATGATATGCTCTGACCAGTCTAGAGGGCAAGTATATTCGTCTAACAAGTTGAGTCAACTATATTTTAATCCATATAAAGTAGTGATACAAAGAGAGAACCAAGTGCACTACGGTTGATCATACCATAATACACCAATTCTGATTTAGATAATGTATTAGTATGGGCCCCCAATAATACATATGTCACGAACAAGCTCAATAAAAGAATAAGCTTGCAAAACTAGGCTATAATAGCAGCATAAGTCGAGGTAGTGAAAATATAAGTACACTTGATTGTGATGGAGGAAGGTACAGAATAATCTAAGTTCACCAAGAAGATCGGTGTTGTGCCTCTACAATTTCTATAATAACTCCTTGTCGAGATCTCTAGTCGTCCAAATGGGTGTATGGGCTTCTAAGTTCTATAGTCTGGGTAAACACTATCTTTTTATGCAAGTCTATAGTTGGTGTTATTCATTTATACTCCATTAATGGGTCAACAGGACTATGTATTACTAGGTTATGAGGCATACTATCCAACTTACAATAATTTAACTAATAGTGTTATTGAATACTATAGAGTATATAACTAGTACAAGTCATCTTCCTAACCTCTATCAAGCACGAGAGAAGATTGACATTGAGAAGGGATCAAGCAAGATGCAATGCAAGCAATCAAATGAGAATGCAAAATAAAATCAAGGGAGGTTATAAATAAGTGGATGAGATCCTATATTCTAATCCTATGCGCAGGCTTGCTCGGTACAGTAACGTAACCGAGATAATATGCTCTCGACCTGCATGGGCCACCACAAAAATATGTCATGCCCCAGTCCCTAAATACGTAGGACTAGGAACACGTAAGCATGCCAGCCGTATGTATATGGCAACTCCAATATATGGATACCATAATACACATGTACGCTGTAATATGAATATAAACTTACATGTGTATATATATAGTCACAAGTCACAGATATACTAAATCTCATCCACACAACAAGTCACAAAAAGGAAATAACTAAACTAGAATAATGAGTCTGAATAATCCAAAACTAATAGTCGGGTGGAGACAAATGCACTACCAATGACTATATCAAAACTAGAATGAGAGAGAAGTATAAAATCTCCAATATAAAATAAGATAATGATATAAAGGTATCAGCGAAGCGATCCATCGCTAGAGATGATCAAGGATGCTCAGAAGGTAAGAACTCCTCGGAAGAGATAAGTAGTAAGTCCTGATCCGTGCTCCTGTGAATAGTCATGAACATCTACACTTGGAAAGGGACCAGGTCCTCAGAGGGACGTAACAAGATACATAGAAGCAAGCCAATTTGAATACAATAAACATGCAATATAGACGAAAAAATATATAAGTATGCTGTAAAAGACAATCTATAAGAATGCAAATGAGGACAACTTTTCGACGTATAGGCATGGGTAGGCTACTCTATCTAATCTCACCACTCACACACACGTCAGGAACATCATCAGCCGATATACCGCGGGGGTAGCGACCCTCGTGACTCTATAAATCGATATACCGCGGGGGTAGCGACCATCGGACATGACTACCATAGTGCGTGCTAGTTACTATGGTTCACCAGAGTGGTAAAAGCCCATACGCCTACTGATTGTCCTCTCATGATACTAAGTGCCATGTGTGTGTCAACATATCATATATATAGTAATGACTAAAAAAACTACACATGCAAGGAATATACAGAAATATAATAAATATACAGAAATATAGTAAGCATGCAAAGTATTGTAAGCAATTTGGCAAGGTATCTTGCCTGGTAAGAAAGCTACAAGGTGTACTGTCTAGAAGTCAAGCACACAGGATCAGAAGCTACGGCCTCAGAATGAACGTCTCCGGATGCTGAAATAAACATCACCAAAGTTCGCAGAATAAGCGAGATAGCTAGAAAATACTACCCTTTCGTCCAATTTGGACACAGGGGCAAAACGGTAATTTTGGGTCAAAGTGGGGTCCATATATGGCCCATTTTGCACCAAAAAGCGTGCCAGGGGTAAAGGTCTCTAAATAGGATAAATTATAGGTCAAACCAATTCTAAACGTCAATACGAACTCAACGGTACTTCCAATTTTGGATTCCGGTGAGCTGAACACAAATTCGCCCAAAAAGTCAACCGTGGGGCCTGCCAATTGGCGACTTGGTCAACTGTCTCAGAATTGTGTGAAACTTGGGTCACAGGACCAGCTCGATACAATGAGTCCAGTGGCACAAGTTTCATCGCTATCTGACGAACGTGCACTCAATGCGCAGGGCTTTTACAAAAGTTACGACACGGAGGATTTGCTGTGGATACGGGCTAATTCCGATGCGCACACGCGTCCAAATCAGTTTTTGCGAAATCTCAAACGTCTGGGTATACTATGCTCACCTTTTGGTACACTTGGTACACGATCGGGCGGTCCCGTTTGGCAGGGCGCGCTCCGTGTTGCAATTTTTGGAAATATGAAATAGTAAGTTTTTAGGGTTTTCTAACTGGTTTAATTCTACATACAACAGTTAATAAATTAATATAAATAATAAAAATTAAACTAGGTCAAGTGGTCTCCACATACAAAAAAGAAAAATCAGATTCGGATCTCTGTGGTGGGAGATACGAATTCGTGAACATAGGTCATCGCAACAGAATTTTCTGAGATTAAATATCGTAATTTTTCATCGACTTGGCGTCGATTTTCGCCTAGGTTTGTACGCTGTTCTAGATAAACTAATGTACAGGATTGGAAGGGTGATAGGTGAGGATCATACCGGTGAATACGGGATCAAATTTGGTCGAGCGACGATGCAGAAAACGGAGCGTGAACAGAGCTTCGCTGCAGTTCAAACTGCAGTTGCGGGGTGCGCGGTTGATTGCGGTCGGCGGACGCGCGGGCTGGGGCTCCGGCGGTCGCGGTTAGGGCAAGGTTGGCGGCGCAGCGGTCGCAGGGGAAGAGATGAAGAAGAGAATTAGGGTTAGGGTTTAGGTCACATAGTATATATAGATATGTATTCAACAGGGGTTGGGGGAATACCTGCGCATGGTTTAGATTAAGCTGCTGCTGTTGTGATTTGTTTGGGATGGGTTGCGGGCCGGGTTCCATAGTAGTGGGTTTAGGGTTTCGAGTCCACTAGTGATTTGAATCCATTTTCCTTTTCCTTTTTTTCTTTTTCTTTTTCTTTTTCTTTTCTTTCTTTTTCTTTCTAATTTCCTTATTCCTTTTTCTATTTTCTTTTCTTATTTCTAATTCCTTTTAATAGCCCTCATATATATATATATATATATATATATATATATATATATATATATATATATATATATAAATTTTAGAAATTATATTTAGTACATACAATAATCTATCAACTGTCCACCGGGTCTCCTACATGTAATAAATTAGAAAAAATTTATAATTGCTCCATAAATCTCCTAAATGCACCATCTCCTAAAATAAAATTAAATAAATTCTATTTCTCCTAATTAGCTCATAATTACTATAATTTAATTAAATAATTAATTAAATAATTTAATACAGTTTATAAATTAGGGGTTTTATATAACCCACCAGATTGCTTGTAGGTAAGGGAGAACCTCGTTCTGTGAGGATGCCTCCTTCGTGCGTGCTAAGGCATGGAGTTTACTCTGGAGCCTTGGAACGTTGGTCCGAAACTGAAGCACATATACGGGACATAATGTTGGAACATAGTCTATGTATCATTCCACAAATATAGCCACTTGGCACGCTTTTACTGTTTTAGAGATAGAGGCTTGAGCGACTTGTAATCTCGGCCTGACACCGCTTGTAACACTTGTTCAATATCAATAAAGAGTTTGCTTTACTTCTATACTTATGTTATTCAATGCTTCCTCTATTGACGACTCTGTGAACTTATTACCAATCGCCTATGAGTATATTATTCTGCTGCACTCGGACAATCTGTACGACTCTGTGGCTTAGACCTCTTACCGCCTGCAAGGACCACGGCCATACACGGGTACGACTTACGTTCACGCCCAGATGGGTCAAGAGATCGTCCCGCGGGAGCGGTGGAGCAGTGATCCATGCCTAGCGGGGACGGCCGATTGCCTACGGGAGATCGGGGCATGACATACGACTCTTCAACACTCATGTATATTTGATTTTTGTTTCCAGCAACACAGTGATAGTACACTGCCCTTTTGTAAACTTCCTCACCCAAAATAGGTATTTGTGTATATTTTATATTATTATATTTATTATAGATGTTGAATTTATTTAGAGTATTATCTTAGTTAATTAGAAAATAATTTTTTTAGTATATTTACTTATATAAATATTTATTTAGAATTATTTTTAGGCTATTTTAGATTATTAGGATTTTTCCATAATTTTTAGTTAATTAAAAACTAGTAACACTAATTTTTGAGGACTTTAAAGAATTTATTTTATATTCAAACTTAATTAAAAATATCCCAAAATTTTATTTTAGGTTCTAAATAATAAAATATATTGTCTAGAATTTTTTGGGAATTTTTCGATTATTTTTAGCATTTATTTCGAGTTAATTATGAAAAATTGAATTAAAAACTAATTTCTGAAAAAGAAAACCCAAAAAGTAATTAATTCTGCCCAGTCAGCAAACAGGGGGCCCACCTATCAGCCTCTAGCAGTGAACAGTGCCGGGCCCGCCTGTCAGTGATCGCTGAGTGGGTGCGAGCCGAGCCGAGCCGACCTCGAGCCGAGACGAGACCGAGTTCGACTCGGACTCAGCTGAGCAGTGCCGCATCGAACTGCGACCGTTCGATCTGGGCGGGGCTGCACGGATGGCTGCCACGTGGCGCGCTGTGAGCCACGGCTGCACTTTCTCTCTCCTATATATATATATATATATATATATATATATATATATATATATATATATATATATAATAGTTTAGATATTAATTTCTAGGGTTTTTCTTCAGCCGATTTTTGGAGAATTATCATCTAGGGTTCCTTCATCTTCCAGAAGCCATTGCGCATAGCTCCGGACTCCAAACGAGGTCTAGTTTTTTTTGTTAGAACGATAATGAGGTTAGCTTTCTGATTATATAAATTATTTTTCTAAATTATTAGTATTAAATTTTGGAAAATTCGTAGAGCACAGCATGTCCAAAAATAGACGTATTTTGATGTTTTTGCAATTTTGGGAGAACCCGGAATTAGAATCACGAACCGTTTAAAGTTTCGGAAAGCTAATGTCGAGATCATCGACATATATTTTTGCCAGAATTTAACTCAAAGTATTTACATACTGTTAATTCTGTAGAACTTCTAGGTTAGAATTTAACCATCGGTGCACAATACAAAATTTGTATGTGCCATAATTCCCAAACGAATTTGAATTCGGACGAGCCGTAAATTCTAGCATATTTATGATGCTGAAATCTACAGTAAATCATGCATGAAAATTGAGTTTGTGTCAGTTGACTTTTCGGTCAATAGATCGCCTCGATTTGTGTGCCATGAGTCTCGAGTTGATAAAATTCAGTTTCTTTGGAAAAAATTTAGGAATTAACATAAAAATCAGAATAATATGATTAAAATAGGATTTTAGAGTAATTATTCCAGAATTAAATAAATTAAAATAAATTATCTTTTGACGTGATAAATTTATAATACATAGGCTATTTGGACTGTGACTTGGACTCTGATTCATACCAGCAGCAGGACCCCAGGCAAGATACCTTGCCAAATTGTTTACAGTACTTTGCATGCTATTTATATTTATTTTTATTTATTTCATTTCTGTATAGTTCTTGCATGTGTAGTTTTTCTCCAATCATTACTATGTATTAGATATGTTGACACACACATGGCACCTAGTATCATGGGAGGACAATCATTAGGCGTATGGGCTTTTAACCACTCTGGTAAACCGTAGTATATAGTTTGCACTACAGGCGTGTGTCGCGCTGGTCGCTACCCCAGAGGTATGTCGATTTCTGTAGAGTCGCGCTGGTCGCTACCCCAGAGGTATGTCAATTTCTGATGTTCTAGACGGGTGTGTGAGTTGTGAGGCTTAGATCGAGTAGACTACCCTTGCCCATACGTCAAAAAGTTGTCCTCATTTACATTCATATAGATTGTCTTGTACAGCGTACTTATTTATTTTCAAATTATATGCATGTTTACTGTATTCAAGTTGGCTCATATTTTCTGTATCTTGTTACGTCCCTCTGAGGACCTGGTCCGCTGCCAGGTGTATCTGTTCTTGAGTATTTGCAGGAGCACAGATTTGGATGTTTGTATATGCTTAGTGGATGTCTTCTCTTTGAGCCGTGATCGATAGCTGGTATACTTATATTGGGTTTGATTGTGTTGTACTTATATTGTATTTACCTTTCCTATTCGAGTTGGTAGTGGATTTGTTTCCATCCAACTATCATCCTAGATACTTCTTATTGAGATCTAGTTTTATCGATACTGTTTACTTATTTCTATATAATTTTGGTGGATGAGATTTAGATTTTACCCTGTGACTTGTATTACAGTTATACCACTTGTGGATTTGATATTCATATTACAGCGTACGTGTGGATTTGGTTTCCATATATTGGAGTTGACATATCCATGCGGCTGGCATGCTTACGTGTCCTAGTCCTACGTATTTTTGGGACTGGGACATGACATGTTTTTGTGGTGGCCCATGCAGGTCGAGAGTATATTGTCTCGGTTACGTTACTGTACCAAGCAAGCCTGCACCTAGGAATAGAGTATAGTATCTCATCCATATTTGACTATGACTCATCCTTCCTTCCAATCTGTTCTATTTGAATAGCCGTATCCTGCTCGATTCATGTACTTCCCTAATAGTTCTTTAAGTATAGCCTTCTCCTATAATATAGAAGTTCCTGTTGTTAGATAATAATTAGAGTAGCACACCTATTAAGAATACAACGAGAATATAGACACACCACTAAGTTTAGAATATCTAGTGAACCCTAGAATTCCTTATCTTTAGATTGGTATACCATTACCCCTTAATGTATTAAGAAGACTTGAGAGTAGTATAGACACTACTAGAGTTAGTTAGAAGTTTTACCATAATGTTTGACACCTAATATCACATAGTCTTTTGACCTATTAATGGAGTATGATTGAACAACATTAATTGCATTCTAGCAAAAGACGACAATGTTTATTCAGACGATAAAATTTAGAGATCCTTGCCCCTATTTGGTCGACTAGCGACTTAGACAAGGAGGTTGTATGATAACTGTAGGGATTGTAGAGTCTTTTATTATTGTTGTTTAGTTGTTTTTATTTTTATGAACTTGAATTAAATTGTACCTCCTTTCATCATCATCTAGCGTACTTATATTTGCTGTACTACCTTGACTTATGCTGCTATTATAGCCTAGTTTTTGCAAGCTTATTCTTTATCGAGCTTGTTCATGACATATGTATTATTGGGGAGGCCTACAATAATACAATTCAGAATTAGTATATTACGGTCTGATCAACCATAGTGCGCTTGATTTGCCCTTCGCAATAATACTTTACGTGGATTGAGATATATAGTTGACTAGTAGACACCTGTACTTGCCCTCTAGATATGTCTAAGCATATTGTATCTGTTACATAACTGTACCGATGCGAGCATGTAGATAGGCATTACCAAAATATGACTTTAATCCACAACTGCTTTGACAATTCCTATTTGAATTCTTTAAACGCCTTGATCCCGATACTTCTATTCTATTACCTCGCCCTTGAACTCTTTATTATTGATCTCCGTCTTCCCTTATTTCGGAAAGATGAAACCTCGTGCTTGGTATAAGTTTAATACACAGAGAGTACTTGATATACCCCGTAGGCCGATCACATACTTGAGGATTATTCTTTTATAATTAAGGACATATCATATATGATATAATCGGCGTTGAAGTTTTGAGGATTGAATGACATGAGTAAATAAATTAAGGAATATTTTTCTTAAAGTATATAGTCTTCTGTGATAGATGGATAAATTCTAAGTTGGGTAGCAGTGCATTGTCAACTTGGGAGGAATTTCTTTTAGATTGTGATCAAGTAAGATTAGATTGGGAGATTCAAGTCATTTTAATTTTGAGAAATTTTAAAAGAAGGATTAAGATAATGAGGATTTAACGAATTTTAAAATCTTGATATTGCGGACCAAATATTTATACTTTGAGCACATGATTTAAATTTTGAATATTGAAGGATGAATCATCGATTTAAATTTTGAGGATAAATATAGAATTTTAGACTTGAACAATTGGTTAATTAGATTTAAATTTTACAATTTGATAATTTGAATTAAAAGTTTAATTTTGATTGTTGGGTCACCTATTTGAAATATTGAGGATGTAAATTGAGTTTAAATATTTGAATAGTACAAAATTCTTAAGTTAAGAATAGGAATAAGATTTGATTAGAATTGTTTATTGTTCAAAGTCTAGAGGAGATTATGATAGTTGGAAATTATGATATAAATTTTGATATGGGATGTCATATAGACTTGAGTTAGATTTGGATGTTGATTATTTAAAAAATCAAGAAGAGATTACGACAGGTTGAATTTTAATTTAAACAGTGGTTATCTTAATTTTGAAGTGATCGCGATAGATTTGAATAGATTTTGTTATTTAAATTTTTGGAAGAGATTGCGATTGACGTACCTTATGTACGAATGTGAAGGATTTAACAAATTATGCCTTATTTTAATTTTGAGGACGAAATTGTTTTAAGTTGGGTAGATTGTAAACTCCCTCATCCAAAATAGGTATTTGTGTATATTTTATATTATTATATTTATTATAGATGTTGAATTTATTTAGAGTATTATCTTAGTTAATTAGAAAATAATTTTTTTAGTATATTTACTTATATAAATATTTATTTAGAATTATTTTTAGGCTATTTTAGATTATTGGGATTTTTCCATAATTTTTAGTTAATTAAAAACTAGTAACACTAATTTTTGGGACTTTAAAGAATTTAATTTATGTTCAAACTTAATTAAAAATATCCCAAAATTTTATTTTAGGTTCTAAATAATAAAATATATTTTCTAAAATTTTTTGGGAATTTTTCGATTATTTTTAGCATTTATTTCGAGTTAATTATGAAAAACTGAATTAAAAACAAATTTCTGAAAAAGAAAACCCAAAAAGTAATTAATTCTGCCCAGTCAGCAAACAGGGGGCCCACCTGTCAGCCTCCAGCAGTGAACAGTGCCGGGCTCGCCTGTCAGTGACCGCTGAGTGGGTGCGAGCCGAGCCGAGCCGACCTCGAGCCGAGCCGAGACCGAGTTCGACTCGGACTCAGCTGAGCCGAGCCGCATCGAACTGCGACCGTTTCAATCTGGGCGGGGCTGCACGGATGGCTGCCACGTGGCACGGTGTGATCCGCGGCTGCACTTTCTCTCTCCTATATATATATATATATATATATATATATATAATAGTTTAGATATTAATTTCTAGGGTTTTTCTTCAGCCAATTTTTGGAGAATTGTCATCTAGGGTTCCTTCATCTTCCAGAAGCAATTGCGCATAGCTCCGGACTCCAAATGAGGCCTAGTTTTTTTGTTAAAATGATAATGAGGTTAGATTTCTGATTATATAAATTGTTTTTCTAAATTATTAGTATTAAATTCTGGAAAATTCGTAGAGCACAGCATGTCCAAAAATAGACGTATTTCGATGTTTTGGTAATTTTGGGAGAACCCGGAATCAGAATCATGAACCGTTTTAAGTTTCGGAAAGCTAATGTCGAGATCATCGATATATATTTTTTCCAGAATTTAATTCGAAGTATTTACATACTGTTAATTCTGTAGAACTTCTAGGTTAGAATTTAACCATCGGTGCACAATACAAAATTTGTATGTGCCATAATTCCCAAACGAATTTGAATTCGGACGAGCCATAAATTTCAGCATATTTTTGACGCTGAAATATACAAGAAATCATGCATGAAAATTGAGTTTGTGTCGGTTGACTTTTCGGTCAATAGATCGCCTCGATTTGCGTGCCATGAGTCTCGAGTTGATAAAATTTAGTTTCTTTGGACAAAATTTAGGAATTAACATAAAAATCAGAATAATAAGATTAAAATAGGATTTTAGAGTAATTATTCCAGAATTAAATAAATTAAAATAAATTATCTTTTGACGTGATAAATTTATAATACATAGGCTATTTGGACTGTGACTTGGACTCTGATTCATACCAGCAGCAGGACCCCAGGCAAGATACCTTGCCAAATTGTTTACAGTACTTTGCATGCTATTTATATTTCTTTTTATTTATTTCATTTCTGTATAGTTCTTGCATGTGTAGTTTTTCTCCAGTCATTACTATGTATTAGATATGTTGACACACACATGGCACCTAGTATCATGGGAGGACAATCATTAGGCGTATGGGCTTTTAACCACTCTGGTAAACCGTAGTATATAGTTCGCACTACGGGCGTGTGTCGCGCTGGTCGCTACCCCAGAGGTATGTCAATTTCTGTAGAGTCGCGCTGGTCGCTACCCTAGAGGTATGTCGATTTCTGATGTTCTAGACGGGTGTGTGAGTTATGAGGCTTAGATCGAGTAGACTACCCTTGCCCATACGTCGAAAAGTTGTCCTCATTTGCATTCATATAGATTGTCTTGTACAGCGTACTTATTTATTTTCAAATTATATGCATATTTACTATATTCAAGTTGGCTCGTATTTTCTGTATCTTGTTACGTCCCTCTGAGGACCTGGTCCGCTGCCAGGTGTATCTGTTCTTGAGTATTTGCAGGAGCGCAGATTTGGATGGTTGTATATGCTTAGTGGATGTCTTCTCTTCGAGCCGTGATCGATAGCTGGTATACTTATATTGGGTTTGATTGTGTTGTACTTATATTGTATTTACCTTTCCTATTCGAGTTGGTAGTGGATTTGTTTCCATCCAACTATCATCCTAGATACTTTTTATTGAGATCTAGTTTCATCGATACTGTTTATTTATTTCTATATGATTTTGGTGGATGAGATTTAGATTTTATCCTGTGACTTGTATTACAGTTATACCACTTGTGGATTTGATATTCATATTACAGCGTACGTGTGGATTTGGTTTCCATATATTGGAGTTGCCATATCCATGCGGCTGGCATGCTTACGTGTCCTAGTCCTACGTATTTTTGGGACTGGGGCGTGACACCTTTCCTCCCTACTGCCTTAATCTCTCTCCATCTACCAATCGAATTTGCACCCCTTGTATTCCAGGTGAGCACAAACATTAGTTAATTATGGGATTCCCTGTCTCTCCCTCCGAACTATCTTCTGGGGAGGTAGCTCATCCTTGCCTATTGCTACTACTGCTCTGCGTGAAGTCGATAACTTTTTCTGTTCCACTCTACAACATTGTATGCCAATTGGGGTTGACTGCGCATATGGCCTCTTCCTGTATGCCTTCCATATTACTGTGCTCCTCGGCCATCCTGGTCTGCTCCTCTCTCTCCTCGACGGTCTATCATTTGTGTTTGTGGCTGGCTACCTCCGTCCTTCTCTGAGTCTGAGGTACCTTTCCGGGACCTGCATTCCCCACTTCCCAAGCCTGTATAATGGAAACAAGACCAGGTTGCCGATAAGGACCCACTCTCCCTTCATCATTCATCACCACCTTCTTTCCCTGATCCCCCAAAGCAACTAATTGTGTGCTCCAAGCTTCCCGTGACCTTGCATTTGTGTCACTTTGTTGCGGCTCCAGATCAACCATGTTGGCTCCTCTACTGGAGTTTGTGCCAGGATCCTTGGGAATTTCCTCCCCTTCCTCCATAAGGTCACCATATTTATGTGTCTTACCTCCCGAATTTGGAATAATGGGAGAATCAACTTCCTCCCAAACTCGTGGGCATACGTTAGTAATATGACCAAAGAAATTACATAACTTGCATGATGGAGGAACCCACTCATAATCCACCACATGGCTAAAATATTTACCCGAGGATAATTTATATTCCACCATCCTAGGCAAGACTTTTGAAGCTTCAATTTCAACAAATACCCGAGCAAAAGTGACCCTCGCCCTCTTTGTTGTCGCCTCATCCGTTTACCTAGCTTGCCAATAAGGCTAGTAAGTTTCACCATCATAGGCACACTCCTGTAGTCTAATGGAAAGTCTAGGAAACGAATCCAGATTGGGATTGTCTGGAACAAGTCACGCTCACATTGAACTCCAGGAACCCACCGTTTTACTATGGTCAACCTGCCATCAAAGGTCCAAGGTCCCCCTTGCAGAATGTGATTCACATCCTCCTCCAGATCGCATCTGAAAAAATAGAAACCATTTTCTCTTCAGAATAACTTGAAGCTTCCCCGAGGTTTCCATATGTGATGTATATACGCACGAATATGTGTGAATATCGGTTTGTTTCCCATAACATAGAACACTATGGTGTTCCGCCAATATTTTGTTGTCTCCTCTAGGTATATTAGAAAAAGGTTACCAGAAGTAGAAGAACCTACACCATGAACACAATGGCTACATCACACTAGCAACCCCCAAACCCATAATATCCACCCTAACATACTAGGTTATCCCCAAAATAGACCACAAGTTCAAAACCCAAGCTAAAATTCCAATCCATCATATATATATATATATATATATATATATATATATATATATATATATATATATATATATATATATAAAGAGCCCCCAAAAGCTTCATCATTGTGGTCTGTTGGATGGTGCTTTAAGTCATTTAATGTTGACTATTGATCAAAAAAAGGTCAAGATTAGATAACTTAAAGACGATCCAACGACTAGAAATGATGGGGATTTATAAGGTAGGCTCTTGATCCGGATCCTCTCTCTCTATATATATATCAAGAGAAAACTAAAATGAAATAAATAAAATTATACTAGAACAATTTATTCAGAGAGAAAATCATACAAATCAAATTCTATTTACAAGTACAAAATTTACTTGCCTAGATTTTAAGCTCAAACTATAATCTTCTAGTCCTCCTCCTCCAAGGAGGGTTTAGGAACTATACCTAAGCCTTAAGGTCAAGATCCTTGCTCTAGGTTCAGGTCATGGTGTTTAATGGACCGGTCTGGGCTGGTCCACGGCCCGCGTTGATCGAGTTCTGGCCGGGCCGAGCTTAATCCAGGAGACGGAGCGGGCCAGGCCGGCTAAGCCCAGAAGAAAAAAAAATTGGACCTAGCCCAGACCCATGACCCGGTTAGGGTCGGACCGGGGCGAACCGGCCTGGGTCCGGGCCGATTCACGGTTTGGCAAGGCCGGCCCATAATTTTTTTTAAGCACTGTATATATAAGTTAAATATACAATAAGTTACTAAATTTAAATAGAAAATGTAAAAATTTAAATTATATATATATATATATATATATATATATATATATATATATATATATATATATAAAAGTTATTTGTTATTAAATAAAAATAGAAAAATTATATAGAAGTTAAGATTTATAAAATTTTGTTATGTAAGTGAATTAATTTTTTGTTATATAAATTTAAATAGAAAATTATTATTTCCATAACAAAAAATATTAGATGTAAACAACATTAACTAACAAAACACGTACTTGAGACATAATTTTGAGAAGGAAAAAGTTGATTTGATTTTATTAATGTCAATAAAATTTAAATATGTTATATAATATTAACTAACAAAAAAAAATTAAAAATTGAAAGTTGATATTTTATTTTCATAAATTTTGTAATAAAATGTACAAGTATTTTTTATTTTTTTTTTGTCGTCTATCTTTCGTCCAACTTTATTGCTCAGATTCTCCTCCAGTAGTGTCCTCCAGAGTAAGAGACTGAAAGTTTAGTTCACTGATATCGGCACTTTCATCTCTTATGTTTTGAGTTCGTTTTTAGCATGAACCCAATCTTGAATGCAGGTACAGGCTTTCAAAATATATGCTCTTCTTCTTGCTTAGTATCCTTGAACCTGTACTAAAAAAATATTTCGATGCTACCATGGACACCAGGACCATTATAATTCATGTGTTATAGAAGAAAGTATATGATACATTTTTGTGTGTCTTTTCTACCATTCTAAAATTAAAAAATAAGATGCAGATTCATCTTCTTCATAAGAATTTAAATATAAGGATAATTTTTGAGTTGGTATAGAAGATTGTTATTGTCTCTTCCTTTGTAGTACACTTTTTGTATGTAATAATTTAGACATAAAACCGGAGCTACTGCTACCTTGAACGGTTGTAACGGGCCAGCTCGAAATAACTCTTTCTTCATATAAAGTAATTAATTTATCTAAAACGTCTTTAATTTTTACTTTTAAACTACCTATCTCAGCATTCATATTGTCATTAAACTCGTCTAATAAAATAAGTACACCATCTAATTTAATCTTAGGATCAAAAATCAAAGCCAAACAATATAGAAGAGATATATCACCCCAATATTTTAGAAATTTTGCTTCCATTTTGGAAACAACATAATCAAAACCAGGAATATTTCTATATTTACAAAATAAATGAGAAATGTTAATAATTTCTATTAAAGCTAAATGAGAAGTTGGATAGTAAAGTCCAGATAAAGTACACGTAGTATTGTGAAATAATTCTAAAAATTCAAAAATTAAACTAGCAATTAACCAATCATTTTTAGTTACTTGATAACAAAAAGTAGGATTAACATTACAATAATGTGTAATAACATCTTTAAATTTAATAGAAGATTTCAACATTAAATAAGTAGAATTTTATGTGTGTTGTGCATCCTTAACAAATCTTCTAAAAGGTATACATATTGTGCACATAAAGTTTTAAAAGCTTATTGTCTACTTGCAGAAGTGTTCAAAATTTGTAAACATAATCTAGAATTTTCTAAATTTACTTGAAAGAATTGAAGGCATTCTTGTACAATTAAATAATAAAATGACAAGCACATCTAACATGAAAAAGTCGACCTTCTAGTATACGAAAAAATTATGGTTTTAAAACATTAATAGAAGAAGTGTTATTACTAGCATTATAAAAATAAATTAAAATTTTTTATTGTGAATATCATATTCACGTAAAAATTGTATTATAGCGTCACCGATTACAGTGCCAGTATGTAAAAATTCTAAAGGTCGTAGACAAATAATACATTTTTGCAACATCCATTTTGGATCTAAATAATGTCTTGATACAAATATAAGCATAATTTTGTTTAGTAGTCCATATATCAGAAGTTAGAGCAAATTTACTAACATTTATAAAACTTTCTTTTAAAGCAACCTTTTTTTGAAAGATTTTCATAGACTCTACTATAGTACTAGACCTAGAAACTTTAGTAAAAAAAGGATTAAGGGTACTACTTGCATAATCATAATAACAACCACTCTCACAAAATGTAAAATATTGTTTATCACAAATAATATATTTTGTTAACTCAGTTTCGTTACGAACAACAGAATAAGTAAAGTTACCTACAAAAGATTCTTGAGGACCACTACTTAGATGTGTTTATCTAGCCTACAGTGTGTCATTGTCATAACAACTTTTATAGGATCTTCTTCAAGTGCCCGTGCCATCATTTTTTTTTCATTTGTAAGTTTGCTTACATTTTTTGCATTGTGCAACTATAGCTATTGGTTTTTAATCTTTTGGATCTAAAACCGGTGCACAGAATTGACATTTGTGTAGGTGACACAAAATCAAGAATATGATTATTTTCAAACAAATTAACATAACAAGCAAAATTTGTTTCGAATTATCTCCATAATTGTCGTTAGAACCAATAGCATCCATATATTAAAAATTAATTTTTTGAAATAAATAAAAGGAGAAGAATTTATTTTTCTAGCAAAAGAGAGAGAGAGAGAGAGAGAGAGAGAGAGAGAGAGAGAGAGAGGAAAGAAAAATCCTGAATCAGAAAAAAGAAAAAGAAAACTATTTTGTAATATAAAAATTACTTTAAACGTCCACTTGCCTCCAAATTTTTTTACGCAAGTTGAAGCCTCAAGAACACTCCAGTTTGGACTCCAGAAAGTTGTACTCCAAAATCCATAAAGTTGTTACTTCAATCTTCAGAAATTGTTTTGCTTTTAAATTTTGTAAGAGAGGAAAGAAATATTATTGTTTAATTTTCATAAATTATGGCCTATTGATAGAATTTTTTTGGTGCAGAATGATCCTATATACCCTTAAAATATAGTTGTTAGAAGGATATTTTGGTCATTTTCAGCAAAATAACCAAAATACCCCTAAAATGACCAAAAAATAGCCACTAAAATGGGGGTATTTTGGTCAAAATACCCCCCAACGGATATGTGGAATAAAAAAATTCGAGTTAGATCAGGCTTGGACCAGGTCAGTGACTGGGCCGGTCTGACCGGGCTTTCCGGGTTTAATCGGTCCGCACCAGCAAACAAGTCGGGCTGAGCTGGCGGGTCAAAAAAATGGACCCAACCCAGAGCCGTTGAAATATTGGGCTGAGCTGGGCCGATGTGTTGACTGGGTCCGGGCCCGGGTCGGGTTCCGGACCGCCTGACCCATTATACACCATGAGGTTCAAGAAGAGGGAATGTAAAGTGGAGGAGAAAATGGAGAAGGAAAAGAAAATAGAGGAGAAAAAATGGGGGTTTAAAACGAGAGGGGAAGTGACTTGGCCCACGAGATAATTGCCAAGTCACTGATCCAAAGCCTCCTCCCAATCACAATGCTCCAATAGAAACCTATTTGACCAATGGAAAAAGGAATATCCCAGTCAACATCTACTGATAATGCCCACAACATCTCAATGGTATACTAACGATATGTCGCGGTATACCAACAAGATAGAAAAAAATTCCAGTTTAGTGAATTCATGGGTATGCCAGTCTAAATACGAGACCTAGTGACGGTCTATGGAATTTCCATTGGGTTATCTAGGGATTTAGGATAGTCTCACAAATAATTTTCTTGTTAAAAATAAGAATCCAATTACAGTTACATAAGTCAGTTAATTGAGTTTAGACCTATCGATTACCTTACGGGCTATCCGTCCATATAGCTCTAGAGACTGTCACAAAAAATCAATCAATAGGATACATGGGTCAACTATCATATGCGAGTACTAGTAGTACAAGTATAGGATAACGTACCAGTACTAGATACATGTAAGCACAAACTATAGGATATGGAAACAAATACCCATATAAATACGTATATCGGGAATGGGGATGACGACTGTATCCTCAGAAACATTTTGTCCTCAAAATTTCAACTAAGCCTAAACTAAACAATCAAGACAATCATTATGCAATCAATAAGTATAATAAAAATCATACAATGAAGAAAACAAACAAACACACACACACACACACACACACATATATATATATATATATATATATATATATATATATATATATATATATATATATATATATATATATATATATATATATATACAGAGAGAGAGAGAGAGAGAGAGAGAGAGAGAGAGAGAGAACTTCCCCTACGGGACAAACTTACGGGATTAGAAATATACGTGTGTTTCACTTCTAAATTTATCTCTTTAAAAAAAAAAAACTAAATCTCTCCTTTTAGAAACAAACATATCTCTATCTTAAAAAATAAGACTTATCTATCCATTTATTTTTTTAAAATAGTGATAGATATATTTATTATTTTAAAAAAAATAGAGATAGATAGATTTTTTTTTTGAAAATAGAGATAGTTTTATTTATTTTTAAAAAATATTAAAAATAATATATCTTTCAAAATAAATATATATTGAAAATATATATTTAAAATATTAATATTAATATTAATATTAATTTAATATTAATATTAATATTAATATTATTTTTTATGTTAATTTTTTAGTGTTACTATTAATGTTGATATTAATTTTAATTTTAATGCTAATTTTATCATTAATTTTAATTTTAATGTACATTTTTGTATTAATTTTAATAATATTAGCATAAAAATTAAAATGAAAATGAAAATGAAAATTAATGTTAACTTCAAAACTAAAAATAAATTAAAATTAAAATTAAAATTAAAATTAAAATTAAAATTAAAATTAAAATTAAAATTAGTATATCAATGCATTAGACTTTTTTTTAAATCTCTCTCTATTTTGATATGTTTAAAAAATAGAGAGATTTTTTTTAAAAATGTAGATAGGTTTTTTTTAAGATTGAGATAGATTTATTTTTTAAAATAAAAGATTTAAAATTTTAAAGAGAGAGAAATTTGGAAGAGAAACACGTATGTTATTAAAGTCCCGTAAGTTTTTCGTATAAACTTACGTCGAATCTTCTAGTGAGTAGACTGATAATCCGGTTCTTGATAATGGTATCCCTACTGTCCAAAGTAGATATCGACAGTTTCTCCTCATTGGACAAGTTGGTACTGACAACTAGCTCTGAATAATCAAGAATATTGCTCCGATCCGAAATATACCTCCGTAACTGAGGTACATTAAACACATCGTGAATCTCACAAAGAGAAGGCGAAGGGCGAGGCGATAAGCAATATCTCCCACTCATTCAAGAATACCAATTATATTGATGTATCACAGATTAAGCTTTCCTCTGACTCTGAACCTGATAACTCCTCATTAGGAAAAATCCACAAAAATACATGATCATCGACACTAAACTCCAAAGACCTCTGATGTTGATCTGCCCAATGGTGATGCCGATCCTACCAACCCAAAGTCACTCTATAATCAATCTAACCATATTTTTTGTCTATGTGATCAATATCTTCCTCTCCACTACACTATCCCATGTTAACAGTGATCGACACTTTCTTTCATATAACGCTTCAAATTGAGCCATCTGAATGTTTGCTTGAAATCGATTATTATAAGAGACAAAGAATCATGCAAAGTATCTCGAGAGATTAGAGATCAATGACAAGGGAAATGACAAGCATGGGGTCTGATTGAAGAGCCATGGGGTCAACACCTCTCATCAGACTAGAGGGAGAGTATGTTGGCTCCAGTCTGGATTGGGTAACAACATATTTGTGGGGTCCAAATTTGAATCAAATATTTGATTGATTAGATTTGGACGTTCAAAATTAATACTGAACTATTTTAGGCTTTTCTATTACCTAGGGTCTCTTATTTTAGTATTAGGGTTTCCTATTTTAGGAATTCCTACGACCTAAAATAGTTTCTCAACTATATATATATGTTGAGGGTGGAGGCAATATGAGGCTTAAGATGAAGATTCGAAGAGCTAGTCCACTGGAAATCTAAGAGAAATTCTGTACTTTGCTCTTAACTCTTAGGGCTCACCATACAAGACAGTTGGAAGAGAAGATCTAGGCGGGGAGTCGTTGTCTTCATATAGGGAGATCGCTACGGGTAGGGTGAGTAATTTTGTGAGACCCGTCTCACAGTATCTGTATTCGTATATGGATAAGTATTTTATTTTATGTATTGTGTTTTATTGGATCACGTGGAATCTCAGAATTTTTTAAAATTGAAACTTTACTACCGGGGTACGCTCCGGCATACTGGCGGTATACCGTTCGGCATATATTTGTTTTGCTTTTGGGATATTTTGAGATATTTTTGAGATATTTTTGTAAATAATATTTGATACTTTCTATTATCCATTGGTTTCTTGGTTTTGTTTTGTGTGGTCGAGATTGATTTAATCTCGTAACTTGGATCGCCGACGAGGCGGATCAGACGGTCACAATTAAATCACCTCTTATATATATATGAGTTGATTTTATCTCTCCTCTCTCTTTTCTTTCTTTCTATCTTCACTTCTTTATTTCCTCTCCATTTTTTGCACGAGCTAGGATCTTGGTCTTGAGGCCTAAGAATGTGGGTTCTGAACCCATTTTGTGGTAGTGTTGAGGGTTTCGGCTGGGAGCTTGACTTGGGGCAATTACATCTTGCCAAAACTTGAACGACTTTACTTTACTGCAATTTTTGATTTCCTTGATGGTTTATGCTTAGAATTACATTCTAGTGGTTTTGTTAAATATTTTTTTTTGTGATTTTCTATCATGGGCTAGTTTCAGAAATTGGTTTTGAGCATATTCTGACTTTTTTGGTAGAAATCCTAATATTTACTGGTTAGGTAACTCAGTGTCAAAAACTATAACCGGAGTGATTGCCATGAGATTTAGTATATATATTAAATAAGACTTACCATTAGACTTGAAATCTTGCTAGACCAGTTTCTTTTAAGTTTTGGAACATAATTTCGGTTCCGAAATTACTGTCTTGATTTGGCTTTCCCTAGAATTACCAATGGAAACCGGCATACCGACGGTATACTAGTGTATACCCTTGGTATACAGATTTGGCCCGACTTGGAATTCTAGAACCTAATGTGACTTGGACCGGCATACCGATGGTATACCAATTTTTTGGAATCCAAAACTTGTTGTGATTTTGCTATCTCTAGGCATACCGACGATATACTGTAGTATACCGACGGTATATCGATTGCCCTGACATATTCTTCCTGTCTTCCTAGAATTGCCCTGGATGGTATACCGTCGGTATACCGGTCATGTACTCTTTTGCATGTGTTTTATTCTTTATTGTACTTTTTTCTACTTTTTGCTTGTCACTTGTGCATATATTGCATGTATTATTTTCTTGTGCTATTTTTCATCTCTACATGTCTATTGTGTTTACCCGACCTGACCTCACATCATGTTTAGTTTGGGGACACCTACCCATTATACATTTGTCCAGACCAGTCCTGGCTCTATGATAGTTTGGGGCTCCTACCCATTATACACATGTCCAGTACCAGTCCCGATAGTGACCCATCGTGGTACACTCCTGTTCATTGATTGTACCAGTCTTGGCTTGAAATCATGTATAGTTTTGGGGCCACTTACCTATTATACACATGTCGTGTATAGTTTTGGGGACACCTATCCATTATACATCTGTCACGTACCAGTCCCGGTATAGTTTGGGCCTCCTACCCATTATACACTCGTCTCGTACAATCTTGATGTGACTTGTTATAGCGTACGTTCATCATGCCTATAATCGTTTGGTTGTATTCCCATATTGCCTTGTGCTTGTCAAAACATTGTCTTGTCTAGTCCATCCCTGCGGGGAGCATCTTGTCTAGGATGGATTTTATGGAATGCCACACCCAGAATCCTAAAATATAATGCTAAGGCTAATAACTAGCTTAAATAATTAGAGCATTGGGGAAGGATCCCCTGGTTGCATGCAGTCCCGTGCCCCGACAATATTTTACTGATAGATATACTTATAGCATGCCGTCGAGTAGTACACATTTCCAGCTCACCGTCGTGTGGGGCATACTGAGTTGACTTACTCAGGTTCACCTTTGTGTGACTTAATTTATGTGCACATCTCTCCTGGGGATGGTATATCCACTAGTATTTACTTACTGTCGTCGAATATTTGGGTAGCTTGGACAATCTGCAGGACATATGACCGTATGAAAATCCTAACTTGCATTTGATAGTAATTAGGAGTTGTGATAACCATAGTTAGATAATATAAAAATTCGTATTTCTTGGCTGTGATTGATGGATAAAGTCCATGTATTGTCTTGTCTTATATTGCCTTGCTTGCATGATAGTGACCCGTTGTGGTGCACTCCGGTCTATTGTCTTATATTTCCTTTCACTTTATATATGCACTGTTCCTTACATGTTTTTCTTGCCATAATTTCGATACTGTATTAGCTATGTTCTCATTATTTTTCTCACCAAGTTATTGTATATCCTACCTGTACCAATCTATTTATATGTATACATTCACCTTGCATGATCCCGTATATGTTCCCCCTGCATGTTCCGTAGATGTCACCCGCCCTGTTTTTATTACATATTTCTCGTTTATTTTTCTCGTTTCCCGGTGTTCTTTACAATTACCTGGAAGTTATATGTTGCTTAGGATATTGTATCTCGTTGTTGTATTGATGGTTTTAGTTCATTATTTGGCCTCATTTATGGTACTTGCTATTTGGGGTCTAACCCCACTGGTTTTGCTTGGCCAGATCCGGTAGCAGAGCTAGAGGATCTTCCATTTCTTCTCGAGGATGGTGACCACATGGATAACCAGACCATTTAGGTGGGTTCTTATCTTGTTCACCCGCTTATCGTAAATATTTTTTTATGGCGTTTAGCCCCGAGCACCTGTTTGCTTGTAGTTTGGACTTGTTATATCGCCTACTGGGCATGACATGATTTGTATATTCTAGACTATAGCTAGAGTTGATCATGTATGACGTACACTCTTGCTAGTTTTTTATTTTGTATTACTAGCTTCATGATCAGCTATGTATATATGGTTTTAGAAGCTTTACTATTTTGCTTCTAATGATCATATTTCTTATACTTTGTGGATTCCTGCTTATGATTGAGACACTAGGATTGCTTGACCTAGGTTGACTGATGGCTTGTAATATTAACCCCCCATGTCTATTCACAATCTTGACCATATTTTGGGGTACTTGAGTACTCTGGTATATGTAGCTGGCTTTGTCAGCCCCCGCTCTCCAACATTCTAGGCCCGGGGCCTGATAGGGTTTTAGTGAAGTCCCGTACAGGTCTGGTATTCAGACGTGTAGGGGTTATCAGTGATTATATGTCTCAATCCTTAATTATACTTCCTTGATCTCTTTCGGACTATCCTATATCTATGATCTTTGATATGTTATCTGATTTCATCCTTGCTCTATCCTATTCCTCGATTTTGATTCTTGTGTCCTTTGACTTTTAGGGGCACTATTCCTGGTCCTTCTGACTAGATCATTTAAGTTCAGATGATGGAAGATCAGTTTCCTGATGGTCAGCCGATATATGGGGCTCAGCCAAAGCATTCAGGAGCATAGTCGAGGATAGATCCTAAGGTAGAGCAACATGTTCAGTCGGATCCGTTGGCAGTACCAGTGCAGCCAAATCAGCCTGAGCAGCCAGATGTTGTTCGAGCACTAATAGATTTTCTAGAGGGGTTCATGGTGACTCACTAGCGACAGAGTGACGTTCTTACTCATTCAGTACAGACGGCTATGGAGCAAGGTGGTTCTCAGATCTATAATTCTGCAAACAGCTTCATGCATCTCCATCCCCCGTACTTCTATTGTATTAAGGATGCGATAACGTTTGATGCATGGCTCAAGGATACTAAGGCCATACCCAAGGCAGGAAGAGTTTCGGCAAGGGAGCGAGTGGTGGTGGTTAGGCTGCAGTTGCTAGATTTGGTCTGCCACTGGTGGATAGCTCAGGAGGTTTCACTGACGGCGTCGATCCTATGGGTGGATTTCAGCAAGAGGTTTCAGACTCAGTACTACGATGCGGTATCGCGTAATGACTTTGAGCAGAGGTTTAACGACCTCAGGCAGATGAGCAGGACCGTCGACGGCTACGCGACAGAGTTTTTAGGCTCAGTCGGTTTGCTCCCACCTTGGTGGCGACCGAGTTGGAAAGAGAGAGAAGGTTTTAACAGAGACTTCATCTGGAGATCATTCTGGCAGCAGAGGAGCATGAGTTCCAGACTTTTGATGCTGTGATAAGAGCGACGAGGACGTACGAGTACACCTTCTAGAGGATAGTCGACAGAGTTGAGGGGCGAGAAGAGGCATCATATTAAGAAGGGATCTTCTACCCAGTCTTCAGCACCAGCTCCGGCAGTTCAAGCTTTGTCGATCGGGTCCCTGTGGAGAGCGGCTTTGGTTCAGAAGTCTTCTCAGACTCGTCCTCAGCAGCAGAGACAGTTATCTTCAGTCGGGTGTTCCCACTGTGGGAAGCCAGACTACGACTGTACAGATTTTCGTAGGACACAGGGTTTGTGTCTTGCATGTAGTAGAGCAGGACACTTGGTTAGCACTTGTCCCCAGAGGGCTTCAGCTGTATCATCATCGGTCCATCAGCAGCTCCACAGTTTAGGGCACCAGCACCGGTACAACAACAGCAGGACCCGAGGCCTTTATCGATGCAGTCCCAGACATTCCTGCAGCAGAGGCCACAATAGTATGCACAGACCCGGCTCAGGCAAGGCAGAGAGGCCAGCAGTAGAGGGGACCAGCGCCCAAAGGGCAAGGACAGGCTTTCGGGATGTCTTACAAGGAGGCGCTAGCTGCTGGAGAGGTGATTGCAGGTACCATTCTCGTACATTCGTATTCAGCTTCAGTTTTATTTGATTCTAGTACATAACACTCGTATATATCTGTACGATTCGCGACATGAGTTGGCTTGGAGTTCGAGTCCTTACCTGTAAGGTTGAATATACTTACTGGTAACGGTCTTGTGGGAGTAGATAGAGTTTATGTGTCGTATTAAGTCGTAGTATGCGGTAGAGAGTATCCTGCTAGGATGATAGAGTTTCCTATAGGCGATTATGATATAGTCCTTGGAATCGATTGGTTGAGTGCGCGACATACGACGATAGATTGACGTGCTGGCAATGTTATCTTTCGTGTCCCCGGCGAGGTGGAGTTCTCATTTTTTAGAGGCGATATGGAGTTGTGATGTCCCAGTACCAGAATACGGAGACGGACATGGCCAACTCTCTCGTACAAGGTATAGAGCGTCATACTACGGTCACGACTGTAACTAGACAAGAGAGTGCATACTACAAGCAAGTCACTTAGGGTCACATGGAAAATCTATTGTCTCAATCAGTCAAATAAGAATAGTAAGCATATAACATATATGACAAGGAAGTAAGGCATCCCAAATGCCCTGTCACAACATTCAAGAAACCAGCTGTGCAAAAATGAGAAGGTTGATAGAGTAACAAGAGTACATGACCATGATCAGCTGCAGTCTGATTAATTACAATCACGTAGGGAACTAAATATCCAGATTCACGGCTAACAAGCGCCGGTGGCTAAACGCCCAAAATGAGTAAAATATGAAATAATGAGAAGGGAAGAAGAGACCCACTCGTTTTACTCAGTGACCATCCGCCTGGTACGCGCCATTGTTCAGGGGGAAGTATGCTTGATCCTAGGGTGCTGGCTCTAAACTTGGCCATGCAAAACCAGTAGGTTAGACCCCAAATGGAAAGTACCGAAAAGGAAGCACGAATACAGAAATAAAACTAGGTTATGAAATAGATACATACATATATATATATATATATATATATATATATATATATATATATATATATATATATATATATATATATATATATAGTTCTGTCTCTTAGTTTCGGTTCATGGCCTATCATGACATAACAATCTAACCCCACAACCAAACAAGGACAATGGTTGATCCATCGCACCATGATAGTCCATGTCCCTAGACTATTTGATAACAGATACAATACACAAACATGCTCAGTTACCTAATCGACAAATTATTTGTACGGCTTACTAGATGGAGTCTGGGTTATCCCAGAGATATTATGCATACAGGAATCCTCAGATCGAACTAGGTACTAGCAGGGTTAGCTGAGTCACAAATTGCTGTATAGCACATAGTAGTATGCATCGGTCCATCGTAAGGCCATCGTGCTAAGATCGCATAGAACACATAGTATCATATAATAGTCAGATATTGTCATCCACTAATGAGGATTTAAATAATATCCATGGAGACTAGCCTGCATACCCCAATTCAGATGACTAGAGGTGGCTAGTTAGGTACGATCTCGAGATTTTGTTCCCTCCCATTGCTCTACAAGTTTAGTTGCCTAGTTAATCCTAATGTTAACTAGAATCTCATAGCATGGTTGTATGGTATTCCCCTTATAAGACGTACCATAGCACGACCACGCTAGATACAAATCCACTTTGTCACTTGATAGTTCAATTTGGATTTACCCCAGCATGATGCAACAAGCGACATATCCTAGCTACGCTTGGTCATTGACTATCCCTTATATCCATGCTGGAGATTGAGTCATATCACATGTCACATAGCGCATAGGTACACCACAGTGTAAATATGTAATATAATCACGTAGGAACACTTAGCACAGAGGAATACATAACACGTAGTAAATATATCAGCACGGATACAAGTGGTCGGGTCATGAAGCATAGATGGGTTTAATACTTTTGTGGTCATCAAAGTCACACGTACAACTCATAAAGTCCAAAGGAACATTCAACAAAAATTAGTCCAATAAAACGTGTGTAAGGGGCCGCATGCTCGCAGAAGGATTAAGGCCGCATGAGAAGTCTGGCCACTTGGAGTTATGCCACATGGAGTCATGCCGCATGGGGTCAAGGCTAAGGTCTACTCGTCGGGATAAGTGATGAAGCGATAGAAATAAATAAAGTGTCAGTGATGTGACATAAAGTGTGTTAGAAAGAAAAGATAATACCATAGAAAGACGTGCCAAGGATGCTCTAAAGTTCAGAGTCATGCGTCAAAGGTAAGGTGGCCGCATGCTCTGTTTGTTGCATAAGTTCGATGTCGCATAAATTTCGATGCCGTATGGAGTATCTTTTAGACTTAACGAATTTCTCATTCATTCAGCGAGTGTATGCACAAAGTGTTCAAGTACACTTGTGTAGATCAGCAGTCATGTGTCCAATAAGATGGACACATATTGTCAGTATGCTGTAAGAGTTCAGTCGTATAACCCTCTCGGGCCGCATAACACTCTTAGCTGCATAGTTCGCTGGCCGTATGAAGACTTCATCTTCTCCAACAGCAGGTTCAGCCATGGTGAAAAAGCTCCAAAATTTAAATATTGTTTTCTTCATAAAAACTATATTTTAACTCCGAATTTAGTGAACCAAAAGCCAAAACGTTCGAAATGAAGTGCTCCATCCTTCCCAAAACTATTTTTTCGAAAATAATATATTTTAGTAGATCAAAACTATAAAAAAACTCACAGAATCCACGAAACCCTAAGTTAGAAAAGTAGATCTAAGCAAATATATCTATCAAAACCGAGAACTCTAAGCATTAAAAGCGGTCAGAATCATCATAAGCACAGAATAGACTAATAAAATGCAAGAAAAAAGAAACGAAACTCAAAAGATTTCTCCATGTAGTGTAAGGTGTACTTGCCTAGAAATGAAAGAAAGACGAAAAATAAATAATGAGAAAAGAAAGAGAAACAAGTTAGCTTATATAGCTAGGGTTTGAGGTTTAGACCAAGGGTTCAAATTTTTGAATAAACCTACCCATAAATAAACCATGAACCATGCTAAACAAAAGAATGGGTCTAGTCTCCATACATGCAACCTAATGATCATGTGAGTAAGAATTACTCTAAGCAGGAATAAATACAAGCAAAAAATTAATAAATACCAAATATGTATTTCGAGAACGGGGAGTGACATCTCTACCCATCTTAAAAAAATTACATCCTCGGAATTCGAACCCAAGGCTAACTAGAAAAATCAGAACAAGCACTACGCTAACTACAAGATCAAGCAATCAAATTCAAGCATATGAAGAAACAGTGCCACATAGCATGGATAAATGAATTACGAGATTCGAGATACAAAGGCATAAGAATGAATATATCTTCTGAGTCAAATAGGTACAGATACCGAGACCAGATATCATTCTCATGCTCCCATATTGACTCTCCCAAAGGGTGATGACCCGAAGCAACTCGGACAAGATAAATAGTCCAATTCTTGAGCACCTTCTTCCTTCGGTCCAAAATGGATACGGGTTGCTCCTCATAAGCAAGTCGGTACCAACGACTAGCTCAGAATGGTTAAGGATATGACTCGAATCTGGGACATACCTATGCAACTGAGATACATAAAATATATCTTGTACCTCATATAGCGAAGGCGAAAGGGCAAAATGATAAGCAATATCGCCTACACGCTCGAGAATATTGAACGGACCGACGTATCGCGGACTAAGCTTTCCGTGAATCCCAAATCTAATGACTCCAGGGGTTGGAGAAATCCGGAAGAATACGTGGTCGCTGACACAAAACTCTAATGGTCTACGATGCTGATCTGCCAATGTCGAAGCCTGTCATGCGCAACCCAAAGTCCTTCTCTGATTTGCTTGACAACTTCTACTATCTGTGTAATCATTTCAGGGCCTAACTTCTTTTACTCACCAATGTCATCCCATACCAATGGTGACCTACACTTTCTCTCATATAACGCTTCGAAGGGTGCCATATGGATGCTGGCCTGATAACTATTATTGTACTAGAAATTGACGAGATGTAGGTGATCTTCCCAAGACCCACCAAAATTTAAAGTACAAGCTTGCAACATATCCTCCAATGTCTGGATGGTTCTCTCTGATTGCTTGTCTGTCTGAGGGTGGTAAGCGGTACTAAATCTCAATTTAGTGCCCAAACTCTGGTGCAAACTCTTCCAAAAACTTGAAGTAAACCGAGTGTCACGTTCTGATACGATACTCACTGGAATGCCATGCTATCTTATTATTTGTCGCATATACATCTTCGCTAATTGCTCTGTGTATTACCGAACTCGGAAGGGAAAAAAGTGAGCTACTTTTGTGAGATGATCTACTATTACCCAAACTGCATCACGACCAGTCGGGGACCTAGGTAAACCAGTCACAAAGTCTATTGTGATATGTTCCTATTTCCACTCCAGAATAGGAAGCGACTGCAATAATCCTGCTGGTCTCTAATGGTCGGCCTTCACTTGCTAACATACCAAATACTAAGAAATAAATCGTGCTCTCTTTCTCTTCATCCCATTACACCAGAAATGTTATTTGATGTCTTGATAGATCTGTAACGCCCCGCTACAAACTGATACTTATGGAATACTTGTTACTTTGACTCAGTTGAGAATCGAGTCTCGTGGAAACCTTACCGCTAAATCAACACGGACGAAATACAATGAACCCTTCAAATTGATGGAACGACTTTTATTGAAATAAGTCCAAGAGTTTTCGTTGGTTGTTTTGCTTCTTGGTTTTGTGTTGCTTTGTGTTTTTGTCTTTATTTCGATGACTTGGTTTTCATGGCTCACTTTTATCGCTTGCGCATTCTTTTTGAATCGTAAGGGAAAGAGATCGAAGGATGCTAACCAAGTATTTTGCAATTTCAGGACGCATAACCAAAGAGTGACTGTTGTATAAGGCTTCCCCATCCTCTCGTTCGATTCAATCGGTGAGGGACTTAGGCCCTTCGATGAATCCTTCAGTCCATACGCCTTAATAAAATGATCTCTATTTCACTTGAATTGCATGTCCCTATGGTAAATGTTAACTCATTAACAAGATATGCTAAAAGATAGAAATTTGCATGCTAGATTTATAGAACTGCTATTTCCTTGTTTCTTGTTAAAAGAACTATATTGTTTGAAACATAAAAATTACCTTGAACTTATTTGAGAGAACTGATGCTTGACCCTTATCGAATGTTGTACATAGATAACTCATAAAAGACTCCTTATCGTTTTAAATAATCGATATGACAGATTGAAGAGCTAAGACTCTATCAAAAAGAGATAGTCCCTATTGATGCATTTTGTTCAACTGTTGCTATAGAAATGTTATCATTCTGATAGAATCGTATTCATCGCATCGGTCTTTGGATAACTTGTGTATAAGGTATCGTCTCTTGAACCATTCCTGGGGTACTGGGAATCGTTCGTCCTAGGGGAGAAATCGAAACACCTTGAGGGTTGTAGTCCTCGCGATTAGGGGGGTATCCTGTCTAATAGTCAGCCTGGGCTTGTAGTCCGAACTCCTGCTATTCATGGGTTTTTCCATCGACCATCATATAGTTAGGTCGCATGCTAGGTTTACCTCCTTGCATACCTAACACTTGTTGCCAATACAGATAGACACATTAGTTATATACATATATGCAAATTATTGCTAACTTGTGTGTCTGTTGCAGGAAAAATTACTCGACCGTAGATAAGAATTATCATATGAATAGTCTATCTATTGTTTATGTTTTCTTGCATTAATTGTTAAAGAAACTAGACAACTAGAAAGATCACCTAATAATGCTAGCTTCACATGCTTACTTAGTGTGGATTTCTAGGTGAGTTTGGCCACGGTCGCTCACCAGTACATGTTGTATTACTGACCCACATTTGTGGGCAAATTACTAGGTTCTGGTAGCGAAAGCTTGGCGAGCATTTTGAATTAGTGTTAGCGCATCCTTCCAGAGGAACCGTGCTCGTACTGCTTCCTTAGCTTTCCTCTCCTGTGGGCAAACTCCTCTTCTACTAGATATTTTGATTTTGGTCCTACTAAAAGGATATAATGTATGGGCGTTGTGGCTAGTTTTGGGATTGTAAAAAGAGTTGTAAGCCTTCTATGGAATATTTTGTAACTCAACCAAGCGAGTACTTTGTAATCCAAATTTTAAAGTATTCAATAAAGAAAGTATTTTGCATTCCTATCAAATGTGTTCAACTTTGGTTCTCTGCATGTACATTCTGTGCTTATATATGTATATTTTTATCTGACTTGTGTCTTGTGTAGGTACTATGCTCGGTGCAAGCGCAACTTATGCTCGGTGCAAGCGCAACTTATGCTTGTACGGCATCACGCTCAAGCGAGGATGATCGGTTTTGTAGGGACCAAGCGAGGATAATCGGCCCTTACGAGACCGGGGCATGACAACATCTTGGTACCTCCTGGATGAATTGAATACGGGAAACTATGCGCCTCGATCATTACTTCTTTCTGAACCTAAGAGTTCCATCTTCATGAATAGTCAACTCTTTCCTGAGACCAGATTCCCATTCCGCTCGAACCTTCTGAACTTTTGGATCCTCTTCCTGAGCTACCTAAATCCTTTCTATAATGGTAGATTGCACCTGTAAACTAGCTAATACTCCTACGTCTTGTGGGAGTACAATCTCAATACCTAATTCTCGAAGATCTTCTAAGATATGCCACTGCGATATCAACATAAATATACTACCTCTCATACTAAGAGAATCTGTTACCACATTAGCCTTGCTTGGATTGTACTGAAGTTCCACATCATAGTCCTTTATCAATTCTAGCCACCTCCTCTGCCTCATGTTCAAGCCCTTCTGGGTGAACACATATTTTAAGCTCTTGTGATCCGTAAATATTTTTACCCGATCACCATACAAGTACTGCCTCCATAGCTTAAATGTAAATACTACTGCCGCCAACTCCAAATCATGAGTCGGATAATTTTTCTCGTGATTTTAAAGCTGTCACAATGCATAAGCTATCACTCTTCCGTGTTGCATTTATACATACCTAAGTCCTCTGTCTGACACATCGTAATACACTATAAACCCTCCAGAACCTATTGGAAGTGTGAGAATCGGAGCTGAAATCAATCTTTTCTTCAATTCTATAAATGATGTCTGACTCTCTGCTGACCAGTCGAACTTAGTCTCCTTGCACGTTAATCGAGTCAGCGATGCTGAAGTTCTTGCAAAGTCTTCTACGAACCTTCTGTAGTATCCTGCCAATCTCAGAAAACTATGCACTTTAGCTACTATCTTAGGAACTGGCCAACTCTCTACAGTCTTAACCTTCTTCGGATCTACTACGACTCCTGCTTCAGAGATGATGTGACCTAAGAATGACACGTGATCCAACCAAAATTCATACTTGCTGAGATTTGTGTATAACTAGTATTTTCTTAGCATCTATAAGACCTTCTGAAGATGCCCCTCATATTCCTCTTCTCTACTGGAATAAACAAGAATGTTGTCATGAAAACCACCACGAACTGATCTAGGTATGACATAAAAATATGGCTCATCAAATCCATAAATATCGCTGGAGAATTAGTCACTCCGAATGACATAACTAAGAATTTATAATGCCCATATCATGACCTAAATGCTATCTTGGGTATGTCTTTCCCCCAAACTCTTACTTGATGATACCCTGATAGAAGATCAATCTTGGAGAAAACCTTGGCTTTACTCAACTGATCAAACAAATTATCGATCATTGGTAATGGATACTTGTTCTTCACTGTTACAGCGTTCAACTGTCTGTAATCGATACATAACCGTGATGACCCATCCTTCTTATTTACTAAAACTACTGGCGCTCCCCAAGGTAATCCATTAGCTCGAATAAACTTCTTTGACTTCAGTTTCTCTATATGTTGGTACAGCATGTCTAGCTCTGATGGTGCCATTTGGTAGACTTTATAAGATATTGGCCCTGCCCCAGGGATCAATTCTATACAAAACTCAATGTCTCTTACTAGGGGTAACCCTGGTGGTTCTTTCGGGAAGACGTCTAAGAACTCCTTAACTATCTCAGGGAGTTTTTCTTCTACTAACACTATCGCTGTGATCCTCTCTTTATGTTGGTCTTCCACAGATGTCGAAGGTGAAACCTTCCGTACCCGGGATATTAAATAATACCTTACCCTTATGACAATCTATCGTAGCATGACCGTCTCTTAGCCAGTCCATGCCTAAGATAACGTTAAAGTTACCTATAGAAAACTTGATCAACCGTACTGGTAGTTAACGCCCACACACTATGACCGAACACGCTATACATATTCTACTAACTCCTACGAGCCCATTAACTATGAGTATATTCAACCTCTCTGGAAATGCCTCGATCTCCAATCCAATACGTGTCACAAATCGTGAAGATACAAATGAATGAGATACACCTAAATAAAATAATGCTACAACAGGAAAGGATGCGACAAAAATATTACCTGCCACTATGTCGCCCAATGCTAAAGCCTCATCCAAAGACAAGGTGAATGCCTATCCTTGGCCCTACTATGCTCCTCGATGCTGTATCCCTTGGTGACACTTTTGTAGCCTCTTCTGGCCCTGCTGTTGGTTCTACTGCTGCTGGTACATCTCAGCTTGTGTCAGTAATGGACGCTGAGCTAATGGCCTTACTGCTATTCCTGGTCATCTCTGCTAGACTGCCCCTGGTTCTGGCAGTGCTGGTAACTGTTGGACTGGCCCTCTTGGCCTCTGCATCTTCGGGCAATTAGAAATCCAATGATCTAGACTGTCATACCTCATACACAACCCATTGGTTGTCCTACATATATCTCTAGTATGGCCTCCCTTGCCACAGTAAGTATAACCCACCGGTGCTTCCTGGCGCTATTGCTGTTGTTGTTGTCTCGGTTGCTGCCGAGCCGGTACTGTCACCGTCAAAACTGCCGCCCTCCTTGATGTTGAGTCAAGGATGCGAATGCCAGATAATGGTGTTGATGTCCGAGGTACTCCTCTACCTCCTCCTCTACTCTGAGCATGAGACCTCTTCTGGCCTCCTATCCTTGCCGGTAATCTTTGTATGGTAAGCGCGTGCCTCTGAGCTGCTATCAGTATCTCTTTATAAGTTTGGTAGTCGTGCCCCTCTACTAGTTATAAAATCTTCATATGAAGTACTTGCTGGAACCTCATTGCTCTATCCGACTCTATAGCCACTATGGTTGGAGCGAATCTACTCAGCCTGCAAAATTCGGCTGCATATCCATCCACTGTTCTACCAGCCTGCTTGAGATCGATAAATCTCTGTTGGAGCTGATACTGCGCTACGACTCCAAAATATTTAGCCCTGAATCGATCCATAAAACTATCCCAAGAGGTAGGATGCCTCAAGCCAACCTCTACTGATGCCCACCAATCACGGACAAGGTCTTGAAGCTGCAATCGAACTTGATTAACTTGTTCATCAGCCGAAACCCTTACTGCTTCCATAATAACCTCAATATCCTGTAACCAGACATATGTTGTGATGGCGTCCTCCGTTCCATCGAAGTACCTTAGGTTAAGTCAGTAAAATCTAACCGATGCCCCTGAATCATTCCTTCCTCCTTTTTCCAGGGTCGTTTGTAAACCCTGAATCAATAAGATATTATGTTCTTGCTGTTGAAAGTGTTGATGCTGTTGCACCGTCATATGGTGTTGCTACATAGCCATCATTTCTCGGAGGATCTCCAGCAGTACCAGTACCGGGGTATAAAGTACTACTGGTACTGCTGGTACTGCTGGGGGTACGGTATTTTAGGGGCTGGTTGCTCGATATATCCCACTTCTGGTTCCACTGTGCCAGCTTGTTCAATTTTTGGCTCTATTCGAATTTGACTCTGAACATGTGCTACCTCCCGTTGTTGCCCAGGGGAACCCTATCCTGCCATGCCTGCTGCTCCAGCAACTGAAAAAGTCTTAAAGAAAAGGATAAGAACCATCAAGAACAGGACAAGAAGGATCAAGTAGGCAAGTAGTTTAACAGTTCAAACGGTGGTATCGAGGAAGATGAAGAAAGATATCAAGGGGGACAAATTTTGATTGAGACTCCTATAACCATAACACCCCACAAGTCTGAAAATACGGACCTGAATGGACCACCAGTAAAACCTTGTCACGCCCCAGTACCGAAATACGGAGACGGACATGGCCAACTCCCCCGTATAAGGTATATAACATCGTGCGCCGGTCACGGCTGTAACTAGACAAGGGGGTGCATATTACAAGCAAGTCACTTGGGGTCAAATAGAACATCTATTGTCTCAATCAGTCAAATATGTACAGTAAACATAGAACATATATGACAAGGAAGTAAGATATCCAAAACGCCCTGCCACAATATTCAAGAAATTAGCTGTGCAAAAATAAGAAGGTTGGCAGAGTAAAATGAGTACATGACCATGATCAACTGAAGTCTAATTAATTACAATCATGTAGGGAACTAAATATCAGGGGGTAGTACGCTTGATCCTCGGGTGCTGGCTTTAAACCTGGCCATGCAAAACTAGTGAGGTTAGACCCCAAATAGCAAGTACCACAAAGGAAGCACGAATACAGAAATAAAACCAGGTTATATATATATATATATATATATATATATATATATATATATATATATATATATATATAGTTCTGTCTCATAGTTTCGGTTTATAGCTTATCATGATATAATAATCTGTTATAACCTGCACCCGGATATTCGGGCACGAGTACGTGGGTACGTCCAGCCTACCGTAAAATCACTGGTAGAATGCTGTCTGGGTCATTTCTAACTATCTAACATCTCAACAATATAATATGGTACCTGTCAATCATCTCAACTCCAAACGGAGAGATAATATGGTATCTCACAATATAACTAAACTCAATCACAATGCAAACTAAGGAAGATAAAGAACGAATGGAATAGCGAAGAAAGAATAAGGTATAATCCATAATCTAAAATAATATACATGCCAATGAATCTCAATAATAGAATCTAATACAATGCCAATACAAATAAACTAGACCTCCTCAACTCTGCAACTAAGTCCTCCTGGTCTACCAAAGGATCCTCTAAAGATACACCGTCCTGTGGTCCATAGAATATGGGACACTTCTCTATAAGCCAATCATCTAAAAAAATATATCCAGTCAGGATTGGAGCAAAGTACATACCTCTGAAAGCAGTTTCAATAACATAATCGAGCATATAAAATAGATAATAGAAGTAAAATACAAGATCACTTACATATGAATGAATGAACAAGATATACAGGTAATGTACAAGAATATAGATCAACAATATGAATATCTGCAATATGATGAAGTAACTGCAATCTAAACTAATGTGCCTCAGAATACAAGTTTATTATGTGATCTGTTTGGGTGAACATGATCAGGTAAGAAGATTACAAGTGAGGTATATAACCAGAATATACACGATGTAACAATAGAGCTTTGATCACATAATCAACTCCTACTCTCCTACCCCCAACTAATACCGATGGATCCAATCACGACATGCTACGAACACAAAATATAACCACTAAACACGAGCAGTGGGTGTATACGAATATAATAGCCACTGAACAAGAGCAGTGGGTGTACACGAATAAGCATACTGAACACGAGTAGTGTGTGAACATAAAATATAAATTAATACCCAATATACATGATAAGATACATGTACACGAGTACCCGCTGAACACGGTAGGGGATAACATCTCCTGACGGGATCCATGTAGTACCAGTCCGTGAAATCACTATGTCGGTATTAAGTATATAATTCTAAAACATACATATATACAATATTATGAATTAAAAACTATCAGAGAATTGTACTCGCCGGAAGTTCTAAGCAAGGTGTCTCTCTCGATGCCCAAGCTGGTGTTACACAATCTATATATGGTATATTGTATCAATACAAGGTTCTGAAATAAAAATAAATTAAGTTGATGCAATTCTAGGTCACAAAGCCATTTCTAAGTCAACCCATCTAATTCTAAATTGCAAGAGTATAAACACTAGGTCACTAAGTCGATACACTATGAAACTATGCTATACAAACTAATCTAAGATACTAAAAGATACTCAAAAAGTCGTATCTAAGGTACACAAGTTTAATTATGTAAAAATAGTATTTTAGATATATATACAAGTCAATATACTTAATATTATAAGAATACAAATGAAATATGATACTTTGGCTTGCACCAATGTGTATCACCCCTGTCTCGATACCCAAACTCAATACCTTGGGTATCGACACAATACCTTGGTATTACCTTGGTATCCCGAGGTAATCCAAAACCTCTACATAGCTAATACCCATATAGCCCCTAATACACTATATGCTAAACACATACTATATACTTAAATAGATATCAAAATAATTATAGAACTATCCATAATACACTACCTACATATCTACATATAGCTAATATAGTTAACTATTAACATACATTACCATACTACATATATATATAAATCTATAGTTAACTATATATTAAGTACTACAATATAATACAATACCTAGATACTAAATACTTAACTATTATATGCTAACTATAACCAATACTCAAGACTAACCATCTAACACAATGATACCAACTAACTAACTATTCCTTTAATACTAACCACTAATCAATACAACTAACTACTCACTGAAAAGTTAGCTGCTCCAGGCTTGCAACTCACTAATAAAGGGTAAGCTTTGAGCAGCTGCAACTGCACAGTGGATGTAGTGTGCATCAGTGCACAATCGAAGGAGAGCAGCAACCAATACCATTTATTAGTGAGTTGCAAGCCTGTAGCAGCTAACTAACACTTTAGTTAGCTGCTGCAGGCTTGCAACTCGCTAATAAATGGTATTGGTTGCTGCTCTCCTTCAATTGTGCATTGATGCACACTGCATCCACTTTAGTTAGCTGCTGCAGGCTTGCAACTCACTAATAAATGGTATTGGTTGCTGCTCTCCTTCGATTGTGCACTGATGCACACTGCATCCACTGCTGCAGTTGTAACTGCTTTGAGGTGGACATATTTTATAACCAATACTCAAGACTAACCATCTAACACAATGATACCAACTAACTAACTATTCATATAATACTAACCACTAATCAATACAACTAACTACTCACTGAAACTTGTATTGATACAATAAATGGTATTGGTTTCTGCTCTCCTTCGATTGTGCACTAATAAATTAAAGTGTTAGCTGCTGTAGGCTTGCAACTCACTAATAAATGGTATTGGTTGCTGGTCTCCTTCGATTATGCACTGATGCACACTGCATCCACTGTGCAGCTCAAAGCTTACCCGAGCCCTCTTCAGTTGATACTGCTGCTCTATGCATCCCCCTTCAATCGAGCTGTACGAGCACTGTGCTTTGAGGTGCACACTGCCTTGCTCCTCAGCCCGAGCCCCCTTGCTGAACAAATACTGATACTTGATGTAAAGTTGCTGCGCTTGACTGAATGCTACTGTGTATGAGGTACATAGTCTCACTAAAATGATGCTCCTCTTACTGGAATATGGTATGGTTCGAGTTGAGGTTACTTGCTGTTGTGTCCTTGACTTGCTGCCAATGCCCGACCCTCTTGTTGGGATTGTGCAAGAGCTGCACATCCTATTGCTCGATGAAACTGAGCAGTAACTGCCACTACTCTCCCTCACAAAACTGCTCACTCACTCAACATATACAACCAATCACACATACATATATACAAACACCTCTATGTATATAACTTTACATATGCATATAAATCAACTCACACACACTCCAATGAATATATACATATATATACTCCTATACCTAATTATGCATATATCAATCTACATAAGTATATATATATATACATCTATAGGTATCTCAATCTATATATAAATAGATAAGGGAATCTAACCCTACAACCAAACAAGAAAAATGGTTAAACCATCGCACCATGATAGTCCATGTTCCTAGACTATTTGACAGCATATACGATACACAAACATGCTTAGTTACATAATCGACCAATCACTTGTACGACTTACTAGATGGATTCTGGGTTATACCATAGATATTATGCATATAGGAATCCTCAGATCGAACCAGGTACTAGCAGGGTTAGCCGAGCCACAAATTGCCATATAGCACATAGAAATATGTACCGATCCCTCGTAAGGCCAACATGCTAAGATCGCATAGAACACTTAGTATCATATAATAGTCAGATATTGCCATCCACTAATGAGAATTTAAACAATATCCATGGGAACTAGCCTGTACACCCTAATTCAGATGGCTGGAGGTGGCTAGTTAGGTATGATCTCGAGATTTCATTTCTTCTCAATGCTCTATAAGTTTAGTTGTCTAGTTAACCCTAATGTTAACTAGAGTCTCATGGCATGGTCACATGGTATTCCCCTTATATGACGTACCATAGTACGACCACGCTAGATAAGAATCCATTTTTCTACTTGATAGTTCAATTTGGATTTACCCCAACGTGATGCAACAATCAACAGAACCTAGCCACGCTTGGTCATTGACTAACCCTTATGTCCATGCTAGAGATTGAGTCATATCACAAGTCACATAGCGCATAAGTACACCGCAGTGTAAACATGTAATATAATTGCGTAGGAATAATTAGAACGTAGGAACACATAGCACATAATAAGTTATAAGCACGAATACAAGTGGTCGGGTCATGGTGCATAGATGGGTCTAATACTTTTGTGGTTATCAAATTCACACCTACAACTCATAAAGTCCAAAGGAACATTCAACCAAAACTAGTCCAATAAAACGTGTGCAAGGGGCCGCATGTGCGCAGGAGGATCAAGGCTGCATGGGAATTAGCTGCCGCATAAGATTAGTTGTTGCATAGAGTAGACTGCCGCATAGAGTCAGTTGCCGCATAGGATCAGCTGTCGCATAGAGTAAGTCAAAGTTTACTCCTAGGTTAATTGTGTGGAAATGAAGGTTAATAAATGTGTGTCAGGGAAGTGACTCATGTGACGGATGTGAAAAGCCAAAAAGTATATCAGAAAGAAAAGACAAAACTATAGAAAGATGTACTACGATTTCAGAGTCATGCATCCAAGGATGGTAGCATCATACTCTGCTTGCCGTATAAGTGTCAGTGTCGCATAGATTTTGATGCCGCATGGAGTATTTTGGACTTAAAGAAATTCTCATTCGTTCAACGAGTGAATACAAGAGTTTAAGGACACTTGTGTGATGGTAATCATGCGTCCAACAAGATAGACTCATGCTGGTCAATATGCAGCAACAGTTCAGCCGTATAACCCTCTTGGGCCACATAGCACTCTCAGTCGCATAGTTTGCTGGCCGTATGAAGACTTTGTCCTTTCCAACAGCAGGTTCGACCATGGAAGAAAAGCTCCAAAATCTAAAATTTATTTTCTTCATAAAACTATATTTTAACTCCGAATTGAGTGAACCAAAAGCCAAAACGTTCGAAATGAAGTGCTCCATCCTTCCTAAAAACATTTTTCGAAAATACTATATTTTAGTAGATCAAAACCACCAAAAACTCAAGGAACCCATGAAACCCTAAGTTAGAAAAGTAGATCTAAGCAAATCTATCCATCAAAACCGAAAAATCCAAGTATTAAAAGCGGTCAGAATCATCATAAGCATAGAATAGACTAATAAAATATAAGAAAAGAATAAGAAATGAAAATCAAAAGGTTTTTCCATGTAGTGCAAGCTGTACTTGCCTAAAAATGAAAGAAAAAGATAAATAAAGAATAAGGGAAGAGAGAGAAACAAGTTAGCTTATATAGCTAGGGTTTGAGGTTTAGACCATGGGTTCAAATTCATGAATAAAAAACCCACAAATAAACCTTCAACCATGCTAAACCAAAGAATTGGTCTAGTCTCCATGCATTCAACATAATGATCATGTGAGCAAAAAATACTCTAAGAAGGAATAAATACAAGCAAGAAATAAATATTTCCCAAAATACGTATTTCGGGAACGGGAAGTGACAAAAAGAAAAAGGTGAAATAAAGAATGAGGAAAGAAAGAGAAACAAGTTAGCTTATATAGCTAGGATTTGAGGTTTAGACCATAGGTTCAAATTGATGAATAAACCAACCCATAAATAAACCATGAACCATGCTAAACCAAAGAATGGGTCTAGTCTCCATGCATGCAACCTAATGATCATGTGAGTAAGAATTACTCTAAGCAGGAATAAATACAAGCAAGAAATAAATATATCCCAAAATACGTATTTCGAGAACGGGGAGTGACATGAGTCTCCGTCAGTTATCTTGAGATGGAAGTAGGCGAGGAGGTGCAGTTTCCCAGAGTTGTCTACGGGTTCCCGGACGTATTTTCCGACGAGCTTCCAGGCATGCTGCTAGTTTGAGATGTGGTGTTCTACATTGATTTGATTTCAAGGGCTAAGCCAGTTTTGGAAAGAGTCGACAGGATATCACCATCAGAGCTGGAGATCCTGTACTAGATAATTAAGGAGTTGAGGACCAAGGGATTCATTCATGCTAGTGGATCACATTGGGGAGACCTATTACTTCTTTGATCCTGTACTATATGATTAAAAAGAAGGATGGTTTATCGTGTTTATGTGTTGATTATCATAATTTAAATATGGTGACCATTAAGAACAAGTATCCATTGCCCAGGATAGATGACTTGTTTGATCAACTAAGCGGGGCAGTTGTAATTTCTAAGATCGATTTATAGTCTAGGTATCATCAGATCAGAGTCAGAGAGCAGGATATACCCAAGACGGCATTCATATCTAGATATGGCCATTGGGAGTTTCTTATTATGCCATTTGGAGCGACCAATGCGCCAACGATATTCATGGACCTCATGAATGACATCTTCATGCCACACTTCGACCAGTTTGTGATAGTGTTTATTGATGATATTCTGGAGTGTTTATTGATGATATTCTGGTCTACAGTCGGACTAAGGAGAGCATGAATGACATCTTCGTATAGTACTTCAGACTCATCGAGAGCATCAGCTATATGAGAGGTTCAGCAAGTATAATTTCTGGCTAGATCATATTTTATTCTTGGGTCACCTTATTTCCGGTGAGGCGTAGAGGTGGATCCCAAGACGGTGAAGGCTATTGAGAGTTGGCCAGTACCTAGTACAGTCTCGGAGGTGCACAGTTTTCTGGGATTAGCATGCTACTACAGGCAATTTATGCCAGATTTTGCTAGGATTTTTATACCCTTGACACGGCTGACATGTAAGGACGTGCGCTTCAAGTGGTCAGATGCTTGTCAAATTTCTTTCGATAATCTCAATTGGAGTTTCATTTCGGCTCCTATTCTGACACTTCACGTCGGACTAGGTGGGTTCACGATTTACTTCGATGCTGTGGCGTACTCCCCCACGGACATGCTCCCCTGAGTAAGGCCCTCAACATGCCTCCCCAAGTACAATCTGTCCATCCGAACAAAGAACTTTCTTTTGAAGGGGCCCTTAAACACCTCCCAAGACTGCCCCACATCAACAAGAAGTGGCTCATTCCTGAACCAACTGTGGGCGATATTGAATAGCTAAAGTCCTACTGCCTCAACCTTCAGATCCTCAGTAAGACGTGACACCCTTATAAGATGCTTGATATCCTTGATCCAATCATCAGCTTAGACGATTCCCTCGATCCCCTTGAAGATACGAGGTTCCAGCTTCTTGAATTCCTGACTATTACCTGGCCTAAGATGGGTAACCTGCAAAGCAACTTGCTACTGGACCGGAGCTTCTCTCGCTACTGCAGCAAGGGAAAGGTGATGAGCACTCTTAATACCCTGTCGCATCACGTCGCCCTACCTCTGGTAAGCCTATGACTGGGCCCTCTGAGCCTCTATGATCTCGCAAAATAATGTGAACATCTGAGTCACATCTATCGGTACGAAAGGTGTAGGTAGAAGTCGCTCAGATACAGTTGGAACAGTCTCTGTACTGGGGTGGACCCTCGAATGTAGCTGATATGCCAATTACCGTAGAAGTGACTGGTGCAGGCTCTCGGGAAGTCGCAGATCCCTCAGAAGCTTCTCTTCTGTGCTGTGATCGAGTCTTAGGCGGCATCCTGAGGCAAAGCAGAAGAAAAAAATTAATATGGTACAAGATAGAATGTATTCAAAGAAGGGTAGTTAAAGCTCAATTATCAAATATCAAGGAAGAACATTTGAAATGAATAATAGAGTTTTTCCTAGTTGTGATTGAGTATTCCCAGCCTATAGCCTATATCATATATCTTAAAATAGGCTCGTAATAGTACTCAATCAGAGCACCAATATGAATTGCACTAATTGCGCCCTCGAAGATCTGTATGAGCCACCACTAAAAATGTGACATGACCCACACCCGATGTAAGGGCACGAGAAAGTGGGTACGTCCAGCTTACACCACAACATCGACGGCAGAACGTTGTTTGGATAAATTATACTATCTAAAAATAATGATCATCAAGATTTATAATGCCACCAATAAAATATGAATACTCAATCACAGAACTATAAGATGGAATAATGCACGAATATGATATAAAGAACTGAAGAGTCAAATACAACTCATAATGATAAAATATAATATTCAATGAGTCACAAAACTAAAAGAGTACTAATTGTCAAAACTAGAGACAAATCCAGTACAAAAATAAACCTATCTACTGAGCTACAGGTACAGTGTCGTCTATTTCAATCGGGATGAGTCCCTCCTAAGCCACAGTCTCTAGCTCTAAGCCAACTATGTCCTGAGGCACGTAGTGAATAGGATACCACTCCTCAGTGTCATCTGAAAAAAAAATCCAATTAGGATTGGAGCAAAGTACACCTTTCACAACAGTTCTAATAAATTATAAAAACTATGTAGCAGTAAATAGAGAGAATATACAAGATGAATAGAGCATAGCAAAAATATACAGGAATGCAAAAATACATACAAGAGGTACGAACAACATATAAAGAATGAAGAAATACATCTAAGTAAGTGAGTACTAGTGACAACGTATGATCGACTTGGGTACTGCTCAAGAACCACTGGCCTGGTTAATTATACATGAGGTGTATAAGTAACACTATATAACGAAAACAAAACTGCGAGGTATGATCACATATCTAAACTAAATACTTATCGCCCTCGACTGGTATAATGGATCCAACCATGGCACGCTATGACATAGAATTCCATAAGAAGGGAGCTAATCTTCTCATGAATTAGTGTCCATACATGTATAAGAAAAACGGGGCTCACACAAAAAATACGCCAGAAACTACTAGGAATAACATCTCATGACGGGATCCATGAATACCAATCAGTGTAACCAATTGTCAAGAAATCAAGGATATCTATACTAAATACAAGAAAACATAGAGGATATCATAAACAAAAAACTGTCAGAGAATGTACTCGCCTGGAATCTAGTAAACAGTATCAAAGATGTCTGTAATGGTGCATCGGAGATCTAAATATGGAATATTACATCAATACAAGGTTTTAAAATGAATATAAGTTAAACTAGTTCAAATCTAGGTCATTAGGCCAAGTCTAAGTCAAAATAGTCAAACTAACTATTTCTAGGTTGTATGAGTCCATATCTAGGTTATTAGGTCCTTACACTGCTTATATGGGCTATACTAGCTAATACAAGATACCAGAGTATCATAACTACTAAGTATCAATACATAGCACTTACATATATAACACTAGTTATCCTTTAGCTAATATTTACTTAGTATTGGTTACCTTGGCTTTGAGCCATCCTTGGTACCAATATCTAACTCACCCTCTTGGTATTCAATACCAAAAACCAATGATATCTCATATCTAATATTACCTTGGATCCATCTCACGGTAATGCTAAACCTAGTATCAACCCATACTAACCAACACTAACACATATACTTAATTAGTATATATTTAACTGATACATACTTATAACTAACCATACACTAACTAACATATATACATACTAACTAATTTACTCACATAATTGATATCACAACATACCTTTAATACACTACTAACTGTTAACTCTAACTTATCTAACTTAACTCATCTACTAATAACATTCACTAACTTAACTACTAACTGTTAAGTTAGACAAGAATAACAACATGCATCTATGTATTTATCTAATAAATATAGTTATATATATATATATATATATATATATATATATATATATATATATATATATATATATATATATATATATATATACTACAACTAGTTAAACAAGAGTAACAACACTAATTAGGATACCAAAATACTCACAAGAACTGACACAAGTGCACACACAAGTATCCGCACACCCACATACACTATATAGTATATATTAGATAAATATATACTACAACATATATTAATCTTAGTAATTAGGATACAATATGATACATACACTCCTCATGTCAATCTAAAATAGATATAAAACAACACCAATTAGATTAGAAAACAAATCATCGAACACGTGGAGTGCATCGCACCCGTATCACACTAGATCTATGATACGTTTACGATACGGCCCCAAAACATCACTCAAAGCATCACAATTGATATAAAAAAGTCTAATATCATTATTAGAGGCAAAATAAAGTGTTATCTACTCAACTACGTGTCCGTATCAAAATATGGCATGGGCAAACCCCCGTGTCAAAGAAAACCCCCAAATCAACCCGTGTCACTAAATAGCCCTGATACAACCTACTCGTATCCAATTGTGGACACGTCACTAGTATCAAACAACCAAAAATATGTCAATTTGGTCTACTAGACCTATTGACAAACACATGGTGCATCAATCTCGGATTTTCCCCAAATTGGACACAAAATAAGCCGTAACTTCCAAAATAGGGTCCCTATTAGTCAATTCTTCTTCCTATAGGTATCCCTAGTACATAAAAGGATTACTAATGATTAAACTACATATTTAAAGTCTAATTAAAAAAAATTCTGAATTTTATCTATTGGGAGATGAATTTTCAATACAAGTCTCCAATTTGACACAAAGAGCCCTCAACTTATGCAATCTCTTTCTCCTTCTAGATCCTTGCCTCCTCCTTCCTTCTAGAGCTTCTAATGGTGAAGAATGAGATTAAATAGAAGTAATTTGGTAGGAAATTGGTGGAGGGATGAGTTAAATTGGGGAAGAACACCAAGTGGAATGCAATTAGAATAAAATAAGAAGGAGGAGAGAGAATCTCCCTTCTCTATAGGAGCCGGCCACTTACCCTTTTCCAAAGCCATGGTACAAAGACTCAAATACTCCTATTGGGTTGTCATGAAGAAAAAAGATTAAGGAAGGAATGTTCTAATCCTAATGGATTGATTAATCAAATTACTAACTTAAGAAATTGGGCTAGTTATTTGACTCAAGTCTAACTAAAATAAATGTTGGCCCATGAGTCAAGTCTTGTCTAGTTAGGTCCACTAACACAAGTCCAAAATATAATGCAACATCTAAAAATAAATAAATAATACCATAAATATACAACACGCACAATAATTAGTTAATGACCAAAATACCCTTTCCTATAAAATATAGTAGTGACAGTATTGGAGGCATTCTCGATGTACAACCCGAAACATGTAATCCTATAGCACGTAGCAAGTTATGCCGTACCTCAGTGCACATTATAATACATGTACATGTAGCATATAGTAATTTTATCAACATGGATACAAGAAATCGGGTCGAATTACCAGACTTATAGTTGGTCGTATGAGCCTTATCAAATTGAGACACTTGGTCAAAAATATAATCTTCTCAAATCAGGTACACAGACTATCAATCAATTGGAAGCCTAAATTTATGTGAAATCCTCGAATTAATGATTTTACTGTCGAATGTGAGTAAGAAAAAGTGTGAACTACTCTGGAACAGATCCATAATCCTTAAACCAAACATGGACCGGGATTGCAGATTGTCTCCCGAGTAGAACTATGCCTCTCACTCTATTCAACTGTCAAAGCAAGATATAATCCACAGATCTGAGTCCACTTAGCAGTTACTGAATTAGTATGCTACTCTCATCTAGTGGGGTCAACATAATGTCATGTTATGCACATAGCCAATTCTAGTACATAACTCTAGTTTACTAAGTCAATTTTACTTAGAGTCGCAATACAAACAAGCACTGGGTTTAGCACATAGAACATAACACTCATTGAAAACATTTCATGAAATATTATCTAAGTGAAATAATAAAATGTGTACATGGGTTACTAGGGTTGCATGGGCAACTAGCTATGTCTGGCGCATTGGACAGGCTGTATGCACTGATCAGGCGCATAACAACTGGCCGCATGGAGCTGGACGCAAGGGCAAGCTGTCGCATGAACCAACTGGCTGCATAAAACAGGCTGCCACATGAGGCTGGTACCGCATAGGGGTCGGTGCCGCATAGAGGTTGGTGCCACATAGAGGTCGGTGCCGCATAGGGTAAAGACAAAGTCCACTCCTTGGAGCAAATATCGAAGTGACGTGTATTAAATGCGTATCAGTGTAGTGACTGAAGTGATGGATGTGAAAGGCCATAAAGTGTGTCAAGAAAAAAAGTCATAACCATGAAAAGATGTGCCAAATAATCAGAGTCATGCATCCAAAAGAAAGTGGCCGCATACTCTGCTTGCCGCATATGACACTCGGCCGCATATGGGTCGGTCCTGCATGGAGATCTCTCGGACTTAGCAAATTTTTCATTCGTTCAGCGAGTGAAAACACAAGGAGTTCAAGGATTAGCTCCAGAATACTTGTGTAATGGTCAGTCATGCATCCAACAAGATGGGCGCATGCTGGTCAGTATGCAACAAAGAGCTCATGCTGCATAACACTCAGGCCGCATAGCACTCTCGGCCACATTACTCGCTGGCCGCGTGAAGACTTCGTCTTCTCCAAATAACCGGTTCGGCCATGACGAAAAGCTCCAAAATCCCAAAAATTATTTTCTTCATAAAATTTTTATTTTAACTCCGAATCAAGTGAAACAAAAGCCAAAATGCTCGAAATGAAGTACGTCATCAACCAAAAAAATAATTTTCTAAAATACCGTATTTTAATAGATCAAAACTAAGAAAAACTTTTGGAATCCATGAAAAACCAAAATTTAAAACTCAGATCTACTCAAAATCGTTCATCAAAACCAAAAACTCCAAGAACTAAAACTAATGAGAATATCAAGGAGAACATTTTCAATCAATTTTTTTTGTAATTTACTAATCATATAAAAAATCTAAAAAAACTATGGTTTCACCACATTGAGCAAGATGTACTTATCTTGCTGGACTAACAAACCTTTTTCTAGAACCAAGTCTAGGGATAGGGCTAGGACTAGGGTTCGACCATGGGGGAGCTCTTGAGGGAAGGAGGAAGAAGAAAGAATAAGGGAAGAGGATATACCTTTTTAGCCCATAAAGATTTTAAATTAACAAAAAAATACAATTCTGAATCCATGGCAGAAGCACTTGCCTTATTTGTTAATTCTATTTTAGGTGACATAGTAGGACAAAAAATAGTGGATAAATCTTCTATTATTGAAGACGCCGTCAAAGATCTCCATAGAATGAGACTTTGTAACATGTGTTTTTTCGAAGAATTTGCCTTGGCATATGGTAAAAGAATAGTTAATATACCAGCGGATTCTAGGCAACACTGGTATCAGAGCCAAACTTCTAACTCTTCATCACCTTTGATATTATGTCTTGCTAAATTTAGAGTTTGTGATTATCGTTATATGTGATGTATGCCTATCTGAGTTCTGTTTCTGTTTCTGTTTCCTTTTCAATAAGCTTGTTCAAACCCATATACCCATCATTCTGAAGAAGAAACACATATGCTTTGAGTTAGTTCTTCGCATGAGAGATTTCTGCACTTGAACACATCGAGCATTGGTCTTAGGTTCCATTCTTCAGAATTACTGGATATGTGGCCCTTAGGTGGTGGACACTATTCAAAAAAAAGTATTTTTTCTAAAATATTTCGAACCTGAACTTTTATTATCCTTCTCATATATGAAAATCACAAACGCTTCTAAGAAATGGCTGATAGAACTCTTGCCTTACAAGATATATGCATAGATATGGATGCAAATGAAACTTACTTCCACTATAGTCATATCGACAAAGCGGAAGCTAAGTCATCTTGGTTTAACGAGCAGGTAGCTGAGATGTTAAACAATATTTTCGGCCAACTTTCTTCTACCAAAAAGCTTCTATCGGAACAGTTTAAGATTAGCAACGAATTAGCCAACAAAAATCTTAAAAACTCCAAGGGATCTTGTTTCCTCTAAAGGAAAAGAGATAGTTATATCATCAAAAAGAGAAGATAAAAAATTCTTGCATTGGACTAACGCCCTTAAATTTTCTTCTAAAGTTGAAACTCAAAGATGTTTAGATATTGTGACCCATTCTATAAAGGTTCTCGAGCAATCAAAACAAACTGATCTAGATTTATTCGAAATAAATAAATCAGTAATAAAACATCTTCAAAGTATGTATCTTGAGAAACTAAATGGCGAATTGTTACATGCAATTCAAGAGCTCTATGAAAAACATAGAGAACTCTTTAAGAGAAATAATTACTTTATACCTATGATGACCGAGGAACAGTTAGTCGTAGACTTTGAGGAGTCCTCTGAAGAGGGTGATTTTAATAGACCAAAGGATGACGAAGAAATCTTTTTACAGCTGGTCCAGATTAAAATGACTACTACTACTAGTAGTAGTAGCAACTCTGCAAAAAGATATAGGACTGAGAAAGATGATTGGGGTCATCTAGATTATCAAACCGGATCTATGGGAGAACCTTCTACCTCCTATGGTTATTTTTTAAACATAGATAATGTTTCTTTAGTTAAGCGTTACCAAGCGATTAACAATTGGTCATAAGCCATATCAAGACATGAGAACAAATATCCTGATTGGACTGTTATGGAGTACATTAATTTTTGTGCTACTAATCTTCAGGGTATATTATAAAATTGGTTGCTCTTGTTCGAAGAAGAACAAGCCTACCAAAATATGAGGACCAAAATTTATAATTCTGAATCCAAGGCAGAAGCACTTGCCTTATTTGTTAATTCCATTTTAGGTGACATAATAGGACAATAAACAGTGGATAAATCCTATATTGTTGAAGATACCGTCAAAGATCTCCATAGAATGAGACTTTGTAACATATGTTTTTTCGAAGAATTTGCTATGACATATGGTAAAAGAATAGTTTATATACCAGCAGATTTTAGGCAATACTGGTATGAAACATTTTTTATCAAAAACTTTCCAGTCCTTGGAATAATTTATGCACAGAAGCATATAAAACCTACGATAGACCTCAGACTATTACGATTTCAACTGCTGCTAGTTCTTCTACTAGCTCAGAAATAACATCTGCACATGCTACTATGACAAGTATTTATATGGATACTCTAGGGTATCGTATACAATGTGCATTAAAAGTATTAAAAAAATACTGTTATGAACAAAAGGCTCTTAAACAGGTTAAGAAAGATATAAAGAAATCCAAAATGGGATTATCTTGTTGTGATTCTATTTTTAAAGAAAATTTGGAATATGGATGTTCAAAAAAGGAAAAAAAAGTCTCGTAAGAAAAGACAATATAGGAAAATATATCCAAAAAGAAATAATTCCAGAAAAAAATTTCAAAATTAGAAAATACAACAAGAAAAGATTTTCTAAGAAAAATTATTATATCAGACCTAGGAAACCTAAGTCTAAGTGTAAATGTTTTGTGTGTGGTAAACTATGACACTTTGCTAAAAAATGCAAAGACAAAGTCAAGACTTTAGAAAATATCAATGTAAATATTCTAAATGAAGACTATGAGATATGCTTAGGAGAAGGCATAGATAACAGAGATGAGATAATATTTGAATTAGAATCTTTGTCTGATTCTTCAGATTATTCTGAAGAAGATTCAGAAGAAAACTCGTCATCCTCATCGTCTTCAGGAGAATTAAAATTTGGCACCTGTGAAATAATGAGAGTATCCGAGGAAGATGCAAATGCCTTTAACCTTGAAAATACCCAAGGAGAAAGTCTAGAGATAGTTGAGGAAAATCTAAGAGATCTTCGAAATCACAAAATAGAAACAAACGAGATCTACAGGAATAACTCATTTTTATTCTCTACATTTTCTAGATGGAAAACCTACATTTTTGAAAGATTTAATGGAAATACTTCTTCTTCCAGAGAAGAAAAATAAACAACTAAGCTTCAAATTTTGTCTTTACAAAGAATAAAAAAACATAGGCAAAGATACGGTAAAAGATATAAATATTTGCATCTAGGCGCTATCCAAATAAAGATTGCTTCTCTATTCAGAAAAGGAATAGATTCTCCAATCTTAGTCATGATTAGTGATGATAGAGTTATATCATCTAAAATAGACTCTATAGTGGGAGTCATCCAGTCAAACTTGGCTGTAGGACACCTAATATTTACCCAATATCCAGGGTATATGATAGCCCTTGACGATCCTAATATCAAAAAGGTTATAAACCTTCATATTCAATTACAGAATATTGTTCTGGCCAAACAAAGCAACCCGTTAGCTATTGTTTGGGAATCCCTATGTGCTCTATCAGAAGTACCTACTTTTAAAACTTTGGACAATTATGGTTTGTTTCAAAATAAGGCCATAAAATTGTTGAACAAAGATCAAGGTAAAATAATTCAGCCAAAATTATTATCCTTATCAGATTTATCCTTGCCTGAAACCTGGATAACAGACATTTCTACTATAGGGTCACAACCAATTGTAGAAGTATACATAAGATCTTTACAGATTTCTGGAAATAGATTGGTTATTTCTAAAAGTAGACCCCTTAGAGAAAATGATAGTGTATCCTTTAGAGGAAAAAAATAAGTTTCTTGATAGTATATAAAATGCTTCTAAAGGAAAAGAAATAATTCAACAACAGATCAAACTGATTTTGTCTGAATGTCCTTGTTATTTAAAAACGATGCTTATTAATTCTAAAGGAGATACTTTTATAATAAAATCTATTTTCAATTATGGAGCATCATTTTCCTCTATTAAAAGTAAATACATATCCAAGTTAGATTTTGATAGAAAATTTAAAATCAACACATTTACGAGTTTTTCTTCAGTAACATGTTTAGCTTTAGGGATACACCTTTATTTTTTTACTCAAACAGAAAAGTTTATAGTAGAATAACCTCAATTATGGATTCATGATGAATCTTACAGTAAAATAATTATAAGACAAGATATTAAACAAAAGTATCTTCCTATAACATATAGTTTTAATCACATAATCCTTACTACTCCAAAATAATTATTAACTATACCCTTCTGTGATACTGAACCTATTAGTTAAAAAATTCTCTCCAGAAGTGGTGTTACCTACGAGATTATTAGATTCTATAGGGTATGATCTTTATTTAATTGAAGAAAAAAATTTGAATTACCTACAACGAGAAGTTGTACATACTGGAATAGGGGTTAAGATTCCAGAAGGACATTATGGTAGAATAGCTCCCAAATCAGGATGGGCTATTCAACATAATATTGGATTAATGGAGGTGTCATAGACCCACATTATATAGGAGAAGTCAAGGTTTTAATGGAAAACCATGGTTTTTCATCTGTGCAAATTAGATCCGGTTATAAAATTGCATAACTTATAATTGAGAAGATTTTTACCCCAAAAATTATAGAGGTTACCAGCCTTTTTTCGAAAGAAAATAACGAAAAAAGATTCGGTTCTCCTAAGTTTGGATCACCCTATAAAGGCCAAACTAGGGGAGCCTCCTCCAGATGTTTATTTTATGACTAGTATACTTTTCAATCTAAAAGAATATACTAGTAATTATGTCTACATAGAGGTTGATATATCCTATAAAAACTATGAAGACCTTACACTCCATGCACTAGTGGATACGGGTGCTACAACCAGTGTAATTTGACCTGAGTTGGTACCTCCGGAGTACCAACATAAGTTAGAACATGAACAAATTATCTCTCGCATTAGTAGACAATTTAAATCAACAAACTATGTTTTCTCCTTACCGGTCGAAATTACCATAATTAATAATGAAGTTCGTACTTTCATTATTCCACAGTTGATCATTTTTTCTAATATGCATGGAGATATTATTCTGGAAAATAATTTTCTTCAGACTGTCTATCCATTCGAAATAAATTTAACTTATATATCTTTTCAGAATATAAGAATACCTAGGCTAAAGGACATGCCTTTTTAGCCCATACAGATTTTAAATTAACAAAAAAATGTGCAGATTCTTTGAAACATGGTAATTTTAGCATGGACAGTACTTTAACAACGCAAATTTCATCATTTTTTGAAGAAAATATTATGAATAAACTAAAAATCTTATTTATTCAGAATCTATTACAATTTTGGGATAAGTCTCCTAGATTTTGTAAACTCACCCCAATATATAACACTAAATTAATTTGAGTTAATTCTATTTTATACACCCTTCAAGATAGACTAGAGTTTGATAAACAAATAAAAGAATTACTAGAATTAAAACTTATTTCAAGAAGCAGTAGCCCACATTCCTCCCCAGCTTTTATGATTAGAAACCATAGCGATCAAAAGAGGGGAAATGCTCGCATGGTTGTTAACTATAAAAGGGTTAATGATAATACTAAATTTGATGGTTTTTTCATCCCTTCTATGGAAAAAATTTTAAGTCGCATTAAGGATGCAAAATGGTTTAGCAAGTTTGATGCTAAAATGGGTTTTGGCAGGTAAAGCTACAAGACAAAGTTTCTAGGGAACGCATAACTTTCTCTACACCTTCAAATCATTATGATTGGAATGTTATGCCATTCAATTTAAAGAATGTGCCCCAAATTTTTAAAAATGGATGAATTCTATTTTTTCGTTTCTTTACCAATTCTGTGTTGTTTACATTGATGATATTTTGGTCTTTTCTAAAACCAAAAAAGAAAATCTTGATCACCTCAATATTATATGCAAGTTATTCCTCAAACATGGTATAATTCTTAGTCCTAACAAGATAGAATTGTGTAAAAATGAGATGATCAAGATCACATTCTTGAAATTTTAAGAAAATTTTCAAACACCTTCAAAACCTTAAAAGAATTACAAAGTTGTCTAGTCTTACTTAATTATGGAAGAAAATATATTCCAAATTTAAGTAAGAGGATCCAACATTTACAGAACAAGGTAAAACAAATAAACAAGATCCATAAACCGCTAAATGGTTATATCACTAGATGGCAAACAGATAGAATACCAATTTTTCTTTCTCTAGAAGAAGAAAAAGAAATCAAATATATAAAAAATAATTGTCATAATTTTCCTAAACTTTATCTACCCAAAAATGAAGATAAACTTTCTCTAAAAACAGATGCATCAAATTCCTATTAGGCAGGAGTTTTGTTAGCTAGGGTTTCTTTTAAAGAAAAATTGGTTTGTGGTTTTGCCTCCAAAAAATTTAGACTTGCAGAAATTCATTACTCTACGTATAAAAAATAATTTCTTTCTATCTTTAGAAGTACTAAAGCTTTTAGTCCTTATTTATTTTCTCAAACATTTACAATAGTCACCGATAATAAAGGATTAGCTGAATTTCTTATTAACAGAAAAAAGGAAACAAATGGTAGAAGAGTAAGATGGTTAAATGCTATAGATATGTTTTCTTATACCATAAAATTTTCTCCGGGTTATCCTAACTATTTGTCAAATTTTCTGACCAAGGGAACGTGAGTTTGCCTCTAGTTATTCAAATGAACAACGGACGACTTATGCAGATAAGGCAAAGGCCCCTGAAAAACCAAATGTGGTTCTAGCAAAACCCCTTTCCTTCAGCTAAAATAAGGATAGGAAATATGGTGACTGACATCCAGTTTTTACAAAAAACTTTACAAACTGAGAAGAACTTCGCATTTTCTGGACTCCTCCATGGAAACTATGAAAGAGTCAATGCTCTTTGGAAAACAGTAGGGGGACTCCCTTCCAAAGCACTAAAAATACACTTCTCTAATTTGGCTTCAGCAATTGTAGCCAAAGACAGGATTATGTCCGAACTTTTATCCCAACACAAGGATAATCTTATGGAAATTTCTGCACATATAGAAAGTATCCTACTAAGACAAGAAGGCATAATTTCTGATAATTTGTACACATTGTGCAAAAAGTTAGAAATATCAAATTCCGTTTTGATAAAAGAAAAACGGTTAAGATTTTTTGATGAATTAGAGGGAATATTTCACCTTGATGTTTTCGAAACTATCAAAAAAAATTCTAGAAAGATAGATTTCGAGAGTTCTTACAGAAGGAATGGATGCGTTGTATTAAAGTATAGCCAAATAGTTATATTTGCCTTAGAAATAATTTTTAATGAAGTACCTCTGTTTTTCAATGAAATAGGGATGGGTATTATTTGTTCTGTCTACCTCAAGAAACAGCCAGAATTGACAAAAAAATTACCCGCTATTAGTAAATCTATGTTATATGCTACTCCTTTCGTGACAAGAGAAGTACGGTGCATAGTCTATGCCACCATGGCAGAAAGGAGCGAAATAGAATTCTTTTCGGCCTTCCAAACTTGGGTATTTACTGATCTTGTCTGATACCATCGATATGATACCGAAGAATTTGATGAAAAAAATGGGATAAAGAATCCCAATGCCGCAAACAAGCCAATGAATTCTATATGTAATATAGATACTTCAGTAAAAATGAACCCATCCATATGTGATGGACTACGCTTGGTTTGCACTGACTTGCACCTGGATGCTGATTTCAGCATTGAGAGGACGAATATCAAAGATTTTTTTGATAACGCAAATTCTGGGCCGGTAACCAAAGAAATTCTAGAAGAATGCCACAAAGCCTTCGCACTTCTAGAAGCAGACGATTTATTCCCAATCAATGATGAACAATCTGAAGATGATGATCCATTTGAAGATGAAGATCCTGAAAACCAGTTAGGAGATGAAGATCCTGACTTGAGAGAGGAAGACTTTGATGAAGTTCTTGATAACATTAATGAAGTTATTGAAGGCATTAGTGAAGTTCTTAGAGATAAAGAGCTCGAAATTATTGAGAAACACAATCTCAACAATATGAGAGACTACTGACGTACTCTCGCCCAGACGACATCCTACTGCAAGACTATCCAGCACACAAAAAGACGTGGTGGGCCCATCCAGCTGTTTTATGTCACATCTACTTTACCTAAAGTAGATTTATATCTTTTTGGGTCATTCCATATTTTGGAATAGATTCATTTAGCTTTATGTCTTTTCAAGCTTTATGTCATCTCGGGTCATTCCATGTTTTGGAATAGGTTCTTTTAGCTTTATGTCTTTTCGGGGTCATTCCATATTTTGGAATAGATTCATTGTAAGCCCTATAAGAGGGCACCTCTTCTTCTTCTCAAATCATATGAAAGACTCCCACCCCCCTCTTTGTAATATTTGAGAGTTCTAAAGAAGAGATATTGGCAGTTGAATAAAAGTTTGAAGTTTTCTCCTTTATTCCCCAAACTGGTATTTAAATTTGTATTTTATATAAAAAAAGAAATCAAATATAATATTACATAAAATAAATAAATCAAACATATATATATATATATATATATATATATATATAATATTTTTATAAAATTTGGATACATAATTTAATGCACCGAGAAATCTCTATAAATGTTTAATATCAGTAATTTTATCAAAAAATTTAGAAACAAATTCAATACTTCTATCAATTGAAATTATTGTGTTATTCACAATGTTATGTCCCAAAAATCTTATTTCTTGCTGAAAGAGTTTCATTTTAGGGGTAGAAATTACTAAGACATTTTTAATGACTAAGTGTTTAAAGTGTTCTTCTATCATATTAGAGAAGATTAATATATCATCAATGTAAGATAATATAAAATATGAATGCATTAGATGATAGAAATAATTTTTTCCTTAATAGTTGAATATTTAATCTGAGTATCATTCCATTTTCCTGAATGATATCTCACTAACACCTCTTTATTCATGTTAGGATTTAATTATTTTAATATTCCACCATAACCAATATCACTTGCATCAGTTTCAACAATTTTAAACCATTCAGCATTGGCTAAATATAAACAAGGTAAATTCTTTACTTTCTGTTTTATTGTTTTTACTGCTTCAGTATGGGCATTAGTTCATGGAGCAGGATTTTTTCGTAATCTTTGATACAAATTTTTTGATTTCTTCAGAATGATTATTCTGAGTGAAAATTGTTTTAACTTCAACCGCTTGTTTGTATGAAGAAACATTGGCTTTTTCTGGGTCTTTAATCTAAATGCCTCTATTAGAGGTCTTTTCTTTTCTAAGAACATTTTTCTTGGAATAATGCCTTGGCTCATTGGAGCCTGAGGTCATAGGTCTAGGAACCCATGGTTGCTTCCCTTTCTCTCTTCGGCTCATAGTCTTGTAAAAATTTACGAGTTAAAAAATTAGAAGTGAATTATCAGTTCCCCTAATATATTTAATATCAAAATCAAATATGGCTAATTCTGCTTGCAATCGAGCAAATATTTGTTTAGATGCTAAATTTTTAACATCTTTTTCTAAGACAGTCTTAGCAGAACTATAATCAATACATAATAAAAAAATTATTAAGTAAATCATCCTATATATCATTAATGTAAGATAATATAAAATTAGAGTGTTGAATGAATATTTTATCCATAATATTTTGAAATTTTGAAGGTGCATTCTTCAGACAAAATGGCATAACATTCTATTTGTAATGGCCAAAAGGAACAGTAAAAGCAGTCTTATACCGATCTTTCTCATTAATTTGGACTTGCCAAGAACCTGATTTCAGGTCAAATTTTAAATAAATTCTTGCTTTAGCCACTCTATTGAGTAGATCCCGTTTATTCAGGATTGGATAATGAATTCACTTCAAAACCTTATTTAAAGGTTTATAATTAATAACAAGTCTAGGTATCCCTCTTTTATTTTTAGCATTATTATTGACATAAAATGCTGTACAACTCCATGGGGAATAAGACTTGCGGATTAGTTTTTATCCAATAAGTCTTGGATTTCTTTTTATATAATTCAAGATATTCTTGATTCATTTGACCTGGTCTTGCCTATGTTGGAATATTCCTTTCATTTAAGGATTCTTTATAAGGAAGAGAAATTATATGTTGTTTCCTATCCCAAAAAGCATTAGGGGTATTACTACAAGCGTGTAGCTTAAAGTCTTCCTCTACTTGTTTAATTTTTTGTTGAATTTTTAATTATTTTAATTGTTGGGTTATATTAACCTGAGCAAGTTCTTCTTTCAAGAATTTAATCTGATTTTTCTTCAGATTAACTTCATTAAGGATTTTAACCATTGGATTAGTTATAAATTCAAAAGTTATTCTTTTGAGTTTATAACAAGTTGTAATTCCATCCTTATTTATCTCACTAATGGGCATGAGTTTTTCCAGGAATGGAGTTCCTAGATTGACATGCTGAAATATCTTCTTTACAACTATTAGATGTATAGGAATACAAACATCTTCCTTACAAATATTTACATCTGTAATTTTGTAAGGGGTAGTTAGTTCTTTATTATTAGCAACACTAAGTGTCTGAGTAGTTCTTTCACAATATTTAATTGGAACAACTCCTTCCTTGACATAATTCAGATCTGCACCACTATCAACAAGTATAATTAAATTAGTTATGTTATACTCATTATTAATGAGTAAATTTATTTTAATATAACATTTATGGGTAATAAATAAATATATTTTTTACAGAAAATTATTTTTCCTTGCTTCTTGTTCCAGTTCTATTTGAACAGACAGATTTTCTCCCTCTTATTCTTTAAAATAAGAAGAACTATCAGAGGATTCACCAGTTTCTATTAGTCTGGCTGTATTTCTAGATATATTATCTAGTTCTAGCTTATCCAGTCTCCATTAGATTTGCTGGTCTTTAGATTTAAAATTTTTAATTTTATTTCTTAAATTTTTTACTTCAGACTGAAGTTTTTGTATAGTAACAGGTTTAACTTGTCTGCTTATATATCTATAAATTACTTCAACCATGTTGTAGGCTTCAGTAGGAGTCTGAATAGGAGTAGTTACCTTTTTTGACTCTTCTCCAAGTTTATCTATAATTCTATTTTTTATTTCAGGACTGATATTATCAGTTAATAGGGCTTCAATAATATCTTTTTTCTCCTTAAGAGTTAAGGTATTTATTGATAACCCATTCATTTCTACTATAGATTTATAGTAGTTAATGTCTTTATCTATAATGTATTCATTACAGTTATAATTCTCATCACATTCATTAACTGAATCATCAGTGGTTTCATCATTGGATGAGCTTTCTTCATAATCTGAGTTAATCATTAACTTATAAAGAGTCTTTCTCAACCCTTCATATTCAATCTCTTCTAATTTTTTTTAGTATAATATTTATTGACATAGTGGCCTAATTTACCACATTTATAACATTTAATAATATTATTCTTTTTAGAAGATTTCTTCTTTTTATTCTTACTGTCCTTATTAACAGTAGGGTCTTGCCTTCTTAAAAGATATATTTTTTCTTTTATAAGGCTTCCTATAGTCTTTATATTCTTTTACTTCCTTTTTCCTTTATATTTAGAGGTTTGAAAGTATCCATTGTAAACTGGTCACAAAATTCTCCCAATTGCCTTTTCTCAGAGATTCTCTGAGTTTTCAATTGATGTCTTAGATTTAAATTATTACATAAAGCTAGAACTTCTTCAATACACTTATTAATTAAATTACCATAAGTGTAATTAACATAAGAAATAATGCCATTATTTTGATATCTCAATCATTTCCTTATTCTTTCTGCAAAGAGATTAGGGAGTCCATCAATAAATTTAGACTTTCAGTGAGCATCATTTGCATCACCAAGTAACCTTACTCGACTTAAAAAAATATCTTTATACCATCTAAAGTGAGTAAGAGTTGGACACCTTAATTTTTGAAGAAGAGTTCTTACTCTTTCTCTCTGGTCGAAGATTCCTCCTGTAAAGTATTCCAATATTGTAATAATCAATGTGTATACTGCATCAGACTTAGTAGTCTGAGTATTATTTTCTAGATTCGTCTATGTTTTTACGACATTTAAAACTTTATTTCTTTGGGTATCAGTTAGATAATTAGTCCACCACCCCCTTAAAATGCCGGTAAAACCACAAGTAATGAATTGGGCAGTATCTTTATCGGTATTTCTAACAGCCCTAGCAATATTAGAATATATCATCATTCGATGTAACTGATCATGAATTTGTTTGTAAGTAAGACCATCTATGTTCCATTCATTGATTTCTCCACCACTATAATGATTCTGAATTATGGAATCATTTTCTTCAAATAGGACATCAGTGGGAGTAGGTCTTTGATAATAATACTTCATTAGATTAGGTTTACTATATTTCATTGCCTGAATTTGAGGATTATTTATTCTAGCCTCGGCAAAAGATTTTTGAAGATGCTCAATCTAATAGGGATTAATTTCTTCATCAATTGGCTCCTCAAATTGTTGATCATCTTCTGATGCTTCAGAAGTAGCATTTGATGATTGTCCATTAATAACCTGAATGCTTTGAGAAGGATTATCAATGACAAATTTATTTTTATTAGTGTTATTATTAATTATAACGAATTATTTCTTTACATAAGCTATTAGCTCTTATAATTCTATAATCATCTAAAAAGAAAAGGAGGATAAACCAATCAGCGAAGGGTATTATCCTCCTTTTCTTTTCTAGATGATTATAAAATTCATCTTTTAATTTATACCTTTCTTTAAAGAATAGGTTTTTTAAACCATTTTCTAAATTCAATATTTTCGTAGTACATTCTATTGAGAATGTCCTATGTTTCTTGATTGGATGTAAAACCCATTAAATAGAAGTAAATTCTATTTCTGACATTGTCAGTGAGCCTATTTTGCTCTTTTCCTTATATAAGGGATGTGCTATTACATCATCTGTGATTCTGATTTTATTTACTTCTTCTTTATTAGTAAAAGTTGACCCTATAGAAGAGGGTAAAGGTTTTTGACTTGATATAGATAGTCGAGAAATATCATGTGGAGCAAATCTTACTTCGACTTCTCCATCACGAGTTTGAATTATCTGATCAATATATGTATCCATAATTGGTTGTGGTAACACAGCTTGATTCAGAACCCATTCTTTTGGAAAATGAATTTTATCCCATCGAATTATTCTATTCGTGGCTACTTTGGATGTCAACAAATTTGTTTCTACCAAAGTAGTTTTACCAGATTTGGTAATATGCTTTGCATTCGGGGTAATGATATTCATTACCTTATAATGGATCCTATAGATTACTGCTATAGTTTCAGATCCAGGAAGGAAATTATAACCATATATTTTTAAATTAAGAGTTACAGATTCGAATAGATGAGTGTCTATCATTGACAGAGTTAAATTTGGATAAACATTAAAATAGACTGGGCCGTGACAAAGACTAGTTTGCATTACTTCCATTAGGGATTGACTCCAATCTAGACATCTTGCATCTCTTAGAGATGTCATAATTGATGCATTTAACCCTGGTAAGGTCAAAGGTTTAAATGCAACCTGTTAGTCCAATATGAAAATAATTGTAAGCATCACGAACATGTCCAATATCTTCTTCGCTTATTAGCTTAAAGGAATGTTCTGTATTATTTGCAGAAACAGTTCATTCCAATATTTTAATGGAAATAGACAATTTAAAGTCAAAAGTACCAATTTAGTAAATTTCTTTTGGCTTTACTTTAGAAATTTTCTATTTGTTTAGTTCCTCTAATTCAGAGGGATACTCAAAATTCTGAGCATTCTTAATAGATTTACCCTTAGTAAGAATTTTCTTATTAAAACTAATTGCTAATTCTTTACTCATTAGCATAATGAGGTTCTACTTCTATCACTTGCATGCATAATGACAAAGTTATTATAATCAAGTTATAAAACTGTTAATAGCAATTATTATGAAAACTCTATTGTCTTACTTAACTACTCCAGTAGTCTCGGATATATCTAACGATAGTAAAAGCCTAGCACGGCTGTCAACGATTTATACCATCAACTGCCATCTCGGTATAACAAGGCTACGCGACTTTGATGCCGTCCCACTAGGCATAAGACACATCATTTTGACAAACCCTAACTCTATCATAATTAACTAAGGCAACAGCTTTTATCATAATAAAAACTATAACAGAAACATAACAAGAGAATAGTAACTATGCCATCAGATTATATGCCTGTAAAGAAGTAGAATTACCTCAGCCTTGAGCCATAAACATGGCCCTGATACCAAAAGTAGAAACCAGGAAGAGGGCTCTTGTAAAAAAGATGAGAAGAGTCTTTTATGAGGAATACTGAATTTTATTGATTATTTGAAATCTTACAACACTCAAAACACACAAACACACTTCAACAGAACATAAAACTTCAAAATATACATAAGTAGAGGTCTCAGCCTCTATTTATATTATAAACTACCTACAATGATAGGCTTAACAACTAACAGGTACAAATTAGAAGACTGGCAGCTACAGGTTGGAGAGATTTTTCTTATCCTAAGTGAAGGTAAGTGTCCATCACCACCGTCTTTATATCTTTACTTTATTCATCGTTTTTGACACGTAAAGACATTCGTGCCGAAAGTATAGTAGCGTGGGCTCCACCATAAAGATATTTCTTTATAAAGAGATTTCTCTTGCGCCGAAAGTAAATTGTCGTGGGATCCACCATTGTCGGCCACCACCGAATAAACCACGCTGGAATGTCCTGTTTAAGAATTTCAGGACAAATTCTCATAAACCATGAGTGCTTTTGTTTGCTATTATCAAAGTAAAATACTTTAGTAAAAGCCTTAATGTAATCCCAATAGGAATAAGGCATATTGATATTCTTATCCCGATGAACTAATAATTTAGTTCTATTAGGGTGAAGTCCCCATGATTGAGAAGAAAATGTGACATATAATAATTTTGCTATAATTTACGTCAATGCAAGAATCATTAGTCTTTTGATAGATTTATATATATATATATATATATATATATAAAATAAATTTTGTGAATATATAATAATAAATTATCTTTTAGTAATATAATGGACTTAACTCTTATATTTTTGATTCTAAGATGAAGATATATAGAAATAGATTTTCTTTTTTTAATTCTAAGATGAAGATATATAGATAATTATAGATTACATCAATTTAAATTAGAATAGATTAATATAAACTTTGTTTTCTTTTAAATTATAGATAAGATTGAATTCAAATTATATATTTAATTACTTTACAATACTAATTTTGAATATAATAAGATCTTAAATTATAGATTGGAATCAAAAATTTAATTCTTAATTTGATTACATAGTACAATAAAATAAAAATACCTAGACAATATGAAGATTTGTCTCCTATTGGAAACCGAAAAAAGCAACGTTCAACCAAATAGAAATAAAAAAATGAATAAAATTATACAAAATTATAAATAATATTTTTCCCCCTTTGATCCATTCGTACCATTGTAATAAGAAAATGGTATAAATTGTTAGAAATAGATTTATATATAGGATTGATAGGAATAAAAATAAATCAAACAAATAAATAAATTTTGTAAATATATAATAAAAAATTATATATTAGTAATATAATCGACATAACTTTCTATTTTCGATTCTAAGATGAAGATATATACATAATTTTAATTCTAATATTTTTCTATTTTTTATTCTATTTTTGATTCTAAGACGAAGATATATAGAAATAGATTTTTCTATTTTTAATTCTAAGATGAAGATATATAGATAATTTTAGATTAAATCAATTTAAATTAGAATAGATTGTTATAAACTTTGTTCTCTTTTAAATTGTAGATAAGATTGAATTCAAATTATAGATTTAATTACTTTACAATACTAATTTTGAATATGATAAGATCTTAAATTATAGTTTGGAATCAAAAATTTAATTCTTAATTTGATTACATAAAATATAATATGTTATTGTCAATATTGAACATGGGTGCACATATTATATTTTTAAATTTGTATATTATAAAAAAAGAAATCAAATGTAATATTATATAAAATAAATAAATAAAATATAATTTTGTAAAATCTATTTAAAAATATATATAATTATTTATTTGATTTATTTTAAATCAAATAAAGTTTTTTGAATAGATAATAACAAATTATCTTTTAGTAATATCACAAAAAATATAATATAGATAATAACAAAGTGTCCGAAACAACATTTCCATCCTCCTCCCCGCCGAGCCTCACTTTTATGCTCCCCCGCCAACTCAGTTGGCGGTGGTCCCGTTCATTGCAATTTTCACAAAGTTTTTTCTTGAGCCGAATTGGGATAAACTTTATCCCTCTATACGAATTTTTTTGAATATTCAATAGTTGATGATATCAAGTTCTCGAATAAAAAGTTTAGGATATCAAGTTCAAAAATTGGAATAAGTCAATGTACCATGTCATGGTGTCTATTGGGCCGGACCGGGCCGGCCCGGAGTCCGATTTGACCGGGTTTGACCGATTTTGGGCCGGTCTGGTTTAGCCCGGGAGAGGAAGCGGGCCGGGCCAGACCCACGGGTCGAGTAATTTAAAAAAATCTTGTTGATTGTATTATATGTTTACCTTATTTATGTATAATAAAAATACAAATTCAATTTGACTGACAGGTTAGGGGTAGCAGCTTAAGAAAATTTTTGTCCCTAGGAGGTGCTACTGGGTTCGAATCCTACCCTCTCCATATTTTTTATTTTATTTTTAATGTATATGGTACCGGGTTTGAACCGGGTCGGGGATCGGGCTGGGTCGGGCCGGGTTAAACGGGTTCAACGGGACAAAATTGTTTCGAACCGGTTCTTGAACTGGACCGAACCGGACCGGACTTTTGGGCCCCAAATGCAGACCCAGCCCAAACCCGCTATACATGTGAGCCGAGACAGACCAGACCGTTGACCGAATTTGGGCTGGCCCAGACCGGCCTTGACCGGGCTGGTCTAGGGCCTGATTCCGGGCTGGTCGGCCCATTATACACCTTGAGTATCATGTTACAATTCAGCTAACTAATTATGTGAAAGTTGACATCCTTTACTGAATTTCACATTACACAGATGATTTAGGCTCTTGATAAAGGCACTACAAAAATGACTCAGGATAGCCCAAATTTTTACCATTGATAATTACAAGTTTGACACTTCCAAAAATTATTCACCGGGCTGCCCACTTCCAATTAATTTTTTTATAATCAGGACAGTTAAAATTTTGACAGTCCGACAAATTGGAATGACTGTCAAAATTTTGACAGTCCTAACAATTGGTAGGACTATCAAAATTTTGACAGTCTTAAAAAAATATATGGATTTTGATGACTGTCAAAATTTTGACAGTCTTTCCAATTGGTAGGACTGTCAAAATTTTGACATTTCGGAGGGGAGGGTTACGCGAGGTGACACAAGGGCGGGGCTGCGTGGAGGATGGAAGGGGGGACCAGGCGGAGGAGCGGGAGGAGGAGAAGGAGGAGGCGACGGAGGCACGTGCGCGGGAACGGAAACGAGGCGTAGGCGCACGCGCTCGCCTCCACTGCTGCTTATTTCAAAGCTGGCGAGTGCTCAGGCACTCTCCACAAGGTAATATGAGAAAATCTCAATGACTTTAAAGATGGTGTGTGCTCATGCATAGATTATTGCGAGATTCATTCGAGGGAGGAGGTCATCTCTCTACAAGGTAACATGATAAATTGTTAAATCATTAATTGGCTAATTATTTGAATTATTATTATTTATAATTAGAGATGAAATAAAATTTTGATTCTTTCGATAAAAAAAAAAGATTATTGTCCATGATGTTTTTTTTTCAGTTTAAGCCATAATCTATGTTTTATGGTAACACATACAACATGATATAGGCACGACGACTCTGACACCAGCTTCAATTTTGGCATAGCCTAGTATATTTTGGAGTGGACGTGTTATTTCATGTTTGTCCTGTAGTGCCCCGTTCCCCCTATTGGGGGATCGCGGCTAAAAAATACTTGGTATCGTCCGATCGGGACATATTGAATCCAGATCCTTTCCTCGTTATGGATTGGTTTCTTCAGAATCAGGTCCCATATTCAACGGATCATGCCTCAAGGAAGGAATCAGCGGTAGAGTCGAGAGGGGCCTTTTCGTTGCATTGGTTTCTTTTCCCGTTTTCAATGCCGCTTGGTTGCTTTCTTGTTAGTTTTGTGAATTACGTTTTCTTGAACAGTTTCGATGGATTTCATTGCCTTTGTTCTTAGGATTTCATATTTCGTATCAAACCCTTGGAGACCGAAGAAGAAGATATTGATCATCTGTTGGTGCGTGCAGGTGATCGTGTAGCCGACGCGCAAGCCGAGTCTTAAAGATCTCCCATTTACTTTTCCAGTTGACCAACTTGTGAGTGGCTTTACTTCTGATTTGTGCCCTTCTTCCAAGTCTTCATTCCTAATAAATTGACTCATTTGTGCATTCTGATCAACGATACCAAAAGAATAAAATTGAGTCAAAACAAAGAAGAAGTAGACTTGAAACACTTATAATGCATGTCACAAAAAAATTTCAACGATCACATTGATGCGTGCTTGTCCGCTATGCCTATAGCTATTTTATGTTCAGTTGTAGTTAGAACTTATTTATCTATAACTGTTTAATTGATAGTGCAAAATTGGAAATGTGATCATTGAGCAAGGTAGCCTAGACTATAGAAAATATATGAAGTTCATTTACTTATATTGCATTGAATTGTGCTTCAATTGATAACTTAAATTATAGATGAGGCATGGTCTTGGACAACTTGTGCACAAGAGATGTCGCTCTAAGAATGGTCGCTGGGGCACTGGGACCACTTCGACCCGGGTAGAATAATTTGCTAGTGTAGTCCTAGCATTGGATAGGTCCGTGCGTCCGCCAAGGGCTAGCTACCCGAAGCGGAATGGCAGCCGACCCATCTTTCGTTCGACCAAGTGATTGCTATATATATTTAAATTGTGCGGACTAACTATGTCTTCATGGCAGGGAAGGTCAGGGTATGTTTTGTATAAGTGGTTCAGATGGTACAGGTAAAGTCACCGAACAGTGGCACATTTTGTTATGTCATTCCATTCTATCATATATAAAGAATTAAACTAAGGCAAGATAGAAAGATCATATAATAATAATGTTGCATGTTCACATGAATACGCTATCGATCTTCGTAGTTGGGTTAGCTCGCCCTCACCGATACTTTTCGAAGTACTGATCCTCGTTGCAGCAGGTTCCCCGAACCGAGGCAATGTGACGAAGAGCTGAAGCTTCCCCCCAACCTTTCCCTGATCAAGGCACATTCGTGTTGTGAATTTTGGGAGCTCAAGTACATAATCAAGAAAGGAGCTTGCTCTGACCCTTTTGAAGCTACTAGGAGATGGTGCTAACTCGCACCCAAGGTGTTTTGTGTTTTCTGAAATATTAGTAAGGGATGTAATGTATGGATCGGCTATCTTATTTTGCGTCCAAATTGTAAGCCCGTTCGGCCTCTTTATTACTTTTGGGTCATGTCACTACCATATTTTTTAGGGAAAGGGTATTTTAGTAATTTTATAATTTATTTAAATATTGTGCATGATAATAATTATTTGTTATATTATTTAATTGTTGTTAGATGTTAGTTATTTATTTTAGACTTATTTTAGTGGACCTAACTAGTTTAGTTTAGACCCATGGACCAACATGAATTAATTGTTAGAATTTGAGCCCATTAGAAAAGCCCATTGATTAAGGAGATGGATTAATTAATTAAACCTTTAGACTAGAAGCTTCCCTCCTTAATTATTTCTTCATGAGAGGCCCCAAGAGATATATTGGACATTACATGGTAGCTTGAGGGAGGGGAAATAGGGGCCGGCCTATTATAAAAGAAGGGAGGAAATTCTCTCTCCTTTTTTTATTTCAAAACTAGATCTAGAATTTTCCTCAACCAAATTTCTTCATTCCCACTTTATTTCCCTACCAAATTTTATCCTAATTCCTTTCCAAATCACTATTAGAGACTAGAGAAGCAAGGATCTAGAAGAAGGAAGCAAGGATATACAAAGAGGAGCAAGGATCTACAAGTTGGAGGCCAATTTTATCACATTTAGAGGTTTCATTGGGAATCCATCTCCCAATAGGTACAATTCAGTTTTTCTCCTTAATTTAGGTACTAAATATAAGATTTAACCATAGAAAATTAACCCATATGCATAGGCTACCCATAGGATTTGGTTTTGTGTTCATAGGAGGCCTATTGAGAAAGTTATGGTACTTTTTATGTCAATTTTGGAGGAATTTCGAGATTGACATTTATTGTGTGTATCAATTGGTCCTATAGATCAATTTGACATGTTCTTATGTGTTTGGGGCTAGTATTGTATCCACAATTGGGTACATGTAGGCCATATCCCAACAATTTGGTGATACGTGTTGATTTGGGGGTTTCCCCCAGACACGGGACTTTGTACATGTCACATTTTGACACGGACACGTATATCTATATTTGACTCTTCGTATTGTTCATAAATAATATATGTGACTTGTTTGTGTCCTTTGGGGTACGTTTGGATGTGTGGAGGACTCGTGTCTCAAGCGTATCCTAGATCTAGTGGGATACGGGGTGATACGATCCATGTAGTTGTGTAATTTGAATTGTAGATCTAGTTCTCTTGTCATTGTGATGTAATAGTATATATATATATATATATATATATATATATATATATATATTGTTGTGTAATTATATTTATGTAATATTGTGTCTTAGATCTATGTATCTATGTATATATTATAAGTGTATATATTGTTAGGTGGCTATTCTTCTAATTGTAAGTAGAATTATATATATTAGTATGTATAGATATGCATATGTTCAATAGATAATTATATGTTGTTATAGTCCTATTTATATATATGTGTGACATATTATTGTATGATTATGTATAGGTAAACATATATGTATAATTATATATATACATAATGCTATGTATGTGTGTATGGTACCATGTATTTATTATGTACATATTTATTTTGAGGATAACTATGTGTATTTATGATACTATATGGTAATATGAAATATTGTGTGTATATATATATATATATATATATATATATATATATATATATATATATATATATATATATATATATATATATATATCCTATATGTAATTAAATATGGTGTTATGTATATACATATATTACTATTTATATATGTGTATGTGAGGGGTAAGAGTGTATGTATATTTATATGTAATAGTTGCATGTATTAGGGTAAGTATATAGTAAATAGTGGTATATATATATATATATATATATATATATATATATATAATGGTTTTAGCGACAGCAGCAAAGGGTGACAGCAGCCGCATCACAACAAGCAGCAGCAGCCGTTGTAGCAGCAACAGCAACAAAGGTGACAGCAGCCGCAGCCGTCACCAAAGCAGCAGCAGTAGCGGGAACAATCAGCATCAACGGCGACAACAGTTTAGCGACGGCCGCAACCCGTTGCCAAAGCAGCAGCAGCAGCGGGAACAGTCAGCAGCAGCAGCGACAGCAGATTTAGCAACGGGCAGAACCGTCACTAAAGGGGTAGCGTATCAGAGTATCAGAATTTCAGAGACTGTTTTTAGTGACAGTTAGCAGATTTCTATATAAATACTTAAATAAATGTAGATTAGATGTATATGTATATATTGGTATTTAATATATAAGTAAATGTATTCTAAAATTGCTAATTTTTTTGTAGTATAAGTATAATTAGTATAGCATATGTATATTACGGGTAGTTAGTATAAACGAGTTTGGGATATTACCTTGAGATACCAAGGTAAATACCAAGGTAATTGGGAATACCCAAGGTATTGGGTTTGGGGTATCATGATTATGGTTTTATGTTGTGATACCAAGTTGGTTCAAAACCAAGGTACCTTTTTGATGTTTGTCTTTAAGATTTTATTTAGTAATATTATTTTGGCAATTGTATGTGATATTTCACCTATGGATTTACCTATCCGGAGATACGGTATCCTAGTATTTAAGATATGTGTTTTTATGACTTAGACTTTAGTATTTAAACCCAATATCCTTGTGTGGACTTTTGCAACCTAGAATTAGGCAGTTGACCATAGTTGACCATAGTTGACCTTAGAGTTGACTTAGTTTGACTTTTGACTTAGAATTGACTTGTTGACCTAGAAGTTGATTAGTTTGACTTATTTTCTTTCCGGAACCTTGTATTGATGTTGTATTCCCTATCTAGGTCTTCGAGGTACCGTATCAGACATCTGTGAGGCTATTCATTAGACTTCAGGCGAGTACATTCTCTGATAGTTTCTCGTTTATGATATCCTCTATGTTCATTGTATCTAGTGTAGATATCCATATTTTTTGACACGATGGTTACACGGATTGGTATATCCGGATCTCGTCATGAGATGTTATTCCTTATATATGGTATATCTTGTGCAAGTCTTGTTTCATTGATTATCTTGTGCATGTGCAAATACTAATTTTCAGGAAGATTTTTTACCTTTCTAGAGAATCCCGTGCCATAGCATACCATGGTTGGATCTATTATACCAGTCGGGGGTGGGGAGTACTTTAGTGTAGATATGTGATCATACCCTCCTTGTGCATGTCTTGTTCCTTGTGAGTGTTGATCATACACCGCATGTATGATCAACCAGGCCATTATACTCTTCTGCAAGTTTCCAAGTCGATCACATGTTAAAGCTAGTACTTACATACTTAGATATTAGTTTTCTTGTTCATTGTCATATTGTTCATTCTTGTATTTATTCCAGTATTTTCTTATTATGTATCTCTTGTATCTATTATGCATCTTGTATATTCACATATATTTACTGTTACATAGTTTTTATCATTGATTAGAACTGTTGTTAGAGATGTACTCTGCTCATTTCCTGACTGGATATAATTATTCCAGATGATACTGAGGACTGGTACCCTATACATTATGGACCTCAAGATATTGTGGGTCTAGAGTCTGAGACCCTGGTTCAGGAGGGACTTATCCCAACTGAGATATTTGACCCGGGTTTAGTAGCTTCTTAGTATTTCTTTTGTACTGAATTTGTCTCTAGCTATTTTTATAGTACTTCTTTCAGACTCATTGATGTATTATTTTAGACTCATGAGTTGTATGTGACTTTCTATTCTTTTATCTGTTTCGTGCTCATTTCCATCTTAGTTCTATGATTGAGTATATTGCTATTGTTGGTGGTTCATTATGTTGCTAGATAGATTACCCAGACAGCGTTCTACCGCCGATTCTGCGGCGTAGGCTGGGCGTTGTTTCCGACTTGTACCCTTACACCGGGTGCGGGTCGTAACACGTTTTTAGTGGTAATCCATGCAGGTCAAGCTTCGCAAGTTATACGATGTTGTGGTAGTGCAACGATTTAGTTGTATTACTGCGAGCCTGCGATAGGATATAGGATATAGACTGAGATACTCAATCACATATAGGAAAATTCTTTTGATTCAACTATTCTCCATTGATATTAATACTTGATCTCTTAAACTGTCCTTTCCTTGAGTGTCTTACATCATGTGCCATATTGATTCTTTTTTGCTTTGTCTCAGGATGCCGCCTAAGACTAGATCGCAGCAGGGGAGAACAGTTTCTGAGAGGTCTACGATATCCCGAGGGCCTGCACCAGTCACTTCTCCGGTAATTGGAGTGTCAGCTACTTTCGGAGGTCCACCACCTACTCAGAGGACTGTGCCAGCTATATTTGAGGGGCTTCCACCTCCACCTCCTGTGCCAGCAGAGGTGACACAGATGTTTACAATGTTTTGTTAGATGCTCGAGGCACAGAGGGCTCAGTCAGAGGCACATCAGAGACAGACCGACGTTCTACGGCAGGACATCGAGAGTGCTCATCAGCTTGCTCGTGCCGTAGTCGAGAGAGGAGTTCCCGTCCAGCAGCATGATGTTCCTCAGGTTGCTCAGCTTTGGCCTGGCAACATTCAGGACTTCAAGAAGTTGGAGCCTAGGGTCTTCAAGGGGACGGAGGGCATCGTCTATGCTGATGATTGGCTCGAGGACATTGAGCATCTTATCAGGGTATCCCGTTTTTTTGAGGATCTGAAGGTTGAGGCGGTAGGACTTCAACTGTTCGATGTTGCTCGTACTTGGTTCAGGAACGAGCCAGTTCTGGTTGACGCAGGGTAATCATGGGTGGTATTCAAGGACCTTTTCAAGAAGAAGTTTTTCGTTCGGGCAGACAGGCTAGACTTGGGGAGGCAGTTCGAGAGTCTCTTTCAGGGGAGCATGTCTGTGAAGGAGTACGCTGTGGAGTTCGGCAGGTTGAGCCAATTTACAGAGTATCTGGTGAGAGAGCCGGAGGTTCGAGCTATTCGTTTTCGTGAGGGTCTAAACTGGGAAGTGAAGATCCTCATTCCATCTTTTTATGAGACATACTCGGAGATACTTGCAGAGGCACGCAAGGTTGAGCGGGAGTTGGGTTTGAAGCCCAAGAGAGACCGTGATTCTTTTCTGGAGACAAACAATAATACAATATCTGCCATACGTCCTCATTTCCAGTCCAGACCTTTTCAGCAGCCACAGCAGAACCAGACTCTAGCTAGGGCATCTTTTCACCAAGCAATACAGCAGCAGAGACAGTTACAGCAATCTTTCTGCCACTACTGCAAGAAGCCTGACCATATCTAGAAAGTTTGCAGGAAGAGGTTGGGAGTTTGTTTGTATTGTGGTACTGAAGGGCATCAGCTGAGAGAGTGTCCTTCCAATCCTCGTCGTGCAGTTCAGGGAGTAGCTTCAGCTCCTAGGGCACAGACGAGACCATCTGCAGTACAACCGAAGGGACCGCTTCCGATACAGCAGCAACATAATATCCAGCATCAGCAGTAGGGAGGTGCACGTCAGGGACGAGCGTTTGCTATGACCGTCGAGGAGGATGAACCCATCGAAGATGTCATCGCAGGTTCTAATCTTCTTGATTCTATTCCAGCTTTAGCTTTGTTTGATAGTGGTGCTTCTCATAGTTTTGTATCTGTTTCTTTTGCTCTGAAGCATGGTTTGGTAGCTGAGTCTTTGTATAGGACTTGCAAGATCATGACCGGGGGAGGCATTATCCTGGTTCAGGATATTTGCAAGGATCGGAGAGTTACTCTAGGAGGCCGGGAGTTGAGTGCGTGTCTACTTGTAATGCCACTTCCGAGCTACGACATTATACTTGGGATGGATTGGTTGAGTAGGCACCATGCTAGCATAGATTGTAGAGGAGGTAGAGTTTTATTTGGTCCGCCGGGAGAGTCAGAGTTCGAGTTTGCTAAAAGAGCTGCAGAGCAAGGAGAAGGCATTATTTGTGGAGCTATAGTGGAAGACAAGGATTTGCCGCATCCGTTGATAGCAGAGTTGTTGGATGTGTTTCCTGAGGAATTACCAGGGTTGCCACCAGATCGAGATGTTAAATTATATATAGACTTGGTGCTAGGTGCAGAACAAATTTTACAGCATGTCTATAGAGTAAACAACAGCGAGATGGTCGAGCTGAAGAAGCAGGTGGATGAATTGTAGGATCAGAGGTTTATCAGATTGAGTTCTTCACCGTGGGGAGCCCCGATATTATTTGTACCAAAGAATGATGGATCGGTGTGCATGTGCATTGATTACAGGGCTTTGAATAATCTCACAATCAAGAATAAGTACCCTTTGCCACGGATTGATGATCTGTTCGATCAGTTGAGTGGTGCCAAGGTGTTTTCTAAGATAGATTTGAGATCAGGCTACCATCAGGTGAAGGTGAAGCCGGAGGACATACCGAAGACTGCTTGTAGAACTCGGTATGGTCAGTACGAGTTTATGGTGATGCCATTTGGTTTGACTAATGCACCGATGGTATTTATGAACTTGATGAACAAGATGTTCCATCAGTACCTTGACAAGTTCGTGGTGGTGTTCATCGACGACATACTCATATACTCGAAGATGCCAGAGGAGCATGAGGAGCATTTGAGGATTGTGTTGGATGTGCTGAGGAAGGAGAAGCTGTATAGAAAGTTGTCCAAGTGTGAGTTTTTTCTTGGACAAGGTGGAGTTCTTGGGGCTTGTTGTGACTGGTGATGGTATTTCAGTAGATTTAAAGAAGATCACAGCAGTAGAATCTTGTAAGACCCCGAGTTCGGTAGCAGAGATCAGGAGTTTCTTGGGATTGGCAGGCTACTACAGGAAGTTTGTGCAAGATTTTTTAAGGATTGCCAAGCCAATGACCAGACTCACCAGGAAGGATGTAGAGTTTGTTTGGATAGAGGATTACCAGGTTGCTTTTGAGGAGTTGAAGAAGCGGTTGATGTCTGCTCCTATTTTGACGTTGCCATCAGGGTCTGGAGGTTTCACTATTTATAGTGATGCATCGGAGAAAGGTTTGGGTTGTGTTCTTCAACAGAATGGGAAAGTGATTGCCTATGCATCCAGGCAATTGCGTCCTCATGAAAAGTACTATTCTACCCATGATTTGGAGTTGGCAGCAGTCATCTTCGCTCTGAAGTTGTGGAAATATTATTTGTGCGGAGAGCGTGTGGAGATCTTCACAGACCATAAAAGCTTGAAGTACGTTTTCACGCAGAAGGAGTTAAACATGAGGCAGCGTCGGTGGTTGAAACTGATGAAGGATTTTGATATATCTTTGTAGTATCATCCTGGGAAAGCTAATGTAGTTGCCGATGCTTTGAGTAGGTATCCGATAGCTATGTTCTTGACACATGATCGATAATTTTTGGAGGACTTGGAGAGCTTGGGCATCGAGGTGATAGTTCCTGGTGGTGCTATACAGATATGGGGATTGCAGATATAATCAGATTTGATGGACATGATCAAGGCAGCGCAGTATGAGGATGTATCTCTGAGAAGTATCAGAGCTCAGGTGAGAGCAGGATTGGAGGATGATTTCACTATTGCTGAGGATGGATCTTTGAGGCATGGAGTTAGATTGTGTGTGCCTAGTGGGGAGCTGCGTGAGGAGGTATTACAGGAAGAGCATCGCTCTCAGTATTCCATACATCCAGGTGCCAACAAGATGTATCGGGATATGCGAGAGAGTGTGTGGTGGTATGGCATAAAGAGGGAAGTGGCACAGTTTGTATCCAGATGCTTAGTGTGACAGCAGTTGAAAGCCGAGAGGCAGAGACCAGGAGGTTTACTTCAGCCATTACCTATTCTAGAGTGGAAGTAGGAGCACATTACTATGGATTTTGTATTTGGACTTCCACGATCTCCAGGAGGGAAAGACGCGATTTGGGTCATCGTTGATAGGTTAACCAAGTCGGCCTATTTTTTGCCTTTCAAGACGGGTTTGTCTACGGAGAAGCTGGCAGAGATGTATGTGAGGCAGATCATTAGGATACATGGAGTTCCCGTCAGCATTGTCTCGGATCGGGATAGTCGTTTCACTTCTCATTTTTGGATGAGTTTGCAGGAGAGTTTGGGCACTCAGCTCTAGTTCAGTACTGCATATCATCCATAGACATATGGGTAGTCAGAGAGGACTATTCAGACTCTTGAGGATATGTTGCGCACTTGTGTACTAGATTTTGGGGGTTCTTTGGAGGATCATCTCTATTTGGTAGAGTTTGCTTACAACAACAGTTACCAGGCTAGTATTGAGATGTCACCTTTTGAAGCTCTGTACGGTCGGAGGTGTCGTACTCCCTTGTCATTGGACGATATTGGAGAGAGAGTTTTGCTTGGGCCAGAGATGGTTGTAGATGCAACAGAAAATGTTCAGATAATCAGAGACAGACTTCGTGTGGCGCAGAACAGACAGCGGCATTGGGCCGATAGCCAATGGAGACCTTTGGACTTTGAGGTATAGTTTTAGATTTTGTTTTATGCTTGTTATTGATTATTGTTATAGATTAAGTTCTTAATGTAGTATTTTTTCTAGGTGGGTGGTTTGGTGTTTCTGAGGATTTCTCCGACACGAGGCATGATTCGATTCGGTGGAGGTGGAAAGCTTAGTCCGCGATTCATCGGACCTTTCACTATTCTAGAGAGGGTCGGTGTAGTTGCTTATAGACTAGACTTACCACCTGCATTGGAGGGAGTGCACAACGTGCTTCACGTGTCATAGTTGAGATGATACGTGGCAGATCCTAGTCATGTATTGGATCACTCGGAGATAGAGGTGGGCCCTAGTCCTAGCTATCCAGAGCAGCCAGTTGAGATTCTGGATCGGAGAAAGAAGGTGCCGAGGAACCAGACTATTCCTTTGGTACGTGTCGCATGGAGGCATCACTCTCCGGAGGAGTCTACCTGGGAGAGAGAGGATAAAATGCGAGAGCGTTATACATATTTGTTTGTGCCTTGAGGTATGTTATTTCCTAGTTATGTTCTGTTCATTGTTATATTCTTTCATAGTTAGTTATGTTCTTTAGTTCTGTTCTTTGACTATAATCTATTATTTTTTGGGGGTAGTTTTCATCCTTGAATTTCGAGGACGAAATTATTTTAAGGAGGGTAGACTTGTCACTACCACATTTTCTAGAGAAAGGGTATTTTAGTAATTTTATAATTTATTTAAATATTATGCATGATAATAATTATTTGTTGTATTATTTAATTGTTGTTAGATGTTAGTTATTTATTTTGGACTTGTGTTAGTGGACCTAACTAGTTTAGTTTAGACCCATGGACCAACATGAATTAATTGTTAGGATTTGAGCCCATTAGAAAAGCCCATTGATTAAGGAGATGGACTAATTAATTAAACCTTTAGACTAGAAGCTTCCCTCCTTAATTATTTCTTCATGAGAGGCCCCAAGGGGTATATTGGACATTACATGGTAACTTAAGGGAGGGAAAATAGGGGCCGGCCTATTATAAAAGAGGGGGGGAAATTATCTCTCCTCTTTTCATTTCAAAACTAGATCTAGAATTTCTCTCAACCAAATTCCTTCATTCCCACTTCATTTTCCTACAAAATTTCATTCCAATTCCTTCTCAAATAACCATTGGAGACTAGAGAAGCAATGATCTAGAAGGAGGAAGCAAGGATCTACAAAAAGGAGTAAGGATCTACAAGTTGGAGGCCAATTTCATCACATTTGGAAGTTTCATTAAGAATCCATCTCCCAATAGATACAAGTCAGTTTTTCCTCTTAATTTAGGTACTACATCTGAGATTTAACCATGGAAAAAAACCCCATATATATAGGCTACCCATTGAATTTGGTTTTGTGTTCATAGGAGGCCTATTGAGAAAGTTATGGTACTTTTTGTGTCAATTTTTGGGGAATTCCGAGATTGACATTTGTTGTGTGTGTCAATTGGTCCTATAGATCAATTTGGCATGTTCTTATATGTTTGGAGCTAGTGTCGTGTCCACAATTGGGTACGTGTAGGCCGTATACCTACAATTTGGTGATACGTGTTGATTTGGGATTTTTCCTCCGACACGGGACTTTGTACATGTCATATTTTGATACAGACACGTAGATCTATATTTGACTCTTCGTATTGTTCATAAATTATATATGTGACTTGTTCGTGTCCATCGGGATACGTTTGGATGTGTGGAGGACTTGTGCCGCAAGCGTATCCTAGATCTAGTGGGATACGGGGTGATACGATCCATGTAGTTGTGTAATTTAAATTGTAGATCTAGTTCTCTTATCATTGTGATATATATATATATATATATATATATATATATATATATATATATATATATATATTGTTGTGTAATTATATTTATGTAATATTGTGTCTTAGATCTATGTATCTATGTATATATTATAAGTGTATATATTGTTAGGTGGCTATTCTTCTAATTGTATGTATAATATATATATTAGTATGTATAGATATGCATATGTTCAATAGATAATTATATGTTGTTATAGTCCTATTTATATATATGTGTGACATATTATTGTATGATTATTTTAGGTAAACATATATGTATAATTATATATATACATAATACTATGTATGTGTGTATGGTACCATATATTTATTATGTACATATTTATTTTGAGGATAGCTATGTGTATTTATGATACTATATGGTAATATGAAATATTGTTTGTATATATATATCCTATATGTATAAGCTATATGTATATGTAATTAAATATGGTGTTTTGTATATACATATATTACTATTTATATATTTGTATGTGAGGGGTAAGAGTGTATATATATTTAAATGTAATAGTTGCATGTATTAGGGTAAGTATATATTAAATAGTGGTATGTATATATGAGTATATATATGAGTATATATATATATATATATATATATATATATATATATATAATGGTTTTAGCGACAACAGCAAAGGGTGACAGCAACCGCGTCACAACAAGCAGCAGCAGCCGCTGTAGCAGCAACAACAACAAAGTTGACAGCAGCCGCAGACGTCACCAAAGCAGCAGCAGCAGAAATAATCAACATCAGCGGCAATAGCAGTTTAGCGACGGCCGCAACCGGTCGCCAAAGCAGCAGCAGCAACGGGAAGAGTCAGCAGCAGCGACAACAGATTTAGCAACGGGCAGAACTGTCACTAAAGGGACAGCGTATTAGAGTATCAGAATTTCAGAGACTGTTTTTAGTGACAGTTGTCAAATTTCTATATAAATACTTATATAGATATAGATTAGATATATATGTATATATTGGTATTTAATATATAAGTAAATGTATTCTTAAATTGCTAATTTTTTTGTAGTATAAGTATAATTAGCATAGCATATGTATATTACGGGTAGTTAGTATAAACGAGTTTGGGGTATTACCTTGAGATACCAAGGTAAATACCAAGGTAATTGGGAACACCCAAGGTATTGGGTTTGGGGTATCAAGATTATGGTTTTTTGTGATACCAAGTTGGTTCAAAACCAAGGTACCTTTTTGATGTTTGTCTTTAAAATTTTATTTAATAATATTATTTTGGCAATTGTATGTGATATTTCACCTATGGATTTACGTATCCGGAGATACGGTATCCTAGTATTTAAGATATGGGTTTTTGTGACTTAGACTTTAGTATTTAAACCCAATATCCTTGTGTCGACTTTTGCAACCTAGAATTAGGCAGTTGACCATAGTTTGACCATAGTTGACCATAGTTGACCTTAGAGTTGACTTAGTTTGACTTTTGACTTAGAATTGACTTGTTGACCTAAAAGTTGATTAGTTTGACTTATTTTCTTTTCGGAACCTTGTATTTATGCTGTATTCCCTATCTAGGTCTTCGAGGCACCGTATCAGACATCTATGAGGTTATTGGACTTCAAGTGAGTACATTTTCTGATAGTTTCCCGTTTATGATATCCTCTATGTTCATTGTATCAAGTGTAGATATCCATATTTTTTGACACGATGGTTACACGGATTGGTATATCCGGACCTTGTCATGAGATATTATTTCTTGTATATGGTATATCTTGTGCAAGCCTTGTTTCATTGATTTTCTTGTGTATGTACAGACACTGATTCTCAGGGAGATTTTCTACCTTCCTAGAGAATCCCGTGCCATAGCATACCATGGTTGGATCTATTATACCAGTCGGGGGTGGGGAGTACTTTAGTATAGATATGTGATCATACCCTCCTTGTGCATATCTTGTTCCTTGTGAGTGATGATCATACACCGCACATATGATCAGTTAGGCCATTATACTCTTGTGCAAGTTTCCAAGCCAATCACATGTTAAAGCTAGTACTCACACACTTAGACATTAGTTTTCTTGTTCATTGTCATATTGTTCATTCTTGTATTTATTCCAGTATTTCCTTATTATGTATCTCTTATATCTATTGTGCATCTTGTATATTCACATCTATTTACTGTTATATAGTTTTTATCGTTGATTAGAACTGTTGTTAGAGATGTACTCTGCTCCTTTCCTGACTGGATATATTTTTTTCAGATGATACTGAGGACTGGTACCCTACACATTATGGACCTAAGGATATTGTGGGTCTAGAGTCTGAGACCCTGGTTCAGGAGGGACTTATCCTAACTGAGACAGTTGACCCGGGTTTAGTAGCTTCTTAGTATTTCTTTTGTACTAGATTTGTCTCCAGCTATTTTTGTAGTACTTCTTTCAGACTCATTGATGTATTATTTTAAACTCATGAGTTATATGTGACTTTCTATTCTTTTATCTGTTTCGTGCTCATTTCCATCTTAGTTCTTTGATTGAGTATATTGGTATTGTTGGTGGTTCATTATGTTGCTAGATAGATTACCCAGACAGCGTTCTACCGCCGATTCTGTGGCGTAGGCTAGGCGTTGTTTCTGACTTGTACCCTTACACCGGGTGCGGGTCGTGACAGGTCAAGAGTCTGTAACCAGATGTTTCATTATCAATAAAGAAAACTTTTCTCAAAGTGTGATACCTTATTTGTGTACTATGTTGCATTCATTCTAAAGTATATCATTATGCCTAGGCCTTGTGCATGCGCTCCTTACTCGTACACGGTATCACGCCCGGGGGACGATTATCGATTTAGCAGAAATAGGGCAGATCATATTGGTATCAGAGCATGGCTTCAGATCCTTTAACCTTCGTGTCAGAATGAGTTTTCTTGAAATGACCCTGTCCCTCCCAGATGAACTCTTGAATTCACTTGGCCAAAATGAGATACGTTCCATACAGTGAGTCCAGAATATATTTTGAGATTGATGCAAGTTACTTTTCTTTGAAGGAACGAACTCAAAGCCGAATGCAAAAGCGCAGATGGTGGCACAAGTACAAGGGAGCAGTTCTGGCACATCAGGCAGCTCAGGAAGTCCAGCTGCTGTACCCTCTGTCAATCCGTTCGAGCGGATAATGCGTTTGACGGAAACACACTAGAGACAGGTCGAATTACGTCAGAGCCAATTCGAGTCCCGGATTGAGTCTCAATTTCAGGCGCAGTGGACTTAGGCCGAAGCACAATAGAAGCAAATGGATACCTTACAAATGATTATAATGACGTTCATCTCTAGCAACTATTCTACATCTGCGATCGCTATGACAGTGCCAGTTATAGCCGAAATCGCGGTGCTTCAGGGATCTCAGGAACCTCCGTCCTCAGACGAAAAGGGTCACATCCTACAAATATCAGAGTTTAAAAAGATGTGTCATGCTACCTTTAAAGGGACCGATGTCACGACCCACACCCGGATATTTGGGCACGAGTACGTGGGTACGTCCAGCCTATGTTGCAAAATCGACGGTAGATCGCTGTCTGGGTCATTTCTAACTATCTAACATCTCAATAATATAATATGATACCTGTCAATCATCTCAACTCCAAACGGAGGAACAACATGTGTAAACTCCCTCACCCAAAATAGGTATTTTGTGTATATTTTATATTATTATATTTATTATATATGTTGAATTTATTTAGAATATGCTATTAGTTAATTAGAAAATAAATTTCTTGATATATTTACTTATATAAATATTCATTTAGAATTATTTTAGGTTATTTTAGATTTTTGGAGATTTTTCTAGAATTTTTGGTAATTAAAACTTAGAAAACATAAATTTCTAGGACTTCTATGATTTACTATACGACCATACTTGCATATCGTTCCTACCAAATATTTATATTAGTTTAAAATATTTTAATTATATTTTTATGTAATTTATTTAGAATTTTAAGAAATTTATTTAGATTTTAAAATTATTTAGGATTTATTTGGATATATATAGTCTTAATATTAGATAGATACTAATTTAGTGTTAATAGATATTAATAAGATTTTATAAATTATTTATATTATCTTTAATTATATTTAAGATTATAAATTATTGAGATAAATTCAAACTCTATTTTAAATTAATTCAAATCCTGAACCTACTAGGAAATCAACTTCATGCATATCCTATCCTTATTTAAATTCATCATAATCCTATCCAAATTAACCAATCCTATTCGTATTTAATTAAGTAGTATCCACCATTATAAATACCTCATCCTTCATATTTTTCTTTCCCAAATTCCTCTCTTTTTCGTCCAAAAAATAGTCAAATTCGTCATAAATTCAGCCTCATTTTCTACTAGTTATGACGAATTAAAAAGACGATATCTCCTAGCTCCGGACTCCAAACACGCTCCAGATTTTTTTATTAGAACGATAATGAGGTTAGCTTTCTGATATTATAAATTGTTTTTTTAAATTATTAGTATTAAATTCTGGAAAATTCGTAGAGCACAGCATGTCCGAAAATAGATATATTTTGATGTTTTCGCTATTCCGGGAGAACCAGGAATCAGAATCATGAACCGTTTAAAGTTTCGGAAAGATAATGTCGAGATCATCGACATATATTTTTCCCAGAATTTATTTTGAAGTATTTACATACTGTTAATTCTGTAGAACTTTTATGTTAGAATTTAACCATCGGTGCACAATACAAAATTTGTATGTGCCATAATTCCCAAACGAATTTGAATTCAGACGAGCCATAAATTCTAGTATATTTTTGATGCTGAAATCTATAGGAAATCATACATGAAAGTCGAGTTTGTATCGGTTGACTTTTTGGTCAACAGATCGCCTCGATTTGCGTGCCATGAGTCTCGAGTTGATAAAATTCAGTTTCTTTGGACAAAATTTAGGAATTAACATAAAAATCAGAATAATAAGATTAAAATAGGATTTTAGAGTAATTATTCCAGAATTAAATAAATTAAAATAAATTAATGGTTATATTATTATATAGTTATATGAATATATATGTAAGTAAATGCTAATTGATAATTATGACTAAATATTTAGACTGTATGACCCTAGGACATCGTGGACTATCCCATACTTACCTTGACCATGTTGATCCTAAGAACTTGTGAATTTGTCTGCCTTGCGTACACTAACGTACTGGCATAGACACCTATCAGTTGACTGACTAATTTCGTACAGTACTTGAAGACGCGACACCCGCGTAATTTAATGCGTAATTGACCGTGTTAGATGACTAGTGTTACCCCTAGTATACCCCCTGATTCCAGTGTAAATGTGGTTGAGTATGTGCTAGTGTAATGACTAATGATTCTATTATATTATATTTATGTGTACATTGGATATTGGATTGTTCTGCGCGATTTCTGGAGCAGGTTATTGGTACATTACAGCTTCCTTGCCAGGCAAGTATACCTTGCCATTGTACTGTTATTTATATTCTATATGTTGCATGCATCTTTATTTTTTGTCTTTAGTTTATATATTTTAACTGTTATATAAAATGTGCGTGACGGTGACGTCGCGATATATTTTTATTTATATATTGTATTGACCTTGTTCATGAGACTACCCCATTATCATGTAGCACCATTAGGTTCATTGGCCGTGACACAGTGGTTACACGAGTGTGAGTCTCATATAGATCACGGACTGCGTGACAGGTCTGGCCTTCTGTACGTATGGGCCGTGCGTTAGGAATAGCTGATGTTAGAAACTTTGCATGCTAGTAGACTTGGCAGTTATTAGAGGTATTATTGTGTCATGGATGTGACATGCTTAGAACATTGGGTGGGGAGAACAACAAGTACCGCATTTGAGCTCCTTTACACTTTTTCTGTGACGCCCGGATTCTCCGCTGGAGATACAGGTGGTGATGACCCATATATATACATTGGCGGGCCTCCGCCGTTCAAAAGAAGACGTGCCTTTGGGCCCCTGGATCTTCAAAAGAGAACCATGCCAAATCCTAGTTTTCAGCCAGATAGCTCACTTGTGGGGAAAGTTATTCTTAACTGCATTCACTTTAGACGGTTAGGCGACCCCTTTGGATATTTATTTCAGTACTTTATTGGCATGTGTTTAAGTATCTTGTTATGTCCCTCTGAGGACCTGGTCCGCTGCCAGGTGTATCTTTTCTTGAGTATTTGCAGGAGCGCAGATTTGGATGGTTACATGTGATCCGAGGATGTCTTCTCTTCGAGCTATGATGGATAGCTGGTATTCTTATATTGTGTTGTGGTGTTGTACTCATATTGTATTTGCTCTTATATTCGAGTTGGTAGTGGATTTGTTTCCATCCAACTATCATCCTTAGATACTTCTTATTGAGATCTAGTTTCATAGATACTGGTTATTTATTTCTATAGATGAGATTTAGATTTTACCCTGTGACTTGTGACATATGTTTATACCACTTGTGGATTTTGTATTCATATTACAGCATACGTATGGATTTGGTTTCCATATATTGGAGTTGCCATATCCATGCGGCTGGCATGCTTACGTGTTCCTAGTCCTATGTATTTGGGACTGGGGCGTGACATGTTTTTGTGGTGGCCCATGCAGGTCGAGAGCATATTGTCTCGGTTACGTTACTGTACCGAACAAGCCTGCACATAGGACTAGAGTATAGGATCTCATCCACAATTGACTATGATTTACCTTCCTCCTCTATGATCTATTCGAACAATTGTATCCTGCTTGATTCCTGTACTTCCCTAATAAGTTCCTTGAGTATATATGGCCTTCTGCTAGAATATAGGAACCCCTGTTATTAGGATGATAATTAGAGTAGCACACCTATTAAGAATACAACGAAAATATAGACACACCACTAAGTTTAGAATATCTAGTGAACCCTAGAATTCCTTATCTTTAGAATTGATTTACCATTACCCCCTGATGTATTATGAAGACTTGAATAGATACTACTAGAGTTAGTTAGAAGTTTTACCATAATGTTTGACCCTAGTATTGAGGAACCAATGGAGAACCAATATTGAACATTAGGACTGAACCTAACCCTCATAATTGGATAGTATTAGAGAACTATAAAACTTATGTCATTGTCTTGTTACTAGTAGACAGCACCCTAGGAAGCCTAGAGGAATATAATCAACCCTTTCCCTTGATCATACCCCAAACATGGCAACTAGCATGCCACCCCCTTAGAGAACCATGATGCTATCTAGAGCCCTCTATTTTTGATTTCATAACTTGTCCCCCTACAACCTTAGCATTCGCTAATTGTGTGACGACTAAATTATGATTCTTCTTTCTTCATCATTTAACTCGTGCCACATAACTCGTATGATTGAAGGCCAAGTAATCTTATTCTATATTAGGACATGTAGTTTGCTAGGGTATAGCTTGGTAATTTGAACTTTGAATTTTGTGCGTGATAGTTGGGATTTGATAGTTTGCGTAGTTCCCTTAGGTTGTGACCTAATGATTACCCCTTAGCTTTAAATCACGAAATTTGTACCCATAGCTCGATACGAGTTAAATCCCTTTCCCCTTAATGGCTAGTAACTCTTCTATCCCTACGATTGACACCTGTTCTATGAGCACTTGACCCTTACCTATATAATATAATAGGAGACCCTAATAAGAGTTTCTGTTCTATGTACATATGCAAGGTTATTTTTGTCGGTATCCTTAAGGCAATACAATAGTAGTTAAATTATTTTAAGTTGGATAGTATACCTCACCACCTAGTATCACGTAGTCCCTGTGATCCATTGATGAAGTGTAACTGAATGACATTAATTGTATGTTAGCAAAGACGACAGTGTTTATTCAGACGATAGAATTTAGAGGTCCATGTCCCTATTGGTCGACTAGCGACTTAGACAAGGAATTAGTATAACAACTGTAGAGATTGTGTAGTCTTTCATTATTATTGCTTATTTTGCTTTTGTTTTTGTGAATTTGAATTGTTATGAACCTTCTTTCATCATAATCTAGCGTATTCATATTTGTTGTACTACCTTGACTTATGCTGCTATTATAGCCTAGTTTTTGCAAGCTTATTCTTTATCGAGCTTGTTCATGACATACGTATTATTGGGGGCCCATAATAATACATTTCAGAATCAGTGTATTAGGGTCTAGCTAACCTTAGTACGCTTGGTTCGCCCTTCGCATAACTACTTTATGTGGATTAAGATATGTAGTAATTAGTAGACGAATATACTTACCCTCTAGATACGACAAAGCATATCATATCAAGTACATAACTGCACCGATGTGAGCATGCAAATAGGAAATTACCAAATTAAGATTTCAATCCACAACTGTCTTGACAATTCCTATTTGAATTCTTTAAACGCTTTGATTCCCATACTTCCATTCTATTACCCCTCCTTGAACTCTTTTCCGTTGCTTTCCGTCTTTCCTTGTTTCGGAAAGACGAAATCTCGTGCTTGGATATAAGTGATACACGGATAGTACAAGATATACCCCATAGGCCAATCACATTATTTGGTGACTATCTTTCATAATTGATTAAGGGCATATCACATATGATATAGTTGGTGTTAAAGTTTTGAGGATTGAATGACATGAAAAAATAAATTGAGGAATATTTTTCTTAAGTATAAGAGCCTTATGTGATAGATGGGTAAATTCTAAGTTGGGTAGAAATTGCAGTATTAAACTTGAGGAGAATTCTTTTAGATTGTGATCAAGTAGGATTAGATTGAGAGATTAAGTCCTTTTAAATGTGAAGAATTTTAAAAGAGGGATTAAGATAATGAGAATTTAATGAATTTTAAAAATCTTGATATTGAGGACCCAATATTTATACTTTGAGCACATGATTTAAATTTTGAATATTGAAGGATGAATCATCGATTTAAATTTTGAGGATAAATATAGAATTTTAGACTTAAACAATTGGTTAATTTGATTTAAATTTTACAATTTGATGATTTGAATTAAAAGTTTAATTTTGATTGTTGGGTCACCTATTTGAAATATTAAGGATGTAAAATGAGTTTAAATATTTGAATAGTACAAAATTCTTAAGTTAAGAATAGGAATAAGATTTGATTAGAATTGTTTATTGTTCAAAGTCTAGAGGAGATTATGATAGTTGAAAATTATGATATAAATTTTGATGTGGGATGTCATATAGACTTGAGTCTGATTTGGATGTTGATTATTTAAAAATCGAGAAGAGATTACGACAGGTTGAATTTTGATTTAAATAGTGGTTATATTAATTTTGAAGTGATCGCGATAGATTCGAATAGATTTTGTTATTTAAATTTTTGGAAGAGATTGCGATTGACATACCTTATGTACGAATGTGAAGAATTTAACAAATTATGTCTTATTTTAATTTCGAGGACGAAATTATTTTAAGTTGGGTAGATTGTAAACTCCCTCACCCAAAATAGGTATTTTGTGTATATTTTATATTATTATATTTATTATATATGTTGAATTTATTTAGAATATGCTATTAGTTAATTAGAAAATAAATTTCTTGATATATTTACTTATATAAATATTTATTTAGAATTATTTTAGGTTATTTTAGATTTTTGGAGATTTTTCTAGAATTTTTGGTAATTAAAACTTAGAAAACATAAATTTCTAGGACTTCTATGATTTACTATACGACCATACTTGCATGTCGTTCCTACCAAATATTTATATTAGTTTAAAATATTTTAATTATATTTTTTTGTAATTTATTTAGAATTTTAAGAAATTTATTTAGATTTTAAAATTATTTAGGATTTATTTGGATATATATAGTCTTAATATTAGATAGATACTAATTTAGTGTTAATAGATATTAATAAGATTTTATAAATTATTTGTATTATCTTTAATTATATTTAAGATTATAAATTATTGAGATAAATTCAAACTCTATTTTAAATTAATTCAAATCCTGAACCTACTAGGAAATCAACTTCATGCATATCCTATCCTTATTTAAATTCATCATAATCCTATCCAAATTAACCAATCCTATTCGTATTTAATTAAGTAGTATCCACCATTATAAATACCTCATCCTTCATATTTTTCTTTCCCAAATTCCTCTCTTTTTCGTCCAAAAAATAGTCAAATTCGTCATAAATTCAGCCTCATTTTCTACTAGTTATGACGAATTAAAAAGACGATATCTCCTAGCTTCGGACTCCAAACACGCTCCAAATTTTTTTATTAGAACGATAATGAGGTTAGCTTTCTGATATTATAAATTATTTTTTTAAATTATTAGTATTAAATTCTGGAAAATTCGTAGAGCACAGCATGTCCGAAAATAGATATATTTCGATGTTTTCGCGATTCCGGGAGAACCAGGAATCAGAATCATGAACCGTTTAAAGTTTCGGAAAGATAATGTCGAGATCATTGACATATATTTTTCCCAGAATTTATTTCGAAGTATTTACATACTGTTAATTCTGTAGAACTTTTAGGTTAGAATTTAACCATCGGTGCACAATACAAAATTTGTATGTGCCATAATTCCCAAACGAATTTGAATTCAGACGAGCCATAAATTCCAGTATATTTTTGATACTGAAATCTATAGGAAATCATGCATGAAAGTCGAGTTTGTATCGGTTGACTTTTTGGTCAACAGATCGCCTCGATTTGCGTGTCATGAGTCTCGAGTTGATAAAATTCAGTTTCTTTGGACAAAATTTAGGAATTAACATAAAAATCAGAATAATAAGATTAAAATAGGATTTTAGAGTAATTATTCCAGAATTAAATAAATTAAAATAAATTAATGGTTATATTATTATATAGTTATATGAATATATATGTAAGTAAATGCTAATTGATAATTATGACTAAATATTTAGACTGTATGACCCTAGGACATTGTGGACTATCCCATACTTGCCTTGACCATGTTGATCCTAAGAACTTGTGAATTTGTCTGCCTTGCGTACACTAACGTACTGGCATAGACACCTGTCAGTTGACTGACTAATTTCGTACAGTACTTGAAGACGCGACACCCGCGTAATTCAATGCGTAATTGACCGTGTTAGATGACTAGTGTTACCCCTAGTATACCCCCTGATTCCAGTGTAAATGTGGTTGAGTATGTGCTAGTGTAATGACTAATGATTCTATTATATTATATTTATGTGTACATAGGATATTGGATTGTTCTGCGCGATTTCTGGAGCAGGTTATTGGTACATTACAGCTTCCTTGCCAGGCAAGTATACCTTGCCATTGTACTGTTATTTATATTCCATATGTTGCATGCATCTTTATTTTTTGTCTTTAGTTTATATATTTTAACTGTTATATAAAATGCGCGCGACGGTGACGTCGCGATATGTTTTTATTTATGTATTGCATTGACCTTGTTCATGAGACTACCCCATTATCATGTAGCACCATTAGGTTCATTGGCCGTGACACAGTGGTTACACGAGTGTGAGTCTCATATAGATCACGGACTGCGTGACAGGTCTGGCCTCCTGTACGTATGGGCCGTGCGTTAGGAATAGCTGCTGTTAGAAACTTTGCATGCTAGTAGACTTGGCAGTTATTAGAGGTGTTATTGTGTCATGGATGTGACATGCTTAGAACATGGGGTGGGGAGAACAACAAGTACCGCATTTGAGCTCCTTTACACTTTTTCTGTGACGCCCGGATTCTCCGCTGGAGATACGGATGGTGATGACCCATATATATACATTGGCGGGCCTCCGTCGTTCAAAAGATGACGTGCCTTTGGGCCCCTGGATCTTCAAAAGAGAACCATGCCAAATCCCAGTTTTCAGCCAGATAGCTCACTTGTGGGGAAAGTTATTCTTAACTGCATTCACTTTAGACGGTTAGGCGACTGTCACTACCACATTCTGAAAATAGGGATATTTTCGAATTTTTACTATATTTAATATTATGTTATTTACAATTAATTAATTGCATGATAGTGTATTTGATTTAAATAATTTTGTGCGATGTGTAATTCAATATATATAATTATATGCAGTATTTATTATTTTATGTTAGCTAGCAGACTAGACCTAGAAGCCAGTAGATGAGCACCTGTCGGAATTATGGAATTTTGAGGTTAATTGTTTTATTTTAGAATTTATTTATTGGAGGTGTAATTAATTACGATATTTTATTTAATATTTGCGCAATTGCCTTTGCTTCGATATTGGAGCACTATCCAGACTTTTGTCTTCCAACAAATTTTACCATCTTGCTCTAGACATGCCCGTCTTCCATTCTGCTATTTTTACAACTCATAATTGTGCTCTCTGTACATTGTTTCTAGCCGCACAAAAATCATCGCGGACGTTTATTTAATTTCCTATTTTTGTATCGTTGTGCGTTCCAATCGAAAGTTGGAGGCCATCTTGACCTATTTTTCGTACGGCCCAAATTAGGGTAATATTCTGTTCTGAGTCTTCTTCAATATTGGTATGGATGACTTGATCTGATTTTGACCCCAAGTACTCCTAATTAATTGTTGAACACAACTTGCATTTTATTTCTATTTAAATTGGGGATACCATTTTATCTGATTTTAAAATCCCAATTTAATTCCAGTGCCCTGTAAATTCAGCCCATACCCATTTTACAGCACCCCCTGACCCTACAAAACATCGGACCCCGAATCGCCCGCCCAATTTTCGTCATTTTATGTGTTTGTGCAATTTCCCAAATTTAAGGGGGCTAAATTGCAAATTTGTATTTGTGGCCTCACCCAATTGTTTGAACAATGAGGGAACCTAATATTGTTATTTAAACTCTCACCCTCATTTCCCACATGAATTATTTTTCCCATGTCCAATTTGGACCACCCAATTAATGGGCCAATCCCAACCCTTCATTCCAACACCCTCATCCATATATATTGTTATGTCTACATCAACCCTAATCCCTAGAAACCTAGGTTTCCCCAACCAAGCCTCCATCCTCAACCTCAACCGTAGGAAGAAAATTTCTTCTTTTCTTCTTCTATTTTCTTTCTTCTTTTCTTTTTCTCCTTCTTCTTCTTCTGGAAACAGCCGCATAAGGAGTCAAGCCGAAGCACACGGGTGGCTGCAGAAATTGTGTTCTCCTTCTTAAACAGCAGCAGCAAAATAAAGTCAAGCCAAAGTCGAATGGCTGCAGCAAATCAGCTACCGCCATCAAACCGTGGTCGAATGGTCCCCTATATTTCCCAGTGACCCATGTTGGGGGGGGGGGGGGACACTAGCCACCTGAAGAAGTTTCTAGTGAAGCCAGTGATGGGAAAGATGGCATCTTGGCTGGTGATTTTCGGAGGATCTCTAGATTCCAACATTGAGAGGAAGATGCGCGTCCCGAGGAAAGCATGGGAGCTCCTCCCTTGGTGCTCTGTGAATATGGAGAAGAAGAGCAAGAAGAAGAAGAAGAAAGGCAACAGCAGCAGCAGGAGAGCTTTGGCGCCTTGACCGACGCCCCAAGAAAAGATGTGTAGTGATAATGGAGGGGAATCTTCACCCAGGAGCTCTAAAGGGCCGGATGTCATTTCGGGTTTTAGTCCGTCCATTGATAAATTTCATCAAGAGGCTGCCAATATGCATCAAAGTCCACCATCAAATACTAACCACCAAAATGGCGGTCCAGAGGGCAGAGGGTCTGAGAGCCACAAGTTAGCCAACATCAACAACTATCAAAATATAGACCTCAAAAGGAAGCAGCCAGAAATAAAGATGGATACGCCACCTCCATCTCCCAATAGGTTGCAGAAAGTTGCAAGTGGGGAAAGTAGTGGGCAGTCCCGAAATAGTTCAAGAGCTTCATATAAGCAGCAGAAGCGTGAGAAGCTGGACTGGAATGTGCTCAGCCCTCCCTCCGGCCTGAGTTCCGGCCAACACTCAGTAAGCACCTCCTCCCTCTTCCTTTTTCCCCTGTAATTAGTGTAATGTATATGAAGTGTATTAGTATATATATGTGTATAACTAATGAATAGGTATAAGTATGCATTTAAATTAATTGCATAGTATGTATTTAATTCAATGAATGGTATATGTGTTAATGCAATGTATAGTATAAATTTATTGTATATGTATAGAGTATATATATATTAGTATAATATATGTATTCAATATATATGTATATGTATATTACGTATTTAATTAATGTTTAAAACGTATTTGTATATAAATAGTATTTATTTAAATAATGTTTTAAATACGTGAACATGTATAGTATGCAAATACATTGAAATGTATAATTTAATAATGTATACGTATATTATTTATTTAAATGTTTAATACCTGTATTAGCATAGTATATATATATTTTTGTACGTATATTAATAAATTTTATAAATTTTTGGTATATATATATGTACGTATTTCTGGCATATATTTTGAGGACACATAAATACAGTATGATAAATTCTAAATTTATATAGACACATATATACGTATTGTGTGAATTATGTTTATATACAAGTATTATTTTTCTTATGTTTATATATATATATACAAGTATTATTTTATTTTAAAGTATATATTTATACATATATCTATTATTGTAATTGATGGAAATTATATATATGATTAGTTAATGAGATGTATATTTATATATATATCCCTACCAGACGACCCTAGTTGACCAGTATCATGCCAGGCATAGCCCCTGAGTTAGGTATTTGTTGTGTGTTTAGTATAGCATCTGATGCAAACATTGTATTGTTTATTATATGTTTATAGGACTGTCGGATTCTCCAGACGATACCCTGGGACAGGATATTGGTTTTTACCAGCTAAGGACCCAAGGCAAGTACATTCTCTGATTAGTTTCTAATTTATGATATCACCTATGTTCACTGTATCTAGTGTAAATATCCATGTTCTTGACACATTGGTTACACGGATTGGTATACACGGATCTCGTCATGAGATATTATTCCTTATTCATGGTGTAGCTTGTACAAGACTTGTTTTCCTTGTTATCTTGTGCATGTACAGACACTGATTCCCGGGGAGATTTGCAACCTTCCTAGGGAATCCCGTGCCGTAGCGTACCATGATTGGATCTACTATACCAGTCGGGGGTTTGGGGAGTATTTTAGTGTAGATATGTGATCATACCCAACTATCCATGCATCATAGCTCATCCCACATCTCACGTCGGGTGCGGCCTGACCATCTCCATGCCTCATAGCTGTTACGTGTGATTAGCCTGACCTCTCCATGCATCATAGCTAACCTACGGTTAGCCTGACCTTCGTGAATCATAGCTAATCACATGTAACCAGCCTGATCTTGTTCCCAAGCCGATCACATGTCAAAGCTAGTACTCACACACTTAGTCTTAGGTTTCTTGCTCATGGACATATTGTTTCTTTTCCTGCAGTTACTTACAGTATTTCCAGTATTTCTTTCATTGTACATTTCTCGTACCTATACATGCATCTGGTATATTTCCATCTAGAACTGCTACATAGTTTATGTCATTTATATAGAACTGCTATTTAGAGATGTACTTTGCTCCTTCCTGACTGGAAAATATTTTTCCAGACTGTGACCTTAGTAGACTGGTTCCGACACACTTGGGGATTGGAAGTTAATGATTGCAGGTATGATTATGTTGTCTTTAGACTTGTGTTGTTTTCTTTTACTTCTTCAAATTTCTATCGTGTTGTAGTTGTGATTGAGTATGTTGTTGATATTTTATAGTATCATCCGAGTCTCCTTATGGAGTTGGATACTAGCGTGAGATTGTTAGATAGTACTCGACCTAGACAGCGTTCTACCGCCGATGCTGCGGCGTAGGCTGGACGTACCCACGCATTCGTGCCCCTAAACCGGGTGCGGGTCGTGACAGCGACCCCTTTGGATATTTATTTCAGTACTTTATTGGCATGTGTTTAAGTATCTTGTTATGTCCCTCTGAGGACCTGGTCCGCTGCCAGGTGTATCTTTTCTTGAGTATTTGCAGGAGCACAGATTTGGATGGTTACATGTGATCCGAGGATGTCTTCTCTTCGAGCTATGATGGATAGCTGGTATTCTTATATTGTGTTGTGGTGTTGTACTCATATTGTATTTGCTCTTATATTCGAGTTGGTAGTGGATTTGTTTCCATCCAACTATCATCCTTAGATACTTCTTATTGAGATCTAGTTTCATAGATACTGGTTATTTATTTCTATATGATTTTGGTGGATGAGATTTAGATTTTACCCTGTGACTTGTGACATATGTTTATACCACTTGTGGATTTTGTATTCATATTACAACATACGTATGGATTTGGTTTCCATATATTGGAGTTGCCATATCCATGCGGCTGGCATGCTTACGTGTTCCTAGTCCTATGTATTTGGGACTGGGGCGTGACAACATGATATCTCACAAGTATAACTAAACTCAATCACTAAACAAACTAAGGAAGATAAAGCACGAATGGAATAACGAAGGAAAGAATAAAGATACAATCTATAATCTGAAATAATATACAAATTGTGAATCTACCAAAAGAATAATCTAATATAATCCAATACAAACATAACTAAACCTCATTGGGCTCTGTAACTAAGTCCTCCTGGTCAATAGGAGTATCCTCTATAGGTACGTCATCCTGTAGCCCATAGAATGTGGGACACTGCTCTAAAAGCCAGTCATCTGAAAAAATATATCCAGTCAGGATTGGAGCGAAGTACATACCTCTGAAAGCAGTTTCAATAGCATAATCGAGCATATAAACAGATATAGAAATAACATACAAGATCACTAAATATATGAATAATGAATAATAGATATACATGTAATGTACGAGAATATAGAACAATAATATGAATATCATAATATGATGAAACAATTATAATCTAAACTAACTTATGTGCCTCAGAATACAAGTTCATTATGTGATCGGGTTGGGTGAACATGATCAGGTAAGATGATTACAAGTGAGGTATGTAACCAGAATATACACGATATAACAATGGGGCTTTGATCACATAATCAACTCCTACTCTCCCACCTCCAACTAATACCGATGGATCCAATCACGACACACTACGAACATGAAATATAACCCCTGAATACGAGCAGTGGGTGTACACGAATAAGCACACTGAACATGAGCTGCGTGTGAACATGAAATATAATTAATACCCAATATACACGATGAGATAAAATGTACACGAGTACCCGCTAAACACGGTAGGGGATAACATCTCCTGACGGGATCCATATAGTACTAGTCCGTGAAATCACTGTGTCTGGATCAAGTATGCAATTCTAGAACATGTATATATACAATATTATGAATTAAAAACTATCAGAGAAATGTACTCGCCTGATGTCCTAAACAAGGTGTGTTTCTCGATGCCCAAGTTGGTGTCACACAGACCTATATATGGTATGTTGCATCAATACATGGTTCAAGAATAAAAATAAGAGAAGTTGATACAACTCTAGGTCGATACGCTATTTCTAAGTCAAACCAATTAAATCTAGGTTGCAAATATCTAATGCTAAGTTACTAAGTCGATACACTATAAAACTATTCTCTACTAGCTAAGCTAAGAAACAACAAGGCACTCAAAGAGTCGTATCCTAAGATACGCAAGTTTTCGAATATAAAAATAGTATTTTAAATATATATTCAAGTCAAATATTATAATACTACAACAAATCAATTGAAATAGGATACCTTGGCCTTGCACCAATGCGTATCGCACCTATCTCGATACCCAAACTCAATACCTTGGGTATCGACCAAATACCTTGGTAAAACCTTGGTATCCCGAGGTAACCCAACTCTAACATATAACCAATACATACCTATAACCAAGCTAATACTAACTATATAAACTACACTATAATATATATATATATATATATATATCAAGTATCACACTAACTATCTAATATACCTTACCTATTAGCAATATATAGCCTAACTGCTAACAATAACAACTAATACAAGCATATATATATATATATATATATATATATATATATATATATTCTAACTACTACTCAAATACCTTAACATATTTGGAACTAACTACCCAAAACTAATAGGCTAATAGCTCAAAACTGAAATGAAGCCAGGGACTGAAACCCACTAAACCTCTATTGACTGATACAAAGGGCATTGATACCTCAAAACTGCTACCCACTAAATACAACAAATCACTGAACTGTGCTCGGGGAAACTGCACAGTGAAAATATGAAATTCATCCTTTGTCTTCTTGAGTCGAGGCGTACAAATACTAATCCTACTGTTGCTGTTGTTTCACCGTGCAATGACCGGAGCTCCGTCCCTTGCCGGAGAATAGACCGCCGACGAGCCCAGACCCACCCCCCCCCGCTCGGCCGCGACTAGGTACATGCTAAATTCATCCTTTGTCTTCTGGAGTCGAGGCATCGACGTGTTGTTTAACGAAAACAGGTAATGTAAATCCCTAAGTGTAATATATGGGTGCGTGTTTTTTTAGATTAGTAATTAATGTTAGTAATTACTAAAAATAAAAATGACTATACTAATATAAATACAGTGTTGACCTAAAAATCTAGACATTGACCTAGTACACCCTAACATGATATTTAGGACAAGTATTTCTGTACAAAACGTAAATAGTTTCGTATCATAACTTTGGTAATTCATTGCCTTGAGGTACACGGTAACTGAGGACAGGACACGTGTATGTTTTAGCTGCGTGCACACGCGACCCTTTTTAGTTGACCAGTTGTGACCCCTTGCGTCAGTGGCTAAGAGCAACATAGTGTTTCTATGCGTATTACTTTAGTGACTGATGATTGTATTGCTATATTATATTATATGTGTATGGTCGCTGGACCATTCAGGAGAGACTTCAGGAGCAGGTTATTGGCACTCACAGTTTGAGGACCCAGGCAAGATACCTTGCCATATTTATTGTTTAATTTAAATTATGAAATATTGTCTGATATCTTGTTGTATTATTTCATATAATTGTGCGCGTACGAGATTGACTCGGGTGCAGTCGACGAGTACGTCGATGTATAGTGTAATTGACATAGTTACTAGCAGACTCACTCACCATTGTGAGGATATTCTGATATCTTTCTAGACCCTAACACTTATACACGCATCACGGTGACAAACTCATGTTGGGATACGGGTCCGCGTACCCGACTAGCTATCGGTACGTGTGACATGCATCATGGTTTAGTACATAATCAAGGTTATCTTATTAGTTGAGACTTGGCATATAGTTACGTGGTATGCACGTCGTTTAGTTGACTTGTATATCTGCATTGGGCAGGAAGGACAACTAGTAGGCATATGGGATACATATATTGGAATCCGTAGTATCCGGAGGAGCCACGGATCCAATGACTTCCTTTATAAAGATACTGCATTCTTTGGAGCGATACAGACGTATATATTTGCAGATACCTCATTCTTCGGAATGATGGACGTTACATGTGTAGATACCATGCTCTTCGGAATGTTGGACGTTATGCCTACACTTACCCATACGTACCAAGGTTGTCCTCACATTGCATTCACATAGATGGCTAGTACACCCCTTTATCTTATTCAGTATTTATATATGGCATGCATTTTTGTATCTTGTTACATCCCTCTGAGGACCTGGTTCCCTTCCAGATTTGGACGAGGCATATTATTCTACAGTGTACGGACCCGGGCAGGAGACGAGGTTCGCATCCGAGTAGGATCTAGAGGTGCTTCCATCAGAATTTTCTTGATCATTGGTAGGCCTTCCATCTAGGACTGGAGCATCCTTATCTAGTTAGTCGATGCCCTAGTCACATTCTCTTTTCTGTCTTCAGTACTTTTATTTTGTCATTGTAGTGGGTTTGTTCCCATCAGACATATCTGGATTGTACTACGATATTTCAGTCTCTGCACTTATTTTTTAGTATTTATTTCAGTAGTTCTTGTTTATATTATGGATAAGATTAGTTATTACCTGATGTATGTTAGTAATAGGACTTGTTAGTATTTTAGGACAGCGTAGTACATTTTGTTGGGTCCATTAAATTGGATAATCCCTCAGAGACATATTAGCTGGCCATTGCCACGTGGTCTGGTCCCGTGTATTTTGGGACTGGGGCATGACATGGTTTTAGTGGTGGCCCATACAGGTCATGTTTATCGCTTGTGGTATGGTAACATGCCTAGTGAGCCTATAATAAGATAGGAATTACTAAGTCTCATCCACTTTGATTACGCCTTTGAACCTCCTTCATATTATTTCTAAATAAACTGCATCCTATTTTCTTGTTCCTTACTCTTTTAATGAATTTCTATCTCTTGCAGCAAGATGAACCTGCGTAGTGGACGCGGGCCATACAATGCCATAGTGCTATCCGCCACCACACAGAGATAGGAGACGTCCCAGGGACCACCCGAGGAGCAGCCACCACCACAGGCCCCGCTGATACCTTGGTCCCAGACTTCTCCTGATAACCCGACGCAGCAGTACGAGGGTTAGACTTCACAGACAATCCCAACACAGTATTTCGAGGGCCATACTTCCGGGATTATACCGATGCCGCAACCCGAGAGGCCAACATCTGAGGAGACACCTACAGCACAGCCGGAGGTTCCATTGCCACCACCTCTACCCTATCCACCTCAGATTCCACATCCGGAGGGACAGTCGCAGATGTTTCAGTTCTTACAGACTATGATACAGGCGCAGTGGCATCAGACTGAGACATTGAGACAGAGCTTGATGGCAGTTATGGAAAGGACATCTACCCCAGCACCCGTACCAGCACCTACACCAGTTCAGACAGTTGGTACTGTATGAGGGTTCCGCCAGATGGGCCCGGATATTTTTCGGGCAACGAGACTGCAGAGGAGATCTCTGATTAGGTCATCAATACCGAGATGCTGCTAGAGACTTATCAGCTACATCCAAACTTTTGGGTGACCGTAGTGAGGGCCCAACTGAAAGGCAACGCTCATCACTAGTGGGATTCTATAGAGCATAATGTAGGCAAGACACAAACATAGGAGCAGTTCTTAGAGTACTTCAATACAAAGTATTTACCGGCTACAGTCAGAAATGCCCTGTACTCCCAGTTCCTGCATCTAGAACAAGGAAATATGATCGTAGACGCATACGACGCGGAGTTTAGCCGACTTAGCAGATTTGGTGCCACCTTGATACCCAACGATCTAGAGAAGGCCCAAAGATTCCATCACGGCCTTACTTTTGAGCTGCAGAGGTACACCACCACCCAGGCGAGGATTTCTTATGAGGAGATTCTTTCAGAGGCAAGGATCCAGGAGGCCATTGGCATAGGATCAAGATGTTCCAGCATGACCACACCAGTCAGAGCTCAGGCAGGAGCAGGAGGACCGATTCGTCGTCCAGGAGCGCAGCCATAGCAGAGGACAGTGCCATACCAGCACAAGGAGCTTCCGACTTGTCACAATTGTGGCAAGAAGGGACACGTTGTCAGAGATTGTCCAAAGAAGCTTGGATTGTGCATGATATGTGGAGCAAGTCAGCACCATACTAGAGATTGCCCACAGCATAGAGATGCAGCACCACAGACAGGACAGAGGCCAACAACACCAGCCCTGAGGATACTACCCCCGCCAGGAGTTCAACGTCCACCAGCACCCGAAGGATTTCAGAGGGGACCACCCTTGGCCCCACAGGAGGCACAGTTTGATCGAGCCAGACAGTAGGCCAGAGGGCAGAGGCACGGACAGGCCTTTGCACTAGCAGCAACTGAGGAAGAAACAGAAGGGAAAGCTATCACATGTACCATTTTAGTTGTATTATTACCTGCGACTGTATTGTTTGATTCTGGTGCTACACTATCTTTCATATCTAGTAGTTTTGTAGCTATGCATAGAGTAGCTACTTTTTCCTTACCTAAGAGTTGGAAGATTCTTACCGGAGGAGGCATCGTGCCGGTTACCAGCACTATTAGAACGTGCTCGGTAGTCGTGTGTGGTAGGGCATAATTTTTGGTATTCCCGATGCCAAACTTTGACGTCGTGTTAAGCATGGACTGGTTGAGCCAGTATAATGCCATACTGGATTGCCGGAGAGGTAGCGTCATTTTTAGAACACCAGATCACCCGGAGTTCGAGTACATGTGGGGCACCATCGAGCAAGGAGTAGGACAGACAGCTGGAGCTTACATGGCTATGGATACGGCACCCCCACCGATAGTTACAAAATTTGAGGATGTTTTTCCGGAGGAGTTACCAGGCTTACGGCCAGATAGAGACGTAGAGTTCACTATTGAGTTAGTACCCGGAGCAGCGTCGATATCTTCTATTGTGTACCGGTTGGCAAAGAAGGAACTAGATGAGCTGAAGCTACAGTTAGAGGAGTTGCAGATCAAGGGATTTGTCCGTCCTAGTGCATCACCCTGGAGAGCACCAGTGTTGTTTATACCAAAGAAGGATGGGACAGTACGTATGTGCATTGATTACAGAGCCCTTAATGCTTTGACTATCAAGAATAAGTACCCCTGCCACGGATTAATGATTTGTTCGACCAACTGACAGGAGCGGTGGTGTTCACGATGATCGACTTGAGATTGGGTTATCATCAGGTAAAGGTGTAGAGAGAAGACATTCCAAAGACAGCATTCAGGACTCGTTATGGTCACTACGAGTTCTTGGTAATGCCTTTTGGACTAATGAATGCGCCTGCCATATTTATGAACCTGATAAACAAGGTCTTCCACCAATATCTGGACCAGTTCGTGGTAGTTTTCATCGACGATATCTTGGTATATTCAAAAAGCCACGAAGAGCACGGAGAGCACTTGTGATTAGTGTTAGAAATGCTGAGGTGTGAGAGACTCTATGCAAAGTTGAGCAAGTATGAGTTTCTCCTAGATCGTGTCTATGCAAAGTTGAGCAAGTATGAGTTTCTCCTAGATCATGTCTCTTTCCTCGGACACGTTATCTCAGGAGATGGTATTTCGGTAGATCCAGCGAAGATTTTGTCAGTAGAGACGTGGCCGACCCCTGCCAACGCCTCAGAGGTGAGGAGTTTTCTAGGACTTGCCAGATATTACCGGAGGTTCATAGAGAACTTCGCAAGGATCGCAGAGCCAATAACCCGCTTGACCCACAAGGAGAAGGAGTTCACCTAGATAGAGGAGTGTCAGACGACGTTCGACGAGCTGAAGAAGCGTCTGACTACGACACCTATCTTGACTATACCTTCTGGACCCGGAGGATTCGTGATCTACAGCGATGCATCTGGGAAAGGATTAGGATGCGTCTTGATGCAGCATAGAAAGGTTGTGGCCTATGCCTTTACGCAGCTGAGGACCCATGATAAGAACTATACCACTCATAACTTGGAGCTTGCCGCAGTGATCTTTGCCTTAAAGCTTTGGAGGCACTACCTATACAGAGAACGAGTGGAGATATTCACATATCACAAAAGCCTAAAGTACGTCTATACTCAGAAGGACCTGAACCAGAGACAAAGACGTTGGCTCGAGGTGATGACAAACTTTGAGATTGAGCTACAGTACCATCCCGGAAAGGCCAACGTAGTAGCTGATACATTAAGCAGAAGACCTATGGCATTTTTTTTGTATACCCAGCAATATCTGTTAAGAGATCTAGAGCAGATGGTATAGAGGTCATTATGCCCGGAACAGATGGCCAGTTGTCGAGTTTCCAGTTGCAATCGACATTGGTTGATAGAATCAAGGCTACTTTGCCAACAGATGCAAGATTCCAGAGGCTTCGACAGAGGACATAAGCCGGAATACATATAGGATTGCGCATACACGAGGACGGGACTTTGAGATGTGGAGATCGTCTCTATGTTCCGAATGGAGAACTTCGTCAGGAGCTAATGTCAGAGGCGCACAGTTCAACTTACTCTATTCATCCAGGAGGCACGAAGATGTATAGAGACTTGAGGCAGTACTATTGGTGGCATGGAACGAAGAGAGAGATAGCCCGCTTTGTGGATAAGTGCCAGGTGTGTCAGCAAGTCAAGGCTGAGCATCAGAGGTCAGCAGGTTTACTCAAGCCAATCCCGATACCTGAATAGAAATGGAAGCATATCACTATAGACTTTGTTACGGGCTTTCCGAGGAGTCCTAGTGGTCACAATACAATATGGGTAATAGTGGATATACTCACCAAGTTCGCTCATATTTTACCTTTCAGAGTTGGGTAGTCTACGGAGGTCTTAGCAGATATATATAGGAGGAAGATCGTGCGACTGCATGAGGTGCCAGTCGGTATAGTGTCGGACATGGATACGAGGTTCATATCTTACTTTTGGCGGAGAATGCAAGAGAGTCTCAGTACCCGCCTAAAGTTCAGCATATCGTATCACCCGCAGACATATGGCCAGTCCGAGCGCATCATTCAGATGCTAGAAGATATATTGAGGGCGTGCATACTTAATTTCAGTGGATCATGGGAGGACCATTTATATTTGGTCGAATTTTCCTACAACAATAGCTATCAAGCGAGCATTCAGATGCCCCTTATGAAGCATTGTATGGCAGGAAGTGTTGATCCCCAGTATGTTGGAGCAATGTGGGCGAGAGACAGATTCTTGGGCCAGAGTTGGTTGTTCATACAGTGGAGAAGGTAAAGCAGATCCAAGGGAACCTACGAGCAGCACAGGACAGACATAAGCATTGGGCAAACGCGCATCGACGACCTCTAGAGTTCCAGGTTGGAGATCATATGTTTTTGAAGATCTCACCTACCCGAGGAACCATCAGTTTTAGAGGCAGAGGGAAGATGAGTCCGAGGTACATCGGACCATTCGATGTGTTGGAACGCATCGGAGAGGTTGCTTACAGATTAGCCTTACCACAGACATTAGAAGGAGTTCATGACGTCTTCCATATATCTCAGCTAAGGAGGAGCATGCCAGATCCGAGTCATGTGCTTGACCATTCAGAGATCACAGTTGAGCCGAGTTTATCATATCAAGAGGAGCCTGTAGAGATTCTGGACAGAAGCGAGAAGGTATTGCAAGGTCAGACTATCCCTCTAGTTCGTGTCGTATGAGGCATCATGCACCAGGCGAATCAACCTGGGAACGAGAGGACGAGGTTCGACATCGTTACCCCCATCTCTTCGAAGGCCTAGGTACGTAGTAGCATTTAATTTCAGTCAGTAGTTCTTACCATATGTCTGTTTTAATTTTGAGAATAAAATATTCTAAGGAGGGTAGATTGTTAACCCCCTCGACCAAATTTAGGTCTACTTAGCTTAGATAGAGAGACTAGGGTTAATTTGGAGCCAACTAGAATTTGATTACAGTATTTTATATTATTGTGCAATATTTATCACTTAGTGCACCGTACCATTGCTTCGATATTTAGAGCACTACACTAGCTTTTACCTTCAAACAAATTTCTCACACTTTTCTTAGACGAGCCAGCCTTCCATTATAACAGTTGTTTAACTCATAAATACTCTATATTGTGCTTCATTTTAGTCGCACAATATTCGTTACAAACATCTAGTTTTAAATCCCAATAAATCCAACTTTGTATATTGTTCGTCCTAATTTAACTTGGAGACACAATCTCAACCAAAACTAGACCCAACCTAGCCCAACTACACCCTACATTCCCTCATGTGAACGTGTTCCCCTCCCCAAGAATCCCTAGCCGGCCCAATTCTCTAGGAGGACCTTTTTCTCTCTCTCCTATATATATATATATATATATATATATATATATATATATATAACTTTCCCTCTCTCCTAACCAAAAAACCCTAGTCGAAACCCTAATTCCTACTTCTCCATCACCCGCCTCCTATTTCCTCAGCCGCCGTCCCCACGCCAGACCAACGACCTCGTCCGCCTGCTCCCTCCCCGCCAACGTCAACTCAGTTCATCATTATCATCACCACCACCATAACCTTCCCCAACCCCATCATCAACCCGACCCCCGGTCATCACCCCCGCTCATCACCTGCACCGCCACCAGCCTCACCATCTCCGCCACCATCGTCCCCGTCACCATCTCCACCACCCCAACACCACCATCCCCAACCACCACCCTCAACCTGGCTCTACCGCCATCACCCACACCATCATCGCCATCACCAACATCATCAACAACATCACCCGGCCATCCATATCCCGTCCACCGCTACCCTGACCACCTCACCGCGGCCACCCCCTCACCGTTAGCAACCCGCCACCTCTGCACAGTCGCCACTGCCGGTGCTGCAACTGCTGCCGGAACTGCTACTGCTGCTGCTGTTTCACCGTACAATGACCGGAGCTCCGCCCCTCGTCGAAGAACAGACCACCGACCAGCCCAAACCCCCCCCCCGCTCGGTCGCGACTAGGTATATGCTAAATTCATCCTTTGTCTTCTTGAGTCGAGGCATCGACGTGTCGTTTAACGGACACGGTTAATGTAAATCCCTAAGTGTAATATATGGGTGCATGTTTATTTTAGATTAGTAATTAATGTTAGTAATTACTCAAAATAAAAATGACTATACTAATATAAATACGGTGTTGACCTAAAAATCTAGACATTGACCTTGTACACCCTAACATGATATTTAGGACAAGTATTTCTGTACAAAACGTAAATAGTTTCGTATCATAACTTTGGTAATTCGTTGCCTTGAGGTACACGGTAACTGAGGACATGACACGTGTACGTCTTAGCTGCGTTCACTCGCGACCCTTTTTAGTTGACAAGTTGTGACCCCTTGCGTCAATGGCTAAGAGCAGCATAGTATTTTTATCCATATTACTTTAGTGACTGATGATTGTATTGTTATATTATATTATATGTATAGGGTCGCTGGACCATTCAGGAGAGACTTCAGGAGTAGGTTATTGGCACTCGTAGTTTGAGGACCCAGGCAAGATACCTTGCCATATTTACTGTTTAATTTAAATTATAAAATATTGTATGATAACTTGTTGTATTATTTCATATAATTGTATACGTCCGAGATTGACTCGGGTACAGTCAACGAGTACGTCGATGTGTAGTATAATTGGCATAGTCACTAGCAGACTCACCCACCATTGTGAGAATATTCTGATATCTTCCTAGACCCCAACATTTATACACGCATCACGGTGACAAACTCATGTTAGGATACGGGTCCGCGTACCCGACTAGCTATCGGTATGTGTGACATGCATCACGGTTTAGTACATAATCAAGGTTATCTTATTAGTTGAGACTTGGCATGTAGTTACGTGGTATGCACGTCGTATAGTCAACTTGTATATTTGCATTGGGCGGGGAGGACAACTAGTAGGCGTATGGGATACACACATTGGAATCCGTAGTATCCAGAGGAGCCACGGATCCAATGACTTCCTTTATACAGATATCGCGTTCTTTGGAGCGATACTGACGTATATATTTGCAGATACCTCATTCTTCAGAATGATGGATGTTACATGTACAGATACCACGCTCTTTGGATTATTGGACGTTATGCCTACACCTACCCATACGTACCAAGTTTGTCCTCACATTGCATTCACATAGATGGTTAGTACACCCCTTTATCTTATTCAGTATTTATATATGGCATATATTTTTGTATCTTGTTACGTCCCTCTGAGGACCTAGTTCCCTTCCAGATTTGGACGAGGCATATTATCCTATAGTGTATGGACCCAGGCAGGAGATGAGGTTCGCATCCGAGGAGGAGCTAGAGGTGCTTCTATTAGAATTTCCTTGATCATTGGTAGGCCTTCCGTCTAGGACTGGAGCATCCTTATCTAGTTAGTCGATGCCCTAGTCGCATTCTCTTTTCTGCCTTTCAGTTCTTTTATTTTGTCCTTGTAGTTGGTTTGTTCCCATCAGACATATCTGGATTGTACTATGACATTTTAGTCTCTGCACTTATTTTTTAGTATTTATTTCAGTACTTCATGTTTATATTATGGATGAGATTAGTCATTACCTGATGTATGTTAGTATTATACTTGTTAGTATTTTAGGACAGCGTAGTACGTTTTGTTGGGCCCATTAAATTGGGTAATCCCTCAGAGACGTATTAGCTGGCCATTGTCACGTGGCCTGGTCCCGTGTATTTTGGGACAGGGGTGTGACAGTGCACCGCACCCATATCACACTTGCTCTATGATAAGCGTGTGATACGGCTCTAACACACAACCAAACATATCCCGGAGGACACGAGCAAGTATAAAACACTAATTATGAATAATACGTATAGTAATTAGAGTATTTACATGTCCGTGTCATATTATGATATGCACAAGGCCCCGTGTCGGAGGAAAATCACCAAAATCAACCAATTTCGTCAAATTGACGAGATACGGCCTACATGTATCCAATTTTAGAGACGATACTAGTCACAAATAAGCAATCACATGTCAATTAGATCTATTATACCTAATAACAACCACTACATGTGCCAATCTCGGAATTCTTCCGAAATTGGCACCAATTTGAACATAACTTCCATCGTAGTTCTCCGATAAACCTAAAACCAATTTCTATGAGTAGCCTATGCATGTAGGTTGGTTTTTCATGGTTAAATCTCAGATCTAGAGTCTATTTGATGGGAGAAAACTAAAATGTACCTATTGGGAGATGGATTCCCAATAAAAAGTCCCCAAATGCCAAGTAGCTCCTCTCCTTGTAGATCTTGGCCTCCTCCTCCTTGCTCCTTGCTTCCTTCTTATAGATCCTTGATGTATAAGCCTTGATAAAGAATTTGGAAAGGGATTGGTGGAGAATTGATGAGGTAATAGAGGAAATTGGAAGAGAAAAATTGAAGATCTAAGAATTTGGGTGTGAAATAAAATGAAAGAGCACTCTCTCTCCTCTTACTAGGGCCGGCCATGTAACCCTCTCTCCAAGCAATATGAAATATCTTAAATACCCCTTGGGGCCTCTCATGAAGAAATTAATTAGGGAGGGAAGGTTATAGTCTAATGGTTTCTTTGATTAATCTAACCTCCTAATCCACGGGCCTAATTCATGGGCTCAAACTAAACTCATCCAAAATGTTGGTTCATGTATTCTAATAAATGGGTTAGGTCTACTACACAAGTCTAAAATAAATCTACAACTAGCAATAAATAAGTAATACAATAATTAAATAAATTATGCATGCAAAATTTTAAATATAAATAATCCTAAAATAAATATTATCCATTGTCAAATACCAAACTACCCTAGAATAAAAATATGAGGGTGATAATCCTACCCACCTAAGAAAAATTTTGTCCTCGAAATTAAGGAAGAAACTATCTACCAAAAACAAATAATACAATGCAAGAAAGAATTATACCTCACGGGTCGAACATATATGGATATCGCTCGCGTATCTCGGTCTCTCGCTCCCAGGTACTCTCTCCTGGCGAGTGATGCCTCCATGAGACACACACCAAAGGAATTGTCTAGTTCCTCAATACCTTCTCACTCTGATCCAGAATCCCCACTAGTTGCTCTAGATAGCTAAGAGTAGGGCCCACCTCTATCTCCGAGTGATCCAACACATGACTGGGATCTACCACGTACCGTCTCAACTGCGACACATGAAACACATTGTGCACTCCCTCCAGTACAGGTGGTAAGTCTAGTCTGTATACAACTGTACCGACCTTCTCAAGAATACTGAAAGGTCCAATGAATCGTGGACTAAGCTTGCTGCCTCCACCAAAACGAATCGTGCCATGTGTCGAAGAAATCCTCAAGAAAACTAGACCGCCAACCTAGCACGAAACATAACCTTAACACTCTAACAAACAACAATCAAACACAAGCAAGACAAAACTAAAGTTATACCTTAAACTCCAAAGGTCTCCGGTGGCTATCGGCCCAATACCGCTGCCTGTCCTGTGCCACTCGAAGTCTATTCCGGATAAGATTTACCTTCTTGGCTGCATCCACTACCATATCTGGTCCCAGTAAAGCTCTGTTACCAACATCATCCCAGGACAACAGAGTACGACACCTCCGTCCATATAACGCCTCGAATGGTGACATCTCAATGCTAGCTTGGTAGCTGTTATTGTATGAAAACTCTACTAAGTGAAGGTGATCCTCCCAAGAACCTCCAAGATCTAAAACACAGGTGCGTAACATATCCTCGAGAGTCTGAATAGTCCTCTCCGACTGTCCGTCTGTCTGAGGTTGATAAGCAGTACTGAACTTGAGCTGAGTGCCCAAACTAGCTTGCAAACTCCTCCAGAAATAGGACGTGAAGTGACTATCCTGATCTGAGACTATGCTCACTAGAACACTATGTAATTTGACAATCTGGCGCACATACATCTTCGCGAGTCTCTCCGTAGATGTACCCACTTTAAATGGCAGAAAGTGGGCTGATTTGGTCAACCTATCCACGATGACCCAAATTGCATCTTTCTCTCCTGGAGAACGTGGAAGTCCTGATACAAAATCCATAGTCATATGTTCTCATTTCTACTCTAGAATGGGTAAAGATTGAAGCAATCTACCTGGCCTCTGTCTCTCCGCCTTGACCTGCTGGCAAACTAAGCATCTGGACACGAAGCTAGCTACCTCCTACTTCATGCCATACCACCATAAATGCTCCCTCATGTCTCTATACATGTTATTGGCACCTGGATGCATAGAGTACTGAGAACGATGCACCTTCTACAGAATCTTCTCGCGCAATGCTACTTTTGGTGCGCATAATCTGGTACCGTGTCGTAGTAATCCATCATCTGTGACGATAAAGTCCTCTGCCAACCCGAACTGAACCTGTGCTCTGATGCTCCTCAGAGACTCATCCTCATACTGTCCGAATCTGACCCGGTCCATCAGCTCTGACTGAACCTGAAGTCCCCAAATCTGTGCTGTGACTCCAGGAACTAGTACCTCAATGCCCAAACTATGAAGATTTACCAATAAATATCTGTCTTTAGTCAATCACATAGCCACGGGATACCTGTTCAAAGCATCCGTGACTACGTTGGCCTTCCCTGGATGGTACTGCAAGGATATTTTAAAGTCTTTCATCAGCTCCAACCATCGCCGCTGCCTCATATTGAGCTCTTTTTGTGTAAACACATACTTTAAGCTCTTATGGTCTGTGAAGATCTCTACTCTCTCTCCATATAAATAGTATTTCCATAATTTGAGAGCAAAGATAACCGCTGCCAACTCCAAATCATGGATATGGTAGTTCTTCTCATGCGAGCATAATTGCCTGGAAGCATAGGAAATCACCTTCCCGTGCTGCTGTAACACACAACCCAAACCCTTCCCTGATGCATCACTGTATAGGAAAAATTCTTCTGCTCCTAATGGTAGTGTCAAGATAGGAGCTGTAGTCAATCTCCTCTTCAGCTCCTCAAATACTGACTGACAATCCTTAGTCCAGACGAATTCCACGTCTTTCTTGGTCAGCCTAGTCATCGGCTCTGCAAGTCTGGAAAAGTCCTGAACAAACCTCCGGTAGTAGCCTGCTAATCCAAGAAAGCTCCTGATCTCTACAACTGAACTTGGGGTAGACCACGATTCAACTGCTGAGATCTTCTTCGGGTCTACCGATATTCCATCTCCTATAATGACATGCCGAAGGAATTCAACTTTATCAAGGAAGAACTCACACTTTGATAACTTGCCATACAGCTTCTCCTTCTTGAGTGTCTCTAGAACAATCCTCAAGTGCTGCTCATGCTATTCTGGAATCATCAAATATATTAGAATATTATCTATGAATACTATAACAAACTGGTCCAGGTACTGATGAAATACCTTGTTCATCAGGTTCATGAACATTGTCGGGGCATTGGTCAGCCCAAATGGTGTCACCAAGAACTCAAACTGCCCATAGCGAGTCCTGAAAGCTGTCTTCGGGATGTCTTTCCTCTTCACTTTCACCTAGTGGTATCCTGACCTCAAGTCTATCTTGGAGAATATCTTCGCTCCGCTCAACTAGTCAAACAAGTCATCAATCCGCGGCAACGTATATTTTTTCTTGATAGTGAGGTTATTAAGTGCCCTATAGTCGATACACATACGTACCGACCCATCCTTCTTTGGTATAAAAAGTAGTGGAGCACCCTATGGTGATGAACTAAAACAGATAAAGCCCTTGTCTTATAACTCATCCACCTGCTTCTTCAACTCTGCCAGTTCATTGTTGTTTACTCTATAGACGTGCTGAGATATCGACTCTGCGCCTGGCACTAAATCTATAAAGAATTCCATATCTTTGTCCGGCGGCAACCCCGACAACTCCTCTGGAAAGACATCCAAGAACTCTGCAATCAACTGATGTGGCGGCTCCTGCTCTTCTACCAAAACTCCACAGAAATTGCCTTCGCTCTGCTTTGCTCCTCGGACGAACTATAACTCCGGCTCTCTTGGCATATAAAATAAAACTCTGCCTCCACGACAATCAATACTAGCGTGATGTCTACTCAACCAATCCATCCTGAGTACTATATCGTAACTCAGAAGTGGCATTACAAGTAAACATATGCTCAGCTCACGGCCTCCCAAAAAAACTCTCTGGTTCTTACAAACATCACTAACCAGAATAATGCCATCCACGGTCGTGATCTTGCAAGTTTGTGCCAACGGTTCAGACTCAAGACGATGCCTCAAAGTAAAAGATATAGGTACAAAGCTATGAGAAGCACCAGAATCAAACAAAACATGAGCTGGAAAGGAGACGAGATAAACTGAACCTGAGATGACATCGCCAATTGGCTCCTCCTCCTCGACAGTCAAGGCAAAAGCTTGCCCCTGTCGCTGCGCTCCTCTCTGCTGCTGATGCAGGGCAAACTGCTGCTGCTGCGGTGGAAGAGGTCCTCTTTGCTTCTGTCCCGCTGGTGGTCTAGCGGGTACCCTCTGTGCCTGTCCTCCAACCTGAACTGGACGAGTTGGGACTTTGGGACAAGCCCGCAACTGATGATCTCCCGATCCAAAGAATAAGCATTGGCGTAGCCTCATCCTGCATGCGTCCCATCGTGTCCTTATTTCTTATAGAAAGTGCAAGGAACTGCTGCCCTCTGGATCTGATGCATCTGCTGAGCCGGCGCTCTAGTTGGCCCGTGATATTGCTGCCTCTGGTGCTGGTAAGGCCTCTGGTGCTACTGATGAAAGTGAGGCCTCTTCACTGGACTCGTGTTGTTGCTGGATCCTCCTGTGTCCCTCGGCCTCTTAGAGCCAAGCTCTAAGTCATCCTCCGCTCTCTGCGTCTGTCTGAGTATCTCCTCAAAGGTGGCAGTAGGATCTCTATTGGTGTGGAGTTTGACCTCCCGGTTCAGGCCCTTCCTGAACTTTCTTGCTCTGCCTCTAGGGTTTTGACACTCCACGAAGTGACCTAAACGGTAATACTCTACCGCATACTCGTCCACTGACATACCTCTCTAGACGAGGTACTGGAACTGACTCTCCAAAGATGTAAGAGCCACGTCTGGAAAAAACTTCTCCTTGAAAAGCACTTTGAAGGATTTCTAAGAGAGTGCTGGTACTAAAATCCTTGGGCCTGTCCAGAACCATGTCAAAGCAATGTCGAATATCATACAACCCGCTGCCTCTATCTGTAGTACCTCTGGAATCTGCGCCAACCACAGGTTTTGCTCGATGTTCTCGATCCACTCGTCCATATAGATAATCCCCTCTATGCCTCTTAAGTCCTTCAGGCCCATCCTCTTGAAGTCGATGATGGTACCAGGCCTCAGCTGATGCGGAATAAACTGAGCTGGTGCCATCTGTGGCTGGGTAGTAGTAGCTCTCTCCACTGCGATAAGTGCGATCTGGTGAGCATTCTCCATGCTCTGTCATAGGACCTCTGACTGTCGCTGATGTGCCTCCATCATCTGCTGGAAGAGCACAAACTTCTGCATCTGATCAACTACAGGTGGTAGAGGTGGAAGATCCTTAGAAACTGTCTGTCCTCTCCTCGGTAATGGAGGTGGAGCACCTCCGAAAGCTGCTGTCGATACGACCACCTAGAGCGGTAAAGCTGACCTCCTGAATGTAGGTGTTAGACCATCGTCCGAGGGTACTGCCCTCATGGGTGATGAAGTGGCTGATCGCGCTGTCGCGGTACCTGATCGCTGGGAATGCGTCTTCGACGGCATCCTGAAGATAGATTGAAATATGGAATCAATATTGAATATGATACTATAACATCAAAGAAGGACATAACTTTATTCAAAGTAAAGCAATATTCAATAGATAAGGATTTGCAAAAATAGATTAGAATTTTCCTAGGTGTGATTGAGTAAACTCTCAGCCTAAATCATGTTTCCTAAAGCAGGCTCGTAGCAGTACTCTAGACGAGCACAACTTTGATATCTATCTAGACCTGCATGGGCCACAACTAAAAATGTGTCACGACCCGCACTTGGATATTCGGGCATGAGTACATGGGTATGTTCAGCCTATGCCACAGAATCGACGATAGAATGTTGTTTGGGTCATTTCTAACTATCTAACATCTCAACAATATAATATGATACCTGTCAATTATCTCAACTCCAAACTGAGGAACAATATGGTTTCTCATAAGTATAACTAAACTCAATCATAAAACAAACTAAGGAAGATAAAGCACGAATGGAATAGCGAAGGAAAGAATAAAGATACAATCCATAATCTGAAATAATATACAAACTGTGAATCCACCAAAAGAATAATCTAATACAATCCAATACAAACATAATTAGAACTCCTAAGGCTCTGCAACTAAGTCCTCCTAGTCAATAGGATTATCCACTATAGGTACGCCGTCCTGTGGCTCGTAGAATGTGGGACACTGCTCTAAAAGCCAGTCATCTGAAAAAATATATTAGTCAGGATTGGAGCGAAGTACATACCTCTGAAAGCAGTTTCAATAGCATAATCGAGCATATAAAAAGATATAGAAATAAAATATAAGATCACTAAATATATGAATGATGAACAATAGATATACAGATAATGTACGAGAATATAGAACAATAATATGATAAAAAAATTGTAATCTAAACTATCTAATGTGCCTCAGAATACAAGTTCATTATGTGATCGGGTTGGGTGAACATGATCAGGTAAGACGATTACAAGTGAGGTATGTAACCAGAATATATACGATGTAACAATAGGGCTTTGATCACATAATCAACTCCTACTCTCCCACCCGCAACTAATACCAATGGATCCAATCACGATACACTATGAACATAAAATATAACCACTGAACACGAGCAGTGGGTGTACACGAATATCATAACCATCGAATACGAGCGGTGGGTGTACATGAATAAGCACACTGAATACGAGTAGTGTATGAACACAAAATATAATCAATACCCAATATACACGATGAGATACAATGTATATGAGTACCCACTGAACACGGTAGGGGATAACATCTCCTGACGGGATCCATATAGTACCAATCCGTGAAATTATTGTGTCGGGATCAAGTATACAATTCTAGAACATGCATATATACAATATTATAAATTAAAAATTATCAGAGAAATGTACTCGCCTGATGTCCTAAACAAGGTGTGTTTCTCGATGCCCAAGTTGGTGTCACACAGACCTATATATGGTTTGTTGCATCAATACAAGGTTCAAGAATGAAAATAAGAAAAGTTGATGCAATTCTAGGTCGATACGCCATATCTAAGTCAAACCAATGAAATCTAGGTTGCAAGAGTCTAATGCTAAGTCACTAAGTCGATACACTATGAAACTATGCTCTACTAGCTAAGCTAAGAAACAACAAGGAACTCAAAGAGCCGTATCCTAAGATACGCAAGTTTTCGAATATGAAAATAGTATTTTATATATATATTCAAGTCAAATATTATAATACTACAACAAATTAATTAAAATAGGATACCTTGGCCTTGCACCAATATGTATCGCACCTATCTCGATACTCAAACTCAATACCTTGGGTATTGACCCAATACCTTGGTATCCCGAGGTAACCCAACTCTAACATATAACCAATACATTCATATAACCAAGCTAATACTAACTCTCTCTCTCTCTCTCTCTCTATATATATATATATATATATATATATATATATATATATATATCAAGTATCACACTAACTATCTAATATACCTTACCTATTAGCAATATATATATATAGGCTAACTACTAACAATAACAACTAATACAAGTATATATATAACTAACTATTATAATATATCTAACTATTAACAAAATATGCATGCATAGCTAAATATTTACTAACATATATATATATCTACACTAACATATATATATAGATACTAACTACTACTCAAATACCTTAACATACTAATCCTACTAATACTTGGAACTAACTACCTAAAACTAATAGGCTAATAGCTCAAAACTGAAATTAACCTAGGGACTGAAACCTACTGAACCTCTATTGACTGATACAAAGGACACTGATACCTCAAAACTCCTACCCATTAAATACAACAATTCACTGAACTGTGCTCGGGAAAACTGCACAGTAAAAATCTAAAATTTATATTGTGCAAGGGCACAGCACAGTGACTGAACCAACACTGTGCAGTAAGAACTGCACAGTTAAATTGCTGAACCCAATACTGTGTAGTAGGATACTGCACAGTGGCTGACCAAAACCTGAACTGCAACTTACTGTGTAGTGCACATCATCTCGAGCTGCTGCTACTGCCCTCTTCGAATGCTAGTCTACACCGCAGCCCTGATACTGCTCTTTGTCATACTGTGTGATGTGGCTTATGCTATCTCTAATCATCCACACACAACTCACAACCACTCATACACTCAACACAATACAAAGCAAACACAACACAATGCACACAACCCTCTATGTATATATATCATTCTCCATATACATAAACACATAACATACACACACACACACACACACACACACACACACACACACACACATATATATATATATATATATATATATATATATATATATATATATATATATATATATATATATATATATACAAATAGATCTATATATACTCTAATATAATCACATATTGACACACACACACATATACCCAAACTCAAATACACTAATATATATATATATATATATATATATATATATATATATATATATATATATATCATTTAATTATCATCTATATATATAATTAAATATGTACGTATAGCAAGAAAGACAAAACATCAAACACGTGGAGTGCACCGCACCCGTATCATACTTGCTCTATGATACGTGTGCGTACGGCTCCAACACACAACCAAACTTATCCTGTAGGACACGAGCAAGTCTAAAACACTAATTATGAACAATACGTATAGTAATTAGAGTATCTACGTGTAATTCCTCTGATTTTCATAAATTTAAAATTTGGATTTTTCTGAATTTTTTGGGATTTTTGGAATTTTCCAGGATTTTTTCTGTAATTAAATACCAGTGTTTTAATTATTAAAAGATTTGTTTTTTTTATTAAATAATAATAAAATATTATGAAAATAATATTTTATGGTGTAAAATAAAAATCTAGACATAGGGTAATTTTTCTAGAATTTATTGGGCCCTGAATCTATTTTTAAAACCCCTAAAAATAATTACTTATTTAATTATTTAATTAATTAAGGTTTAAAGGATTTTTATTTATTAAATTAAATTGGAACCGGCCCGGCCCATTAACCCCTAAACCGGCCCGGCCCATTAACACCTAAACCGGCCCGGCCCATCCCCTAGCCTAGCGGGTCGGGCGGGTCAGCCCAACCCGCATCCGCCAGCCCGAGACCCGGACCCGATCCCTCTCTCTCCCCCAACCTCTCTTCCCCGACTGATCCTCTCCCCGCCGCCGGAACGGCCGCCGCCGTAGCCCCCTCGCCTACCCAGTCTCCTCCTCTTCTTCTTCCCTCACCAGCCGCCGCCGACCTCTCCTCTCCCCTCCCCGTACCGGACCGCCTTTCCCTCTCCCTCTTTCCCGCTATAAAAACACTAGCCGCCCGGAGCTCCGCCCCTAGCCCTCCGCCTCTCTCCTCCTTCACCCGACCACCGGCAGCCTACTGACCCACCGTCCTCCGAGCTCCCCGCTGACGAGCCGACCAGCCGCCCCGACGCCGACCCACTGTCCAGCACCCCGCACCTCCCAGACCCTCGTCGTCCTCGGCCAACCCTTCCGACCGCTCCGTCCGGCGAGCCAGCCGCAGCCACTCCCTCCAGCCGCCTCCGCCACGGTCGTCCCGCCTCAGCGAGCTTCGCCCAGCTAGCCGCCCCGAGTCCGTCGTGTCGGACACAACCCTAGACGCAGTTCTGAACAGTAAACCCTAGGACTCGACACAGGACACTTTGCGTCGTGTCGGACACGATTATGCCTCGGGTTTTTCAGTCCAGTTCAGGTGCGTGTATCTTTTGACTCGTAGCTCGGAATTTGATTCCGTAAATTTTATTGTATAGCCTGCATGACCCTCTTGGTACCCGTGCAAATTGCTCGGGGCATCGCGTCCTGTGGTGATCGCACACCGCGATCCAAAAACAGGAAAACCCAGACCCTGATTCACCCCGGAATCGAGTACGCCCCGCCAAACGGGACGACTTGGTCGCGTACGGTCTTCACAGATACGTGCGCGTCGTTGATACGGACGTGCGAGATTTCGCAGAAGCTGATTTGGATGTGCGTGCACACCGGAATCAGTGCGTATCTGCGGACAACGCCCCGTATCCGACTTTTCTGAAACTTGCTGTAACTTAGTGTACACACGTCGGATCGAGACAAAACTTGCGCCAACGGACTCGTAGCAATACGCTGGTCCTGTGGGTCAAGTTTGGTTCGATTCTGAGAACGTTGACAAAATCGCGTGTCGTGGGCCCCACAGGCTCCACCCGACGGGCGATTTTGAGAACGGCTCATCGGAATCCAATTCTGAAAGTTCCGTTGGGTTCGTATCATCGTTCCTGACCTGTTGACACTAAGTTGGACTGTTTTTGAGACCTTTGACCCTGGCACATTTTTCGGTGCAAAGCAGCCCACATTTGGACCCCGCCTTGACCCGAAATGACGTTTTTGCCCTTGTCTCCAAATTGGACTCAAGGACAGGCGTTCCTAGCTGATTGAAGTATTCTGGACCTGATGGTGATGTCTATTTCAGCAACCGGAGTACTGCTTGGAAATCCAGCTGAAGCCAGAGCAACATTTGGAACCGAAAATCCAGGCAAGTGTACCTTGCCATAAAATGTAGTTTATTGATTCATTTAGATTCTCTTGCTTTAAATTTTGTGGCTGTTGTACTTTCCCTATCAAATACTTTATCCCCAGGACACCTGACACAAAGCATGATACAGAATCTTCCTGATTATTCAAGGGGATTTTGTTTAGGATATAGAATTCATAACTTGAGCTTTATGTTTTATCCTGACTAGCTGCATTAGTTTCAATCTTGCGTAACATGAACATTGAGATCTGTGATGTGAGATTCATTGGGTGGGGAGAGTATTACCATATCAAGGCTGATTATATTATATATATATCTGGTTATCTGGAAGTGTCCTAGTCTCTGACACAGAGCTTTGGCACCTGTACTGGCCCTTCGAGAATCACTGCTATGGTTTCTTATCACTGATCCTGTAGTAGTCTCAGCCTGAGTATGAATAATAACTCTCACTTGCATTATCACTTAGCTAGTTTAATTATTTACCCAGATTTGTTTGATAGCAACATCGGCATGCCACTGTCTTAGACTTATTAATTTATTGTGCTTCTCTTGTGTTTAACATTTTGATTGACTTGCATGCTCATTCACTGTATTATGGCTCGTATTCTTCTGTACCTTGTTACGTCCCGCTGAGGACCTGGTTTTGTTCTCCAGTTATAGCAGACGAGATCTACCCTGAGGTGTACGGAACAGGGGCACTACTCGGAGCAGTACCTGAACCTGAGGACGAGGTGACCGCTGAGGACTTCTCCTGAACAACTGCTTCACCATGCTCAGTCATTTAGTCTTTATTTTCCTGTTTTCTGTTTAATTGAACTCTTTATTTCCTGTCTTTGAGAACTTATGTAACAGACTTAATATCGGATTGTTCTCCGATTTTATTTACTTTGTCTGGTTGTAACTTAATATTTCTTTTGCTGAAGTTGATATCTTATATCTGTGGATAAGAATAGTAGACCCCGACTGATGTAATACAGCTTAAGTATGCCCGATGGATCCATTAAATTGGGTTTGTCCATCGGTGCATGCTGCTGGCCATAATCACGCATCCAGTCCCTCGGTATTTTGGGACTGGGGCGTGACATGGTTTTTGTGGTGGCCCATGCAGGTCAACGACTAAATTGTTCGGTTTCAACTTAGGGACCGAACAGGCCTGCAATAAGAATAGGATAAGTTTTTAGGATCTCATCCACTTGCTTGCAAACGTTCTTGATATCTGTATCGTATTCATTTTTGAATTTGCATCTTGCCTTAATTCCTGTGCGCCTCTTATAGTTTATTTTGATGCAGAGAAATGGATTCACAAACAAATGACGGAACACCAGCAAGGACACCAATAGGTGCTGAAGCCACCTACGGAGAAGATGAAGTGACACTATTGAGTGGAGATCCCTCTACTCACCGAAGCAGACAAGCAGATCCGCAATCTTCTAGATTTCGGCGTGATGATATTCCACCTCTGCCCCAGTTCACTCCTCAGATGCCTGTCTTCCCACCAGGCCAAGCAATGGACGGACAACAGATGTTCCAGATGTTCTTCGCAATGATACAAGCTCAGCAACAAGTCCAAACTGAAGCCCAACGTCGAGAAGCTGAGTACTTGAGGAACAGTCTAGTAAATGCACTAGAGCAGGCCAACTTACCAGCTAGACGGCAACCGACGGGCTCTATCACAGACTTCCGCCAGCTGAAGCCCCGTACTTTCTCTGGCAAGGAAGGACCAACAGAAGTGCATGAATGGCTCACCAATATTCGTCATCAATTAGAAGCAGCTGAGCTTCCCCGAGAACGTTGGATGACCGCCGTAAGAATGTAATTGACGGATAATGCTCATCACTGGTGGTTATCCAAAGAGACCCGACTCGGACCAGACCGAGTTACTTGGGAAGAGTTCTCCAGACTCTTCCAGGAGATGTACATACCGGCTATCGCTCGATCAGAACTGAGGGACAAGTTCAATCGTCTCACTCAGGATGCTATGACGGTAGAGGAGTACAACGCCGAGTTCATTCGTCTGAGTCACTTCAATCCTACCTTGATCCCAACTGAAGTAGAGAAGGCCGAGAAGTTTTTCGACGGACTCAACATCGAACTACAGAAACTGATTGGATCTGTCGCACCAACTTCGTACACGGACGTTCTTGCTGCAGCTCGACGCATGGAGCGCATCACCAGGAGAGAAACCAGTCTGAAGAGGCCTTCCACATCAGTACCAGCCAGAGCAAACAATGGAGAAGTTGCCAAGAAACCTCACCTGCAACAAGCACCACAGGGATCTGCATCCAAAGCCCTGACTCTTCCTACTTGTTATTTCTGCGGCAAACTAGGCCATGTTGAGAAGGAGTGTAGACGTAAACATGGATTATGCTTAGGTTGCGGATCCAGACAGCATGCAGTGAAGGACTGCCCTGATCGTAGGGAAGCACCAAGGGCGAACCAACAAGCTCTACCAGCACCAGGAGGACAACAACCAAGGCCACCCTTGGCACATCAAGCAGCACCCTACCAGCAAGTCCAGCAACATCAGCGAGCACCACCTCAAGGACGCGGCCAAGTTTTCGCGATGACTGTGGGAGACGCGCAGAACCAAGGAGTTGCTAATGCGAGTAAGTCTTTGTAGTTGTTTCGTTTCTAGCATTTCTATAGTTCGTGCCTGCTGGTTCGTGACCCCAGACTTGACCTGATAACTTAACCTAATAATTCTAACTTGTTAATAATTGATAACCTATCGTTAACCTAATAATTTTAACTTGCTAAAAATTGATAACCTAGTTTTGAACTTGATAATAACCTAGAATTGTTAACTTGATAAGTTTCAAAATATAACCTGGTTTTCTAAAACAGTAATTTTCTAAGATTTCCCACATTTGGGAAATTGCATAACTTCTATTGCATAGGGAAATGATTTTTTCTATGAGTTCAAGCCCTGAACTTTGATTTTCTTTATTGAATTGTGATTCAAATAAAATTGGTAACCGTGTCATCTCTGTTGACCGGATATTCTTTGATTGCGAGGACGCAATCCTCTTAAGGGGGGTATATTGTAATCCCTCTGATTTTCATAAATTTAAAATTTGGATTTTTCTGAATTTTCTGGGATTTTTGGAATTTTCCAGGATTTTTTCTGTAATTAAATACCAGTGTTTTAATTATTAAAAGATTTGTTTTTTTATTAAATAATAATAAAATATTATGAACAGACTTAATATTGGATTGTTCTCTGTCATTTAGTCTTTATTTTGCTGAAGTTGTAACTTAATAAAATAAAATATTAAACACCATGCTCAGTCATTTAGTCTTTATTTTCCTGTTTCCTGTTTAATTGAACTCTTTATTTCCTGTCTTTGAGAACTTATGTAACAGACTTAATATTGGATTGTTCTCCGATTTTATTTACTTTGTCTGGTTGTAACTTAATATTTCTTTTGCTGAAGTTGATATCTTATATCTGTGGATGAGAATAGTAGACCCCGACTGATGTAATACAGCTTAAGTATGCCCGATGGATCCATTAAATTGGGTTTGTCCATCGGTGCATGCTGCTGGCCATAATCACGCATCCAGTCCCTCGGTATTTTGGGACTGGGGCGTGACATGGTTTTTGTGGTGGCCCATGCAGGTCAACGACTAAATTGTTCGGTTTCAACTTAGGGACCGAACAGGCCTGCAATAAGAATATGATAAGTTTTTAGGATCTCATCCACTTGCTTGCAAACGTTCTTGATATCTGTATCGTATTCATTTTTGAATTTGCATCTTGCCTTGATTCCTGTGCGCCTCTTATAGTTTATTTTGATGCAGAGAAATGGATTCACAAACAAATGACGGAACACCAGCAAGGACACCAATAGGTGCTGAAGCCACCTACGGAGAAGATGAAGTGACGCTATTGAGTGGAGATCCCTCTACTCACCGAAGCAGACAAGCAGATCCGCAATCTTCTAGATTTCGGCGTGAGATCCCTCTATTGGACATAACTTTCACTATAGGTCTCCGATGAACCTAAAACCAATTTCTCTGGATAGCCTATGTATGTGGGTTGCTTTCTTATGGTTAAATCTCATATTTAGAGTCTATTAGAAGGGGAAAATGAAATATACCTATTAGGAGATGGATTCCCAATAAAAAGTCCCCAAATGCCAAGTATCTCCTCTCCTTATAGATATTGGCCTCCTCCTCCTTGCTCCTTGCTTCCTTCTTATAGATCCTTGATGTAGAAGCCTCAATGAAGAATTTAGAAAGAGATTGGTGGAGAATTGATGAGGGAATATAGGGAATTGGAAGAGGGAAATTATAGATGTAAGAATTTGGGAATAAAATAAAATGAGAGAGCACTCTCTCTCCTCCTACTAGGGTCGGCCATGTAACCCCCTCTCCAAGCAATGTAAAATATCTCAAATATCCCTTAGGGCCTCTCATAAAGAAATTAATTAGGGAGGAAAGGTTCTAGTCTATTGGTTTCTCTAATTAATCCAACCTCCTAATACATGGGCCTAATTCATGGGCTCAAACTAAACTCATCCAAAATATTTGTTCATGCATTCTAATAAATGGGTTAGGTCCACTACACAAGTCTAAAACAAATCTAGAACTAGCAATAAATAAGTAATACAATAATTAAATCAAGTATGCATGTATAATTTTAAATATAAAAATCCTAAAATAAATATTATCCATTATTAATTACCAAACTACCCTGGAATAAAAATGTGAGGGTGATAACCGAGAATCCCTCCATGGCAATGGATTGGCTGGTTGAGTTGGAAGACCACTTCGAAGTGCTTCGCATGGACGAAACAAAGAGAGTCACTTGCGCTCAACTTCAACTCCATTTAAACGCACATGATTGGTGGGATGTGCACAAACAAGCTATAATGAATGAAGACGACATGACAATTATCTCTTGGTCCGTGCTCCATAAGGCCTTTGAGGAGGAGTGTCTTCCACCTGCCGTCCATCATGAGAAGGAAGACGAATTTATACATCTGTAATAAGAAAACATGACAGTGCGGCAGTACGCCTCAGAATTAAACAGACTTGCAAAATTTGCTAAGTCTCATCTTTGAGATGCTAAAAGTCGAGCCCAAAGGTTTGAGATAGGCCTGCGACCTTCTATCCATGCACACATTGTCATCCCCCAGTACCATAAGATAAGAGAATCTCTAAACCACCCCCTCTCCCTAGAGCCGCAGTACCCCCCAGTTCGCACCGGCGCTGTACAAAATTTTAATCACAAGCGCCCTAGCAACATAGGGGGTAACAACGCATCCAAGCGCCCCAATAACGGCGGTAATCAGGGTGCAAACCCAGGGAGAGGTAGTGAGCTCATTTTCTACTGATGTAATCGTGTCAGATACATCGCTCGAAACTGTCGAGTATTCAACGATATGTGCTTTAAATGCGGTCGCCAGGGGCATATGGCAGTGAACTGTCAGAAGGGAGGACCAAACCAGCAGCGGCAACAAAATCGTATGCCTCAAGATCAGGGGCAAGCACCTCGAGCAAACCAAACGGCACCGTAGAACGCTCAGGGCCGGGTCTATGCTCTGACTCGGGAAGAGGCACTCACATCAAACACGACGGTGTCAGGTATATTACTTTTCAATAATGTACCAGCTCGAGTATTGTTTGATTCTGGTGCCACATATAGTTTTATTGTGAAAGATTTTGCCTCCGAGAACACATTTTCTATAACACCGCTAGGCCTAAACCTTAGCGTCCATACTCAATCGGGCATGGATTTGCCAGCTTATTTAGATTATCGTGAAGGTAACATTTGTCTCGAGGGAAGAAAATTATCACTAGATGAGATAGTCTTAGACATAAGGGACTATGACATCATTCTGGGGATGGATTGGCTCGGCGCTTGCTCGGTTACCATTGGTTGTGCAAAAAAAAAAGTTGTGTTTCGTCTACCTAGCGAGATCAAATTTTGCTATGCGTGCATTCCACCGTCGAGAGCGTCGAATGCCTGCATGGTGATCTCTGCAATGTCTGCTCGGCGGATGATACATTCTGGTTGTGATGGATACTTGGCGTCCGTTCGAGACACACAGCGAGATTGCGCAAACATTGAGTCTATTTCAGTTGTGGCAGATTTCTCTGATGTGTTTCCCGACGAGTTGTTCGGCATGACGCCTGATCGAGAGATAGAGTTCACTATTGATACGTTTCCAGAAACTCGACCAATTTCTAAAGCTCCGTATCGAATGGCCCCGACAGAACTAAAAGAGTTAAAGGTTCAGTTGCATGAATTGCTAGATTATGGGTATATTCGTCCTAGCGTGTCTCTGTGGGATGTGCTTGTATTATCTGTAAAGAAGAAGGATGGCTCATTGTGGCTCTACATCGACTATCGTAAATTAAATAAGGCCACTGTTCGAAATAAGTATCCCATTTCCATGATCGATGATCTCTTCGATCAACTACAAGGTGCGACGGTATTCTCAAAAATTGATCTTCGCTCAGGTTACCATCAGCTCAAGATTAGGCTGGACGATGTCTGAAATTAGCCTTTCGCACTCGCTATGGCCACTATGAGTTTTTGGTAATGCCATTCGGATTAACCAATACCCCTGCCGCCTTTATGGACTTAATGAATCGTGTGTTCCGGCCGTATCTCAACAAGTTTGTAGTAGTGTTCATTGATGATATATTGGTATACTCAAAGAGTGGGGAGGAACATGCAGAGCACTTGCGGACCGTGCTACAGACTCTTCGGGACAACAAGCTATATGCAAAACTGAGTAAGTGTGAATTCTGGCTGAGCAGTGTATCTTTCCTCGGGCATATCATTTCTGTGGGAGGCATTTCAGTTGATCCAAAGAAAGTTGAATCCATCATCGAGTGGAAGCGGCCTACATCCGTCAGTGATATTCGAAGCTTCCTCGGGCTAGCAGGCTACAACCAATATTTCGTAAAGGATTTTTCTAAATTAGCATTACCTATGACTCACCTCATACAGAAGGGAGTCGCGTTTGAGTGGTCTGCCGACTGTGAAGCCTCGTTTGAAGAGTTAAAGCATCGCCTCACCTCTGCCCCTTTACTTTTACTACCAAATGAGACCTCGGGATTCTAAATATTCAGCGATTTGTCTGGGCAGGGCTTAGGGTGTGTACTCATGCAGGGGATAGGGTGATAGCCTATACATTCAGGCAACTAAAAAAGCACGAGAAGAATTATCCTATGCATGACCTGGAGCTAGCGGCAATTATGTTTGGGCTGAAATTATGGTGACACTCTCATGACCCGCACCCAAAAATTGGGCATGAGCCGTGGGTATGTCCAGCCTAGGCTGCAGCATCGGCGGTAGAATGCTATCTAGGTCTCAAACATAACTCATCCTGTCAATGGTCTCAATTCCATAAGGAGGACAATGATAATACATGAATCCATAGTTTATAATATACTCAATCACAAGGCTTTTTGAAAGTAAAAGGCACGATGAGAAATAAGGATAAAGTGTTCTGACTAAAGTCGGGCACAAATATACATACATCACAAGTCTAGAGTCTAGATGTCCACCAAAAGTCACAACAATAATACAACCCAGATCTCAGTCTAGAACATTAATACATAAAATAAGACAATATAAGTGCCTGTAGGTGGAATCTCCTCTAAGATGGGTAACTCCTCTGGGATTTCTGGTATGAAATCTCCCTCTGCTCCCGGGTCGTAGTGGGTAGGGCAAAAATCCTCCAAGTCCTCTGAAAATGTTATCCAGTCAGGATTGGAGCGAAGCACAGACACTAAATAGCAGTTTCATTTATGTTGACAAAAACTATAAAATAATGTAAGAAAATACAAGATAGAAGAATACTGGAAATATAGAATACTAGAGAATATGAAATAAGCAATAGAACATCTAACAATGAATAAAAATATAAGTGGATGCCAGAACAAGTAATCTGAAATAAAGAATAAACATCTGGCTAAGTGTTTGAAATATCAGTTTATTATGTGATCGGCTTGGGACGAGATCAGGCTTGATATATATGATTGGCTATGATACATGTGAGGTCAGGCTAACCATCTGGTAAGCTATGATGCGAGCAATAGTTAGGCTAATCATATATATCAGGCTACGAGGCATGTAAATGGTCAGGCTACACCCGACGTGATGTGTGGGGTGAGCTATGATGCATGTAAGGTGGGGTATGATCACATAATCTGCTAATATTTCTCCATCCCCAGCTAGCATGATGGATTCCAATCATGAATCCTCATGACTGGTATCTAGGGTGCTAACTCGTGTATCCACAGTGTCAGAGTCAAGTATAGTATACAACTGGAATTATAGAATTAATCAACAAAAATGAAAACTGTCAGAGAATGTACTCGCCAGTGGTCCCGAGGAAGGTGCGAGGATCAATGTCCAAGGAGAGATCACAATGACCTAATTATGGAATATCAATGTCTAAATACTGAATTAAGGGAATAAACATGTTTAACTAATTTGATACAAGGCCTATAGGCAAATCTCAAGCCTACTGGCAATACTAGTCTCATACTAGCTAATGCTAGGTGATACTATATATGTATATATCTTATAATATAATAGTTAGTCTATCATCTAGTATTACTTTAGTTTTAATACTTTAAGACCTATACTCAACTCTACATATTAACCTATACTATCACACAATGCATTTGTTATACTACACAGAAATCTCTCACCCACTGTGAACTCCTATCACTCAGTCAAAACTCGACTGTGTACTGCTACAAGGCAGTATACACACTACCATTATACTGCTGATACACACTGGACCTAGCCAAAACATACAATTCTTACACTTAATCTTTACAGATACAAATATGAGCATGGAGTACTCAACTCACCTACAATATGAAGCACACCTACCAATTGATACATACATAGCACATACACAACATGGGTGAACTGATACTCAGTATCAGGAACCCACTGAATCACAAACTCACATGTGTGCTCAAAGACCTAGCTAGACTCACTGAAACCTGATACTCCTACATGCACACACTACTCCTGCACTGGCACTGAACTCACTGTACAGGCACCTACACCTCTCCCTCACTGAGGCACAGTTCAAGAATGCACCTACACTTAACAATTCATTTATCCAAGGTTCTGATTTAATGAACTATTCACAGTTCACAGCCTGAAATTGTTCAGACTTCACCTACAACATGGCTAAACACTAATACACATCATAGGGCTACAGGCAGAATTCAAGGGTTCCTAGGTACATAGTCTAATTGTTCAGTTACACATACATGGCTTAACCTCTAGAACAAACCTAAGGCTACTGAACTTGAATAGGGCAGTTACAAAAGACTTAGGAAGCAAATATAGGGAAACACAAAGTTCCCAGGATACCCTACACAAGTGAATAGGATACTCAAGGTAGAAAAACATCTCCACCATAACTACACCTAGATACAACTAAACATGATACACAAAGTAGCCAAAATAAGGGCAGCTAACTAACTCTAACTGCTATACCCCAAAGCCCATTTCACCCTATTCAAAATACTCACACCTTACTCACTAGACTCTAGGAACTGACACTCACAGTGTCAAACTACACAACAATCCTGATACTCCATTTCAATGATACCCAACACACAGTAAACTGGAATGAACTGATGCCCAGTATCACCCTACTGCACACACAGGACTCACACCATCAATTATTTATATTGCATATAAGCTCAACATCAAGGCCCAATTCTAGACCCTCAAAGCTGTTGCTCGAGCTTAAGTCAGCCTGGAAATATCATCACATACTTCCCTCCATACTGACACTGATACACAAACTAACACAGGAAAACTCACTAAACTCAGCATTCACTGAAACCAAGTTATCACACATACATGGCTTAAACCTTGAGAGAAGCATATGACTACTGGCAACAAGCAAAGCCTAAACTCTAGCAAAACCTACTACTCATTTTCCCTAATACTGAGATGTTCATTGGCAGACACTCAACCCCTTACTGAACTTAACCTTGACACTAACACTTAACTATTGATACATCAACCCACAGATCCTACTGATACACTAACCACAGTGTCCTACTGATACACTAACCACAGTGTCCTACTGAGACAACCCTATGGTTTACATAGGCATGGCTAACCCTAATACACAATGCAGCTAGCCACAGTTTAATTTTGAACTGGCACTGTGTACAGATACTCACTGCACAGATCATGACTGTACAGTTACTCCCCCACAGTGAATTCCCTTCTCCAAAACACACAACACATCACTCGTGAAGTAAAACCCCCAACCTACTGAAACTCTAAGACCTACACACACACACACACAGGAACTCACAGTCCCTGAACTTCCTAGGTTCAACCCCATGCACCCACTAGTCATACAACTAAAACACACAGGAACTTCAAAATCCCGACTGTGCATAGTGAAACCCACAATACACATATACACATCAGCACAAAACCGTAAGTATACAACTACACACTCATATATGTATGTATACAAAACAGTGTTCCTAAGAACTAGGTCAAAATTAGGTATTCCCTCACTGGGAATATTTCTACAAACACATGGTGTGCAAAAACGGGTTTTCCATCAAGAACTCCAAAATACCCAAATCCAAACCCTAAATCTAGATCATTACCATAGGTAGGAGATGTAATCATGTAGGAATGCACATTCCCATAACTAGGGTTCACAAAATTTGGGAAAAAACTAACGTTGGGATACCTAAACCCTAGAATCACCTAGGTCTTCATGGAAAAACACCAAGAATGAAATCTAAAACAAATGGTGGGCTCCTTATGGCCAAATAACAATAAAAAATAGAATTAAATAGGGTTAAATTTGGATTCTCACCTATTAGGAGATGGTTTCCCAATGTAGGTCTTCTTCTTCAAGTCTTCTTGGTCCAAGCTCCTAAATTTCTCTTGATGGAGGAGGAAATAGATTTCTAGGGTTTATAATTTCTGAAATTTATGAGGAAGGAAGAGTTTTTCTAATGGAGGCTATGTTTAGGGCTTTCTTCATGAATGAAGAAGCTTGAGGGAGGCTTCCCCTCATTATATAGGACTAGGGTTAGGGTTTCTAATGCCAAGGTTTAATTAGCCCTCCATGATTAGTCATAAAGAACTTAATTTAATTTGGGTTTAGTCATTCACATAGGGTTTAATCTAAAACTAAAATGCTAACTAGGGTTTAGTCACAAGGGTTGAACCTAATGGGTTTTAAGGTCAAGCCCAAAAAACTATGCATTAAGAATACCCTATAATATATTTAATAAACTTATCATACATAATTATTTACACAATAAATTAAACAGGGAAAAATTACAATAATGCCCTAAGCTAGAAATGTGGTAGTGACAAGTCTACCCTCCTAAAAAAATTTTGTCCTCGAAATTGGATTGAACTAGAACAAGAACGAAAATAAATAAGGAATTATACCTCAAGTCTCGAAGAGATACAGGTATTGCTCGCGCATTTTATCCTCTCTCTCCCAGGTCGACTCCCCTGGAGAGTGATGTCTCCATGCAACACGAACCAAAGGAATAGTCTGGTTCTGCAACACCTTCTCTTTGTGATCCAAGATCTCTACGGGCTGCTCAGGGTAGCTGAGAGTCGGACTAACCTCGATCTCTGAGTGATCTAGTAAGTGACTAGGGTCTACCACGTACCGCCTCAGCTGCAACATGTGGAATACGTCATTCACTCCCTCTAGTGCAGGTGGCAAGTCTAGTCTATATGCCACTGCACCGACCCTCGCAAGAATACCGAAGGGTCCAATGTAGCGTGGACTAAGCTTCCCGCCTCCACCAAAATGAATCGTGCCCCGTGTCGGAGAAATCCGTAGGAACACTAGATCGCCAACCTAGAACAAAACAGTCTCAACACACAGTTCAAAACAAAACAATCACAAACCAAAAAATTAACCATCTATACCTGAAACTCAAGGGGTCTACGGTGGCTGTCGGCCCAATGCCGCTGTCTGTCCTGCGCCACTCGTAGTCTGTCTCTGATGAGTTTTACTTTTTTTGCTGCATCCACGACCATTTCTGGTCCTAGCAAGGCTCTCTCTCCGACGTCATCCCAAGATAACGGTGTACGACACCTTCGTCCATAAAGAGCCTCGAATGGCGATATCTCGATGCTGGCCTGGTAGCTGTTATTGTAGGCAAACTCTACCAGGTGTAGATGATTCTCCCAAGAAGCTTCGAGATCTAGAATGCAAGTGCGTAGCATATCCTCGAGAGTCTGAATAGTCCTTTCAGACTGCCCGTCTGTCTGGGGGTGGTATGCGGTACTGAACTTGAGCTGAGTGCCCAAACTACCCTACAAACTCTTCCAGAAGTGGGAAGTGAAACGACTTTCCTGATCCGAGATGATGCTCACAGAAACTCCATGAAGTCTGACAATCTGCCGCACGTACATCTCTGCTAACCTCTCTGTCGACGTGCCCACCTTGAAAGGTAAGAAGTGGGCTGATTTGGTCAACCTGTCCACGATGACCCAAATAGCGTCCTTTCCTCCTGGAGAACGCGGAAGCCCTAAAACAAAATCCATGGTCATGTGCTACCACTTCCATTCTGGGATAGGTAAAGGTTGAAGCAATCCACCTGGCCTCTATCGATCCGCCTTTAACTGCTGGCACACTAGACACCGGGATACGAAGCGTGCTACCTCGCGCTTCATTCCATACCAACATACGTGCTCCCTCAAGTCTTGATACATCTTGTTGGCACCGGGATGCATCGAGTACTGAGAGCGGTGTGCCTCCTACAAAACCTCTTCGTGCAGCTCCCCGCTTGGCACACACATCCTCGTGCCGTGTCGAAAAGACCCATCATCTGCGATAGTAAAGTCGTCTGACAATCCTGTCCGAACCTGTGCCCTGATACTCCTCAGAGCCTCATCATCATACTGCACAGCTCTGATTCTGTCCATCAGCTCGGACTATATCTGCAATTGCCACATCTGAATCTCAACACCGGAAACTAGCACCTCAATTCCCAAGCTTTCCAGATCAGCCAACAAATGTCTATCCATCGTCAAGTACATAGCCATCGGATACCTGCTCAAGGCATCGACGACTAAGTTAGCCTTCCCTAGGTAGTACTGCAATGAGATGTCGAAGTCCTTCATCAACTCCAACCACCTCCTCTACCTCATGTTCAGCTCATTCTGTGTGAACACGTACTTCAAGCTCTTGTAGTCCATGCAGATCTCCACACGCTCTCCGTACAGGTAATGTTTCCACAGCTTTAGAGCGAAGATAACTGCTACCAACTCCAAGTTGTGGGTGGGGTAGTTCTTTTCATGGGTGCATAATTGCCTGGAAGCATAGGCAATTACCTTTTCATGCTGCTGAAGAAAGCAACCCAAACCCTTCCCTGAAGCATCACTGTAGATAGTGAATCCACCTGTCCCCGCTGGCAACATCAAAACTGGAGCTGTTGTCAATCTCTTCTTCAACTCATCAAATGCGGCCTGGCAATCCTCCGTCCAGACAAAATCCACATCTTTCCTGGTCAACCTGGTCATCGGTGCTGCAATCCTAGAGAAGTCTTGTACAAACCTCCTGTAGTATCCTGCTAGCCCGAGAAAAGTCCTGATCTCAGCTACCGAACTGGGGGTAGCCCACAACTCCACTGCCTCGATCTTCTTTGGGTTAATCGAGATCTCGTCACCCGTCACCACATGCCCAAGAAATTCAACCTTGTCAAGGAAGAATTCGCACTTTGAAAGTTTCCCGTACAGCTCCTCCTTCCTGAGAGTCTCTAAGACCAACCTCAGGTACATTTCGTGCTCCTCCGGGGTCTTGGAATACATAAGAATATCGTCGATGAACACCACCACGAACTTGTCAAGGTACTGGTGGAACACCTTGTTCATCAAGTTCATGAATACTGTCGGTGCATTGGTTAAACCAAATGGCATTACCAGGAACTCAAACTGGCCATATCTGGTTCGAAAGGCTGTCTTCGGCGTGTCTTCTCTCTTCACCTTCACCTGGTGATAGTCTGACCTCAAATCTATCTTTGAAAATACCTTCGCCCCGCTCAACTGATCGAAAAGATCATCTATCATCGACAGCGGATATTTGTTCTTGATAGTGAGGTTGTTCAAAGCTCTATAAGCGATGCACATACGTACCATGTCGTCCTTCTTCGGTACGAACAATACCGAAGCTCCTCATGGTAATGAACTAGATTTGATGAAGCCTTTGTCTTGCAGCTCCTCCACTTGCTTCTTCAGTTCTGCCAGCTCGCTGTTGTTGACTCTATAGACATGTTATGAAATAGGCTCCGCTCCTGGCACCAAGTCTATAGAGAATTCAACATCTCTGTCTGGCGGCAAGCCTGGAAACTCCTCTGGAAATACATCCAGGAACTCCTCTATTAGAGGATGTGGCAACTCCTCTGCTTCCATCCTGGCTCCACAAAAAGTGCTTCTGCTCTGCTCTGTTGCTCCTCTGGCAACCTTGAACTTCGGCTCTCCTGGTGATCGAAATAACACTCTGCCTCCATGATAATCTATAGTAGCATGGTGCCTACTCAACCAGTCTATTTTGAGTACAATATCGTATCCCGGAAGTGGCATGATGAGTAAGCACACGCTCAACTCTCGGCCTCCCAATAATACTCTTCGGTCCTTGCAATAATCACGGACTAGGATAATACCTCCGCCAGTCGTGATCTTGCAAGTCCTAGCTAATGGTTCTGTCTCTAAATAATATTGAAGATCATAAGATACAGACACGAACTATGGGAAGCGCCAGAGTCAAATAATGTAAATACTGGAATGCAACCGAGAAGAACTGAACCTGTAATCAAGTCTCCTGCTGGCTTGACCTCCTCGACCGCCATGGCGTATGCTCGTCCCTGGGGTGCACCTCTCTGCTGCTGGTGCTGAGCAAACCTCTGCTGCTACGATGGAAGTGGTCCCCTTTGCTGGCCTCCTGGTACGGTAGGTACCCTGGCTGGTCCCCTCTGGGCGGCTGCTCCACCCTGACCCGGATGAGTCTGAATAGAAGGCCAATCCCTCAGCTGATGTGCTGACAACCCGCAAGACAAACATGTGCCCAACCTCTTCCTGCATATCTCTCTAGTGTGTCCTACCTTCCTGCAGTACGCACATTGGATGGCGGGCTGAGTCTGTCTCTGCTGCTGCTGCTGGGCGTATCCTCGAGCTGGTGCCTGGTGCTACTGATACTGCTGCTGATATGGCCTCTATTGCTGTTGGAAGTGCGGACGCTTGCCCGGTCCCGCACCACTGTTTGCTCCTCCTGAAGTGTTGCGTCCCCTCTTGGGCCTGAGGTCCAAGTCATCCTCAGCTATCTGGGCATGCATCAATATGCCCTTGAAGGTAGCAGCGCGATGTCCCGACGTGCGAGACTTGATCTCCCTTGCCAGCCCCTTCCTGAACTTCCGGGCCCTGTCTCCTGGATCTTTAATCATCGATGGCGCAAAACGGCTCAGGCAGCAAAACTTCGCGGCGTACTCATCAACTGACATGCTCCCTTGGACTAAGTCATGGAACTGACTCTCCAAGGCTCCCAAGGCAACATCAGGAAAGAACTCCTTGAATAGCTCCCTGAAGGCCTCCCAAGTGAGTCCCCCGACAATGAGTCTTGGGTCAGTACGAAACCACGTCAGGGCGATGTCGAACATCTGGCTGCCGGCGGCCTCGATCTGAAGAGTCTTTGGAAGCTGCGCCAAGCGCAAGTTTCTCTCTATATCCTCTAGCCAATCATCGGCGTAGAGTATCCCCTCAGTACCATTGAACTCCCGAGGCATCATCCTCTTGAAGTCCATAATAGTGCCCGGCCTCTGGTAGTACTGGCCAGGATGTTGCTACTGTGCAACTCTCTACACAGCCTGGAGAGCCACCTGATGAGCATTCTCCATGCTCACCCTCATCATCTCGGTCTAGGCCTGGTGTGCCTCTGCCTGTATCCTCTGAGCCTCCGCTGACGTCCTCTGGGCATCAACCATGCTTTGGATCAGCGCGAACATCTGTGCCCCATCAATGGGCACACCTCCTAGAAACGGAGTCGGTGGTGGTGGAAGAGACTCTGTCATAGCTGTGGGAACCCTCTGAATATGTGGGGGAGGAGGACCCCCAAAAAGTGCAGACACTCCCACATGCACAGGAGATGTAGGAGGCACTGCGGATGTCTGTCCAACAGGGCAAGAGGTGGCAGACCTCTCTGAAGCTGCTGCTTCGAGTCTCAAGGACCTGGTCTTCGGCGGCATCCTGAAGACAGATTGAAAGAATCAATTAAGATAATAGACACGATATCATCAAGGAAGGACAGTAAAAATTCTAAAGGAAATAATCATTAAGAGTAGCATTATAAGAATCAAAAATTTCCTAATTGTGATTGAGCATATTCTTGGCCTAATCATATTTCCTAAAACAGGCTCATAGCAATACTCTAAGCGAGCACCACCACGATATCGCTCTAAATGCGAATCTAGACCTGTATGGGCCACCACTAAAAACGTGTCACGACCCGCACCCGGAAATTGGGCATGAGCCATGGGTACGTCCAGCCTATGCCGCAGCATCGATGGTAGAACGTTGTCTAGGTCTCAAACATAACTCATCTTGTCAATGGTCTTAACTCAATAAGGAAGACAATCATAATACATGAATCCACAGTTTATAATATACTCAATCACAAGGCTATTTTAAAGTAAAAGGCACGATTAGAAATAAGGATAAAAAGTAATGACATAAGTCAGGCACAAATATACATACATCACAAGTCTAGAGTCTAGATGTCCACCAAAAGTCACAATAATAATACAACCCAGATCTCAGTCTAGAACATTAATACATAAAATAGGACAATCTAAGTGCCTGTAGGTGGAATCTCCTCTAAGATGGGTAACTCCTCTGGGATTTCTGGTATGAAATCTCCCTCTGCTCCCGGGCCGTAGTGGGTAGGGCAGAAATCCTCCAAGTCCTCTAAAAATGTTATCTAGTCAGGATTGGAGCAAAGCACAGACACTAAACAGCAGTTTCATTTATGTTGACAAAAACTATAAAATAGTGTAAAGAAATACAAGATGGAAGAATACTGGAAATATAGAATACTAGAGAATATGAAATAAGCAATAGAACATCTAGCAATGAATAAAAATATAAGTGGATGCTAGAACAAGTAATCTGAAATAAAGAATAAACATCTGGCTAAGTATTTGAAATATCAGTTTATTATGTGATCGGCTTGGGACAAGATCAAGCTTGATATATATGATTGGCTATGATACATATGAGGTCAGGCTAACCATTTGGTTAGCTATGATGCGAGCAATAGTCAGGCTAATCATATATATCAGGCTATGAGGCATATAAATGGTCAAGCTACACCTGACGTGATGTGTGGGGTGAGCTATGATGCATGTAAGGTAGTGTATGATCACATAATCTACTAATATTTCCCCATCCCCAGCTAGCACGATAGATTCCAATCACGACTCCTCATGACTGGTATCTAGGGTGCTAACTGTCATGCCCCGATCTCCCGCAGGCAATCGGCCATTCCCGCTAGGCGGGAATCACCCTCGCCAGCGCTCCCGCGAAACGATCGCTTAACCCATCCGGGCGTGATGCCGCACGAGCGTGAGCCACGCCCGTGCAAGGCCATGGTTCATTGGCTGGCGGTAAGAGTTCTAACCCACAGAGTCGCACAGATTATCCGAGTGCAGCGGAGTTATGAACGCATAGGCGATCGGTAACAGGTTCACTGAGTCGACAATATAGCGGAAGCATTGAAACACAAGTTTGAAGTAAAGCAAGCTCTTTTATTTATATAAACTTGTGTTACAGGTGGCGTATAGTCGAGATTATAAGTCGCTCAAGCCTCTCTCTCTGAAACAGTAAAAGCGTGCCAAGTGGCTACAACTGTGGAATGAATGTACAGGCGATGGTCAGGCGATGTTCACAACTTATGTCTTGTATATGTGCTTCAGTCCCGGATGCACCGTTGCTTCGGAGTGTTATCCACGCCTTAGCACGCACGTTGGAGGCGTCCGCACCGTACGAGGTTCTCCAGCACCCTGCATACAAACTGGTGGATTATCAGTACATTGAATGCACTGGTGGGGAAGCTACTCGCCCGCTCGACAAATCCAAACACGTAATTCAGGTTCCGTGCACAACTATTAAGTTGTCTTTCTAGTTGCCTTAGGATCAGTTCAAGCAAATATTGAACAGCTTAACGTGTCGGGCAGTGCGCCGTGCAACATGAGAGAAAACACGGCGAGACTTACCAACTTACCATCTCTTCCCTGTCCAAGGCAACATTAAGGCAACATTGTTAATTCGAGCAGAGGCATGTATAAACATTCAGGAGGCAAGCATATGCATACACGAAGGGTCGTTTAAACATGATCGTTCAGGTGTTTAGTTGTTCTTGATGCGATGCAGTGACTCGCACGCGGATAGCCGCTAAGCGAGAATGACTTATCTATATGAACACGGTCGCTGGCAAAGCCATTATGGACTAATCCCAGACGAGAATGGAACACAACGAGAGCACACGATGCGCTATAAACCATCTCGCCCGTACACGATGGATTGTACATGAAGTAGTTCAAGGCCAAGATGGAATGCAACAAAGTACACGATGCGCTACAAACCATCTTGTCCGTACACGATGGACTACACACGTGATGTGTTCCCGGGAAAGTGGAATGCAACGTAAGTACATGAGGTGCTACAAACCACTCGCCCGAATATGAGGGACCACACAAGAGTTCCATCCGGATCGGATCGGCCCCAGTGCCCCGGTGACCGTCCGTGGAACTATACCTCATTTTCGAGTTGTCCGCGATATGCACTTTCTTTTTGGGTCATTCAATTATCACGAGATACACGAGAACATGCATGCACTTTGAACAAGAGAACACGAGAACACGAGTGCACGGGAATACGAGTATACAAGTACACGGGATACTTGGATCTTGTTCTTTGTACAATAACTTGTCTTGATGCATTCCCCTGGTTCGGGGCTGCCTGGTGACCTAACGGTCCTGGATACTTGCAGGGTCAATCATACACGGAACGACTACTGAGTAGTCTCCCAGAGTTGGATGAAAACACGGCAACATTCAAGCAGACAAGCTTGCGTTTCTAGGTACATAAGCAGGCACGTTGCTCGGGCCCGAAGGTAGTCCGAGAGATGAAACCGTTAAGGGACTTAGCATGCGAGGGTCTGAATATAAGCAGTATTTCCTTTTCCATGTTCTAGCAAGCAATATGAGTTGGGATCATTCCCTTAGCTAGGTACGTTGGATTTATTAGCATGCAGGGGGTGATTCACCTAGCGACTAGTATATATGATTCCAGGTTTTATGTGTGCTGGCTAAGCAAAGACAAGTTCACCGTAGCCACCCACCTTAGCGATGATTCACCTCGGTAGAGCGATACGTCTGAGCGAGCCTCTGAAAGTCTAAGCCGGATTCCTGTAGGGGCAAGTCTGGATATCCTTTGCTTCTTGATCGAGGCAAAGCAGGTCGGGACAGTTGCACTATTGCCGATTGAGTCGGTAGTCCGCTTGAGCGGAACGGGGTGTTACATCCTACCCAACTTAGAAAAAGTCTCATCCTCGAGACTTACTAGGGACAAGCAGTAATCTAGGGTTGAGGCAATCCTAGACAAGTCGTTTGTACTTGTTTATTTGGATCTTCACTTGCACAAGCATCGAAATTAGCATATCGCTTAGACTGGATCGTGCGCACTTTCGAAGGTACCCTCTAGCGTGAACACGTCAACCAGCTCAGTGATAGCGAAGTCTTAGCACTCGAGTTTCACCTTTTCTAAGTCTTGGATGGTGCACTAGTTCAAGGCGTCCCTCGAATAGATGCATTCAACCAAACTTAGGGTTAGTGAAAATCGGACAAGCTACTAGCGATACTCTCAGGGATTCGCACAGGTTGGCACAAAGGCCACTCGCAGCATACAACCAGACAAGCAAGCATATCATTCAAAACGTATTTTGAAAGTATTTAGACTTATTTTTGGAACATCCCATCGAGGCATTGAGAGAGAGTGTGCACATAACCCACGAACGAGCTTTCGAAACAGAGATATCGAATCGAAGTCCAAAGGCGTAGAAGCCAGGCTCTGATACCAACCTGTCACGCCCCGATTTCCCGCAGGCAATCGGCCGTTCCCGCTAGGCGGGAATCACCCTCGCCAGCGCTCCCGCGGAACGATCGCTTAACCCATCCGGGCGTGATGCCGCACGAGCGTGAGCCACGCCCGTGCAAGGCCATGGTTCATTGGCTGGCGGCAAGAGTTCTAAGCCACAGAGTCGCACAGATTGTCCGAGTGCAGCGGAGTTATGAACGCATAGGCGATCGGTAACAGGTTCACTAAGTCGACAATATAGCGGAAGCAATGAAACACAAGTTTGAAGTAAAGCAAGCTCTTTTATTTATATAAACTTGTGTTACAGGTGGCGTATAGCCGAGATTATAAGTCGCTCAAGCCTCTCTCTCTGAAACAGTAAAAGCGTGCCAAGTGGCTACAACTGTGGAATGAATGTACAGGCGATGGTCAGGCGATGTTCACAACTTATGTCTTGTATATGTGCTTCAGTCCCGGACGCACCGTTGCTTCGGAGTGTTGTCCATGCCTTAGCACGCATATTGGAGGCGTCCGCACCGCACGAGGTTCTCCCGCACCCTGCATACAAACTGGTGGATTATCAGTACATTGAATGCACTGGTGGGGAAGCTACTCGCCCGCTCGACAAATCCAAACACGTAATTCAGGTTCCGTGCACAACTATTAAGTTGTCTTTCTAGTTGCCTTAGGATCAGTTCAAGCAAACATTGAACAGCTTAACGTGTCGGGCAGTGCGCCGTGCAACATGAGAGGAAACACGGCGAGACTTACCAACTTACCATCTCTTCCCTGTCCAAGGCAACATTAAGGCAATATTGTTAATTCGAGCAGAGGCAGGTATAAACATTCAGGAGGCAAGCATATGCATACACGAAGGGTCGTTTAAACATGATCGTTCAGGTGTTTAGTTGTTCTTGATGCGATGCAGTGACTCGCACGCGGATAGCCGCTAAGCGAGAATGACTTATCTATATGAACACGGTCGCTGACAAAGCCATTATGGACTAATCCCAGACGAGAATGGAACGCAACGAGAGCACACGATGCGCTATGAACCATCTCGCCCGTACACGATGGATTGTACATGAAGTAGTCCAAGGCCAAGATGGAATGCAACAAAGTACACGATGCGCTACAAACCATCTTGTCCGTACACGATGGACTACACACGTGATGTGGTCCCGAGAAAGTGGAATGCAACGTAAGTACACGAGGTGCTACAAACCACTCGCCCGAACACGAGGGACCACACAAGAGTTCCATCCGGATCGGATCGGCCCCAGTGCCCCGGTGACCGTCCGTGGAACTATACCTCGTTTCCGAGTTGTCCGCGACATGCACTTTCTTTTTGGGTCATTCAATTATCACGAGATACACGAGAACACGCATGCACTTTGAACAAGAGAATACGAGAACACGAGTGCACGGGAACACGAGTATACGAGTACACGGGATACTTGGATCTTGTTCTTTGTACAATAACTTGTCTTGATGCATTCCCCTGGTTCGGGGCTGCCTGGTGACCTAACGGTTCTGGATACTTGCAGGGTCAATCATACACGGAACGACTACTGAGTAGTCTCCCGGAGTTGGATAAAAATACGGCAACATTCAAGCAGACAAGCATGCGTTTCTAGGTACATAAGCAGGCACGTTGCTCGGGCCCGAAGGTAGTCCGAGAGATAAAACCGTTAAGGGACTTAGCATGCGAGGGTCTGAATATAAGCAGTATTTCCTTTTCCAAGTTCTAGCAAGCAATATGAGTTGGGATCATTCTCTTAGCTAGGTGCGTTGGATTTATTAGCATGCAGAGGGTGATTCACCTAGCGACTAGCATATATGATTCCAGGTTTTATGTGTGCTGGCTAAGCAAAGACAAGTTCACCGTAGCCACCCACCTTAGCGATGATTCGCCTCGGTAGAGCGATACGTCTGAGCGAGCCTCTGAAAGTCCAATCCGGATTCCTGTAGGGGCAAGTCTGGATATCCTTTGCTTCTTGATCGAGGCAAAGCGGGTCGGGACAGTTGCACTATTGCCGATTAAGTCGGCAGTCCGATTGAGCGGAACGGGGTGTTACACTAACCAGTGTATCCACAGTGTCAGAGTCAAGTATAGTATACAACTGGAATTATAGAATTAATCAACAAAAATAAAAACTATCAGAGAATGTACTCGTTTGTGGTCCCGAGGAAGGTACGAGGATCAATGTCCAAGGTGAGATCACAATGACCTAATTATGGAATATCAATGTCAAAATACTAAATTAAGGGAATAAACATGTTTAACTAATTTGATACGAGGCCTCTAGGTCAAATCTCAAGCCTACTGGTCAATACTAGTCCCATACTAGCTAATGCTAGGTGATACTATATATATATCTTATAATATAATAGTTAGTCTATCATCTAGTATTACTTTAGTTTTAATACTTTAACACCTATACTCAACTCTACATATTAACCCATACTATCACACAATGCATTTGTTATAATACACAGAAATCTCTCACCCACTGTGAACTCCTATCACTCAGTCAAAACTCGACTGTGTACTGCTACAAGGCAGTGTACACACTACCATTATACTGTTGATACATACTGGACCTAGCCAAAACATACAATTCTTACACTTAATCTTTGCAGATACAAATATGAGCATGGAGCACTCAACTCACCTACAACATAAAGCACACCTACCAATTGATACATACATAGCACATACACAACATGGGTGAACTGATACTCAGTATTAGGAACCCACTGAATCATAAACCCACATGTGTGCTCAAAGACCTTGCTAGACTCACTGAAACCTGATACTCCTACATGCACACACTGCTCCTGCACTGGCACTGAACTCACTGCATAGGCACCTACACCTCTCCCTCACTGAGGCACAGTTCAAGAATGCACCTACACTTAACAATTCATTTATCCAAGGTTCTGATTTAATGAACCCTTCACAGTTCACAGCCTGAAATTGTTCAAACTTCACCGACAACATGGCTAAACACTAATATACATCATAGGGCTACAGGAAGAATTCAAGGGTTCACAGGTACACAGTCTAATTATTCAGTTACACATACATGGCTTAACATCTGGAACAAGCCTAAGGCTACTGAACTGGAATAGGGCAGTTACAAAAGACTAGGAAGCAAATACAGGGAAACACAAAGTTCCCAGGATACCCCACACAAGTGAATAGGATACTCAAGGTAGCAAAACATCTCCACCATAACTACACCTATATACAACTGAACAGGATACACAAAGTAGCCAAAATAAGGGCAGCTAACCATCTCTAACTGCTATACCCCAAAGCCCATTTCACCCTATTCAAAATACTCATACCTCACTCACTAGACTCTAGGAACTGACACTCACAGTGTCAAACTGCACAGCAATCCTGATACTCTATTTCACTGATACCCAACACACAGTAAACTGGAATGAATTGATGCCCAGTATCACCCTCTGCACACACAGGACTCACACCATAAATTGTTTATATTGCATATAAGCTCAACATCAAGGCCCAACTCTAGACCCTCAAAGCTGTTGCTCGAGCTTAAGTCAGCCTGGAAATATCATCACATACTTCCCTCCACACTGACACTGATACACAAACTAACACAGGAAAACTCACTAAACTCAGCATTCACTGAAACCAAGTTACCACACATACATGGCTTAAACCTTGAGAGAAGCATATGACTACTGGCAACAAGCAAAGCCTAAACTCTAGCAAAACCTACTACTCATTTTCTGCAATACTGAGATGTTCATTGGCAGATACTCAACCCCTTACTGAACTTAACCTTGACACTGATACTTAACTATTGATACATCAACCCACAGATCCTACTGATACACTAACCATATTGTCCTACTGATACACTAACCACAGTGTCCTACTGAGACAACCCTATGGTTTACATATGCATGGCTAACCCTGATACACAATGCAGCTAGCCACAGTTCAATTTTGAACTGGCACTGTTTACAGATACTCACTGCACAGATCACGACTACACAGTTACTCCTCCACAGTGAATTCCCTTCTCCAAAACACACAACACATCACTCGTGAAGTAAAAACCCCAACCTACTGAAACTCTAAGACCTACACACACACACACACACACACACACACACACACACAGGGACTCACAGTCCCTGAACTTCCTAGGTTCAACCCTATGCACCCACTGGTCATACAACTAAAACATACAGGAACTTCAAAATCCCGACTGTGCATAGTAAAAACCCCAATACACATATACACATCAGCACAAAACCATAGGTATACAACTACACACACTCATATACGTATGTATACAAAACAGGGTCCCTAAGAACTAGGTCAAAATTAGGTATTCCCTCACTGGGAACATTTCTACAAACACATGGTGTGCAAAAACGGATTTTCCATCAAGAACACCAAAATACCCAAATCCAAACCCTAAATCGAGATCATTACCATAGGTAGGAGATGTAATCATGTAGGAATGCACATTCCCATAACTAGGATTCATGAAATTTAGGGAAAAACCAACGTTGGGACACCTAAACCCTAGAATCACCTAGGTCTTCATGGAAAAACCCCAAGAAAGAAATCTAAAACAAATGGTGGGCTCCTTATGGCCAAACAACAATAAAAAACAGAATTAAATAGGGTTAAATTCGGATTCTCACCTATTGGGAGATGGTTTCCCAATGTAGGTCTTTTTCTTCAAGTCTTCTTGGTCCAAGCTCCTAAATTTCTCTTGATGGAGGAGGAAATAGATTTTTAGGGTTTATAATTTCTGAAATTTATGGGGAAGGAAGGGTTTTTCTAATAAAGGCTAGGTTTAGGGCTTTCATCATGAATGAAGAAGCTTGAGGGAGGCTTCCCCTTATTATATAGGACTAGGGTTAGGGTTTCTAATGCCAAGGTTTAATTAGCCCTCCATGATTAGTCATGAAGAACTTAATTTAATTTGGGTTTAGTCATTCACCTAGGGTTTAATCTAAAACTAAAATGCTAACTAGGGTTTAGTCACAATGGTTGAACCTAATGGGTTTTTAGGTCAAGCCCAAAAAACTATGCATTAAGAATACCCTATAATATATTTAATAAACTTATCATACATAATTATTTACATAATGAATTAAACAGGGAAAAATTACAATAATGCCCTAAGCTAGAAATGTGGTAGTGACAGACACTACCTCTATGGAGTGGCTTGCCAAATTTATACCGATCATAAAAGTATAAAGTACCTATTCACCCAAACGGACCTCAACCTACGTCAGCGGCGTTGGCTAGAATTAATAAAAGACTATGACTTGACGATTGACTACACACCTGGCAAGGAAAATATTATAGCGGATGCATTGAGTGGAGTATTTGCGGGATCCCTGTCTGTTGATCGCAGGTTACAAATGGACTTAGTGGAAATGGGCGTTGAACTCCAAATTCGATATCACGGCGTACGGGTTGCTCAGATGCAATTCGTACCCAACCTGTTAGAGAGGGTCACATCTACTCAGAGGGGTGACCCATTCATAAGGAAAATGCACGAGTAGATTCTAGCGAGGAAGGCGAGGGACTTTGCAGTAGATAAGAATGGAGTATTGCGAGTTAAGGGAAGGCTATGCCTTCCCAATGACTTAGAACTCATAAAGGAGATCCTTGCGAAAGCTTACTATACAGCCTATACAATCCATCCCGGGTGCACAAAGATGTATAGAGACCTTCGCACTCACTACCAGAAAAAGTCAAATTAGCGACGCCCAAAAACGTCGCTAAATGACAAAAAAACATCGGTAATCATGTTTAGCGACGTAATTAGCGACGTTTTACAGAAGTCGGTAATAATCATATCGCTGAAAGGAAAAATGTCACTAAACATCGCTATATCGACATTTTTTTAGTGATGTAGATGTGTCACTAACTTAGCAACGTTTAGCGACTCAGAGTCACTAATTAGCGACGTAATAAAATATCGCTAAACGTCGCTAATTAGCGACTTATATAGCGACGTAACAGCGACGTCTTTAATGACCTGGCAGTACTGCCATATCAGCAATTTGTGACGTACAGCGACGTATTTATCGATGTTTAGCGACGTCATTAGTGATGGCTATTAACGTCGCTAATTAGCGACTTATTTAGTGACGTAGGAAATGTCGCTAAACGTCGCTAAATACGTCGTTAATTTTACAAAAAAATAAAAAAAATACTGAATTGTTCCAAACTATTATTCCTGTAATTTCTAATTAAAAATAGACCCGGAGCAACCCTCCGTTGAATTCTTTGGGTTCGCCGACCCCTTCGGTGGAACACTCAACACCGGTATATTAACATCATTTAATATGAATAAAAGTATCACAATCATACAATTAATACACACAAATATTATAGACAGACAATAAAAGTATCACAGTCATACAATTAATGCACACAAATATCACAGTCACACAATGCACACAAAATAAAAGTATCACAGTCACACAAAATGCATAATATATAGTATCACAGTCACAAAATGGGCATAATATATAAGTATCACAATCACACAATAACCACAATAAAAGTATATAAAACATCACAGTATCAATCTCGAGGATATCCAATACGCTGGGGCAGATACCAGTCCCTCAGATATTGCACATAAACAACGTTTATGTTATCAATCTCCGCTACGGGTGCTGGGTGACTGGAACTCCCCGTCTGAGATACTGCCGCTATAGGTGCTGGGTGACTGGAACTCCCCGTCTGAGATACAACAGGTGGTATCTCTTCCTCCTTAACAGTAGGAGGCATCACTTCCTCCTTAACAATAGGAGGTGTCGCTCTCTTGGGTCCCATCTGGTAAGATAGATAAAAATAAAGAATATAATTGATAGATCTTGTATAGGATGATGATGACAAAATATATAGGATGATGACAATGATGATGTATAGGACGACGACGACGGCGATAACGGATACAAATCTATTGGTAGTGTTGATGATGGAGATGATAATACGAATGATGATAATTATTAGGGTTTTGTCAAGTCTTCTATTTTATTAGCCTGTGGTAGTTTCTTGTGAGTTTGATGATGGTTAACTCTTAGTTTTATCTTTAGGATTTTATGTTCTCAAATTAAAAAAAAAAAATTAATGGTGTTATGAATTGATTAGATATGACTTTCTTTATTTAAAACTATATATTATTAAAAAAATTCAAAAATGTGTACCTTACTTCGTTGGAGCGCACACCTGTATGAGAATCTTGCACCTAGGCTCCAGAGTAACCTAGTGCCTCGAGTGTGCCTCACCCATTTTAAAACATAGGTTGTGAACACAAACATTTACTGGTAGTTCCTCACTTCAATCAACAGTCGCCTTCATTGTAATCCTTTGTGGTAATGAAGTATAAAATGTGCTGCTATTTAATCCCTTCTTGGCATTACGACTAAGTTTTCAGTATACTTGGAACTTATATATTTAGCAACTTGCTTCAGTCAAGACTCAAAAGCTGGCCTCTTCTTTTACACTTGCCTAAAGCAATATAAAGTCATCTCACCTTGAAGTCACCTTTACAGTGTATCAACTAGTAATGATGAAGCATAAAAGTAATGATGAAGCTTTGAGTTATTGTCGAGCATAGAATTACTTTTATTTATTTTCTTTAGTTCTAATTTGAGTTATTTAGTATTGGACTAGATTTGGAACTTTAGTTGGATTTAAGGAATCTTCGGAAACTCTAATTGAAATCTTCATTAACAAGGAACATTTAGTAAATGTTAAACTGGAATGTAGTTGTATATGTATATATATGGGAATGTACATATACAAAGATGATACAAGAAAAGGTTTTGTACCTTTTTCTTGCATAATTATTCATACTAAGTTTCACTTTTGACACATTCATGTAGACTAAATGCCATAATGACAAGCATATTCTCCTTTCAAGAGCATGACATAATGTAATCTATCCTACTATATATATATAGGAATTTATTCATACATTTCATGTGTATCCATGTGCACTAGTACACTCCATTTCTATTGGTCCACATGTGCATGGCTCATGTAGGAATATGAGCCCTATTACTCATATACCGTTATATATATATATATATATATATATATATATATATATATATATATATATATATATAGGTTTAGTATTTATGGGTCTCTTCATATGTGATGACAATCATTATGAGATATCATTCCCTCTATCCTATATCTTGTGGGTTAGTATAGATGGGTTTTATGGTGTGGGGGTATGAATTTTGATGTGGGTATTATAGGAGTGTTATTCCTTTTGGCTTGAGGTGTCATAGAGATGAATGTATTTCCCTATAGAAAATTGTGTTTTCTTAGCTCTTCGTCTAGACTCTTGATAGGCTACAGAATTTAAAGGGTGCTCTTGGTTGCATGAACTTGAATTACTTAGCCAAAAGGTAGGTCTACTTATATTTACATCCTTTTCTCTATTTTGTGTCAAATGTTGGATCATTGGCATAAACATAAATTATGTTGGTAGAATATCTGAATATAAATTGCATATTACTACATCCTTTTCTTTCTTTGTGCCAAATCTGGGATCATTACATAAAACATAAATTATGTTGGTACTATATCTGATAATATTAAACCGAAAAAGCTACCTACTTTTTCTTTCGGCAAGTGAGGTTATGTGCATATATTTGGAACATTTTTGTTTTCCATTCTACTTTTGTCGTTATTTTTTATGGCCTCCATTTTCATACATAAGTATATCAGTATTTGTGATGAAATTGACCTCAAAATTGTTCACTATCGCTCGTCGACAAGGGCCAGTCGGCCCTAACCTTAACCCTAACTCCATATCAAAAAACCTAACCCTAACCCTAGGTCCTTATCAATGTCTGTGTCAGTGTGTGTGTGTGCCGTGTCTGTGTCTGTGTCACTGTCTGTGTGTGTGTGTCTTGTCTGTGTCAGTGTCACATGTATTCTGTGAGAGAGAGAGAGAGAGTTAGGGTTTACCTAGAGCTCGAGGAGGAGGAGGGGGATGTCGTAGTAGCCGCGGTTGAGAGACGGTCGACGGAGCGGGGGGGAGAATTTTTTTCTTTTTGAAATTTCGACAGATGGGGAAAAACGAAACCGAGCCCTAATTAACCAAATTTTAGCGACGTTTAGCGACGTCCAATAATAACGTCGCTGAATTAAATTTTAGCGACGTTAAGGACGTCGCTAAATACGTTGCTAAATATTTTTAATATAAACGTCACTATATACGTCGCTAAACGTCACTAACTTAGCCATATTAGCAACGTTTAGCGACCTTAATTGAACTTATAGCGACTTATCTTTTAAAATCTTTATAAAAGTCGCTAAACGTCGCTAAATGTTGCCATTTAGCGACGTCTAGCGACGTTTTTATAATGAGTCGCTAATTTATATAAAATTAGCGACGTTTCTTTTGACGTCGCTAAATGTCGCCATTTAGTGACGTCTAGCGACGTTTTTATAATGAGTCGCTAATTTATATAAAATTAGCGACGTTTCTTTTGATGTCGCTAAAATACGTCGCTAATCCCGCTTTTTCTTGTAGTAACTATTTTCTGGTCGCACGGCATGAAGAAGGATGTGGTGCTCTTCGTGTCGCAATGCATAACCTGTCAGAGGGTGAAAGAAAAACATCAGAGATCGGGCGGAGAAATACAAAATCTTGCTATCTCAGAATGGAAGTGGGAGCACATAAGCATGGACTTCATCGTTGGCTTGCCAAGGACACAACGGAGGAATGATGCAATCTGGGTCATCGTCGACCGGTTGACCAAGTCAGCAAACTTTATTGCCATTAAAGCTACTTGGAGCATCGATCGCCTTGCCCAAACCTACCTTGATGAGATAGTTTGGCTGCACGGAGTACCAGTTTCTATAGTGTCTGATCGGGACGGACGATTCCTATCACGTTTCTGGGAAAGTCTTCAGTCAGCGATGGGGACCAAGTTGAAGTTTAGCTCAGCCTACCATCCTCAAACCGATGGCCATATAGAATGGGTGAATCAGGTACTAGAAGACATGCTGCGTCTCTGTGTAATCGATTTGAAGTCAAGTTGGGATATCCACCTACATTGGCCGAATTTGCATATAACAACACTTATCAGCCTAGCAACCAAATGGCTCCGTACGAGGCTCTTTATGGGCGAAATATAGGTCACCAATCTGCTGGAATAAAGTTGGGGAGCGGCAATTCCTTAGGCCAGAACTAGTTGAACAAACAATCCAAATGGTTCGGTTGATCCGAGAGTGACTAAAAGTTGCACAAAGCCGCCAGAAGAGCTATGACGACATTCGTCGATGACCCCTTGAGTTCTTTGAAGGTGATCATTTATTTTTAAAGGTCTCACCCATGTGAGGAGTTATGAGATCGGGGTAAAGAAGAAGTTAAGTCCGAGACTCATTGGCCCATTCGAAGTTCTCAAACGAGTCACTTCAGTTGCCTATCAAATTGTATTGCCACCAGCCCTGTCAAAAGTGCATGATATTTTCTACGTATCACAGCTTAGAAAGTACGTGCATGACCCAAACCACATGGCAGATTTTGGTTAACTGGATCTGCAGGCAGACTTATCGTACGCCGAAGAACCCGTTCAGATCTTGGATCGTAAAGAGAAGTAGTTACGGAATCGGGCAGTCTCGCTAGTGTGCGTTCTTTGGTAGAACCACTCGGTCGAGGAGTCGACCTAGGAACTCGAATCAAACATAAAGTAAAAGATTCCCTCATTATTCCTTAGGGGCAGGTTCTATTCCTAAGTTTTGAGGATAAAACTTTTTGTTAGTTGGTTAAGATGTAGTGCCCTATTTCCCCTATTCGGGGAGCGCGGCTAAGAAATACTTGGTATCGTCCGATCGGGACAGATTGAATCAAGATTCTTTCCTCCTTATAGATTGGTTTCTTCGGAATCAGGTTCCACATTAAATGGATCGTGCCTCAAGGAAGGACTCAGCGGCAGAGTCGAGAGGGGCTTTTCCGTTGCGTTGGTTTCTTTGTCCGTTTTTGATGCCGCTTGGTTGCTTTCTTGTTGGTTTTGTGACTTCCATTTTCTTGAATGGTTTCGATAGATTTTATTGCCTTCGTTCTTAGGATTTCACATTTCATATCGAATCCTTGGATATCGAAGCAGGAGATATTGATCATCTATTGGTGCATGCAGGTGATCGTGTAGGTGACGCACAAGCAGAGTCTTGAAGATCTCCTATTTTCTTTCCCAGTTCACCAATTTGTAAGTGGCTTTACACTTGATTTGTGCCCTTCTTCCAAGTCTTCATTCCTAATAAATTGACTCATTTGTGCATTCCGATCAACGATACCAAAAGAATAAAATTGAAGCATAAAGAAGAAGTAGACTTGAAACACTTATAATGCATGTCATATAGAACTTTCAACGATCACATTGATGCGTGCTTGTCCGCTATGCCTATAGCTATTTTATGTTCAGTTATAGTTAGAACTTATTTATCTATAACTGTTTAATTGATAGTACAAAATTGGAAATATGATCATTGAGCAAGGTAGCCTAGACTATGGAAAATGCATGAAGTTCATTTACTTATATTGCTTTGAATGTGCTTCAATTGATAACTTAAATTGTAGACAAGTTATGGTCTTGGACAACTTGTGCACAAGAGATGTCGTTCTACGAACGGTCGCCGGGGCACTGGGACTGCTTCGACCCGGGTAGAACAATTTGCTAGTGTAGTCCTAGCATTAGATCGGTCTGTACGTCCGCCAAGGGCTAGCTACCCGAAGTGGAATGATAGTCGACCCATCTCTCGTCCAACCAAGTGATTATTATATATATTTAAACTGTGCAGACTAACTATATCTTTGTTGCAGGGAAGGTCATGCTAAGTTTTGTACAGGTCGTTCAGACGGTACAGGTAAAGTCACCGAACAGTGGCATATTTTGTTATGATATTTTATTCTATCGTATATAAAGAATTGAACTAAGGCAAGATAGAAAGATCACATAATAATAATATTGCATGTTCACATGAATATGTTATCGATCTTGGTAGTTGGGTTAGCTCACCATCCCCGGTACTTTTCGAAGTACTGACCCTCGTTGCAGCAGGTTCCCGGAGCCGAGGCAACGTGGCGATGAGCTAAAGCTTCCCCCTAACCTTTCTCTGATTAAGGCGTGTTCATGTTGTGACTTTTGGGAGATCAAGTACATAATCAAGAAAGGAGCTTGCTCTCACCCTTTTGAAGCTACTAGACGATGGTGCTAACTCGCACCCAAGGTATTTTGTTTTTTCTGAAATATTAGTAAGGGATGTAATGTATGGATCGGCTATCTCATTTTTCGTCCAAGTTGTAAGCCTGTGCGGCCTCTTTATTACTTTTAGGTCACGAGTCTGTAACCAGATATTTTATTATCAATAAAGAGAACTTTTTTATGTCTCAAAGTGTGATACCTTATTTGCGTACTCTGTTGCATTCATTCTAAAGTATATCATTATGCCTAGGCCTTGTGCATGCGCGCCTTACGCGTGCATGGCATCACGCCCGGGGGACGATTATAGATTTAGCTGAAATTGGGACATATTATATTGGTATCAAAGCATGGCTTCAGATCCTTTGACCTTCGTGCCAGAATGAGTTTTCTTGAAACGACCATGTCCCTCACAGATGATCTCTTGAATTTGCTTGGCCAAAATGAGATGCTTCCATACAGTAAGTCAAAAATATATTTTGAGACTGATGCAAGTTACTTTTCTTTGAAGGAACGACATAAGAGCCGGATGCACAAGCGCAGATGGTGGCGCAAGTGCAAGGGAGTAGTTCCGGCACATCGGGCAGCTCAGGAAGTCCAGCTGCCGCACCCTCTGTCGATCCGTTTGAGCGAATGATGCGTTTGATGGAAACACAGTAGTGACAGGCCGAATTATGTCAGAGCCAATTCGAGTCCTGGATTGAGGCTTAATTTCTGGTGCAGAGGACTCAAGCTGAAGCACAGCAGAAGAAATGGATACCTTGTAAACGATTGTGACGGCGCTCGTCGCCAGCAACCATTCTGTATCAGCGGCGCCGTGATAGTGCCAGTTGTAAGCGAAACCGCGATGTTTCAGGGCTCTCAGGAACCTCCGCCCTCAGACGAAAAGGGTTCCATCCTGCAAATAACAGAGTTTAAAAAGATGTGTTATTCTACCTTTAAAGGGACCAAGGATCCCTCCGTGGCGATGGATTGGCTGGTTGAGTTGGAAGACCACTTCGAAGTGCTTCGCATAGACGAGACAAAAAGAGTCACTTGCGCTCAAATTCAGCTCCGTTTAAACGCTCATGATTGGTGGGATGTGCACAAACAAGCTATAATGAGTAAATACGACAGGACGACTATCTCTTGGTCCGTGTTCCATAAGACCTTTGAGAAGGAGTATCTTACACCCGCCGTCTGTCGTGAGAAGGAAAACGAATTTATACATGTCACGACCCGCACCAGGTATAGGGATGCAAGTCAGAAACAACGCCCAGCCTACGCCGCAGCATCGGCGGTAGAACACTGTCTTGGTCAACTATACTATCTAAATATCTCATAATAATATAAAATCTACCAATAATATCTTAACACAAAACTCAATCACAATTCTAAAAGTACGAGAAGATATGAAGGACGTCTAACTATACATTCAAAATATATATTAACAACAATAGAAATAATATCCAATCTCATACTATATGTCGAAAACAAATTCGATACCAAAATACTAAACAAACTAACTATAAAAAACTAGTGATCCGGAACTAGTGGGTCCAAGTCTGCACCATTTATAGGTCAAAGTCCATAGTATGTCGGACACCAATCTCCCGGATCCTCTGAAAAATATTTTTCAGTCAGGAATGGAGCAAAGTACATCTCTAACAGCAGTTCTAATCAATGATATAAACTATGTAACAGTAAATAGATATGAATATACAAGATGTAACAAAAGATACAAGAGATATACAATAAAGGAAATACTGGAATAAATACAAGAATGAATAATATAGCAATGAACATGAATACTAATGACTAAGTGAGTGAGTACTAGCTTTAACATGTGATCGGCTTAGAAACTTGCACAAGAAACTTATACAGGAATAAGGGCCTGGCTAGTCATACATGCGGTGTATGACCAACACTCACAGGAAATAAGACATGCACAAGAAGGGTATAATCACATATCTACACTAAAATACTCCCTACCCCCGACTGGTATAGTGGATCCAGCTATGGTACGTTATGATACAGGTTTCCATAAGAAGGGCGCTATTTTTCTCATGAACCAATGTCTATACATGCACAAGAAGAACAATAAACAAGGCTTGCACAAGATACACCATACATACCAAGGAATAATATCTCATGACGAGATCCGAATATACCAATCCGTGTAACCCTCGTGTCAAGAAAACAAGGATATCTACACTAGATACAATGAACATAAAGGATATCATAAATAAGAAACTATCAGAGAATGTACTCGCTTGTCGTCCAGAGCAATAAATGTTAAACTGTATCTGAACTGGTGTCACACAGACCTATATAGGGAATATTGCATTAATACAAAGTTTTGGAATGAAAATAAGTTAAACTAGTTCAATTCTAGGTCAAGAAGTTATTTCTACGTCAAAATAGTCAAACTAGGTCAACTCTATGCCAAACTAGTCAAACTTGGTCAAACTACCTATTTCTAGGTTGTATGAGTCTATCTCTAGGATGCTAGGTCAATACATTATAAAACTAAGCTACACTAGCTATTCTAAGACACTAAAAAACCAACAAGATACCGTATCCTAAGATATGCAAACAAAAATATGAAATAGTCATATGTGCATATCCAAACAATATTAGATATACTAATCCTCACTACACATGCTAAATGAATACCTTGGCTTTGAACCAATGCGGTATCGCACTACTAAACCCCCATCTTGATACCCAAACCTAATACCTTGAGTATCCGTCAAACCTTGACATTTACCTTGGTATCTCAAGGTAATGTCACACTAGTATATAGTAGCTACCCAATCTAACTATATACTAATAGGTATATATCAATCCAATATAAACTACTAGTATTTACTATTATGAATATTAGATACCAATTACCATGCTACACTAACCATCAATGCAACTAATACATATACCCATATATACATACATACTTACAACATGTATATTCCTAGCTAGATATGTGTAAGTATCATATATATAGTTGCTAACTAAACTAGGTACTAATAATGAGATAGTTAATTAACTAGTTAACTAATCATAGTAACTAGCTTACTATTAAGAGCAAACATTAATACTAACAAGTGTATCACTAACTATTACCCAAATCTAACTATTTCTAACTTATAGCTAAACTATTACATACTACTAATTATCTAACACTAACAATACATAAATATTATACCTACATATTAACTTAAGATACATAAGAGATATATATATCTAACTACTAACCACCCGTACCTTAACTAACTGCTAGCTAACCAACACAACTAGATAAAACTAACATCCTCACCTTACTGTTGCTGTTAACTTCGGTAAGCTGCTGCTACTGGTACTACAGCTTCTGCAAGATGCTGCAGCTGCAGCAGCTTTGGCAAACTGCTGCTACTGCTGCTTTTGCAAGCTGTTGCTGCTACTGCTGCTGCTACAATAGCTTTTGCAAGCTGCTTCTGTTGTTGCTTCTGCAAGCTGCTGCTGCTGCTTCTCTCTAAGCTGCTCCTCGAGTCTTTTCCCCCCTCTTGCACACACACACAACAACACACATACATATATACACTAATATATATATATCAACCTATATATATATATATATATATATATATATATATATATATATATATATATATATATATATATAGTCAAAAACGGTTATATATCGGTTATATAACCGATATATAATGGTATCGGTCCTGGACCGATATTTTTTTTAGAAATATCGATAAAATATCGGAACCAATATTATCGGCCGATTTGGCCGATATTGTTCGAAATATCGGTTTACAAAAAAACCGATTTCTCATGGTTTTGGTTTTGCAACAAAAAAAATCTTATGGGCCTGGGCCTGCAGACGATATTCTATGGAAAAACCTGCTGTTAAGTCAAGATACAATACAATACAATATAATACAATACAATACAATACAATATAATACAATACAATACAATACAATACAATATAATACAATATAATATAATACAAGCTTCTGTCATCAATGGAGATTACATCTTATGCCATCAAACGATATGACATTCACATCATTGGAGATTACATCTGCTGTTGAATGATATGACATTCACATCAATGGAGAATGGAGATTACATCTTTTGCCATCAAAATCTTCATGCATCATACTTATTCAGAGATGTAGTTCCTCAAGTGATCTCCTTTATCTTGGATCTCTTGGATTTCTCGACGATATGTATACTTTATGCATATTTTATAATAAAAAACTATTAAGTGTATTGTTCATATATAAAAATTGTGTTAAAAATGCAAACCGATATTTACCGTTATAAAACTGATATATCGGTGATATATCTATAACTCTTCTGGACCGTTATTATAACAAAACCGTTATTAACTTCATATATATATATATATACACTTACACATAAACACATAAATATATAGATACTGGTATACCATATACTATGGATACACTCACATACACATAAATATATATATATATTCGGCCATACATATATATACATATGTATATGTATATGTATATGTAAGAGTGTATATATATCTATATGTATATATATGTATGGCCGAATATATATATATATATATATATATATATATATATATATATATATAACCATACATATAGATATAGGTATATAAACACATGCATATAGGTACATCTATACACCTAGTTATCTATACCCATATACAATAGACTATTGGTACATACACAATACATATATATCATACATAATAACTCATACTAATATATATATATATATATATATATATATATATACGTAAGCCACATTGAATTAAAGAGCAATAAAACAAACACGTGGAATGCACCGCACCCGTATCACACTTGATCTATGATACATTTACGATACGAGTCCACCACACAACCAAACGTACCCCGAAGGATACGAGCAAGTCTAAAATAGTATATATGAACAATACAAAGAGTCAATTACACAACTACGTATCCATGTCAAAATGTGACATGCTCAAAGCCCCGTGTCAGAGGAAAAATCCCCAAATCAACCCGTATCTCCAAATTATTAGGATACGGCCTACACGTATCCAATTATAGATACGACACTATCCACAAACACACAAACATATTCCAAGTTGATCTATAGGACCAATTTATAAACACAACAAGTGTCAATCTCGAAAATTTTCCAAAATTGACACAAAAAGTATCATTACTTTCTCCATAGGTCTCCTATGAACCTAATTTCAATTCCTATGGGTAGCCTATGCATGTGGGTTGATTTCTCATGGTTAATTCTCAGATTTAGAACCTAAATTATGGGGAAAAACTAAATTATACCTATTGGGAGATGGATTCCCAATAAAACCTCCAAAATTGGTAAAATTGGCTTTTAACTTGTAGATCCTTACTCCTCTTTGTAGATCCTTGCTTCTTTCTTCTAGATCATTGCTTTACTAGTCTCCAATGGTAATTTGGAAAGAAATTTGGGAGAAATTTGGTAGGAATTTGATGGAATTTGGTTGAGAAAATTTTAGATCTAGATTCGGAAATAAAAAATTAAGAGAGAAAGTTTTTATCCCCTTTATATAGGCCTCACTTGCCCTCTCCCTCAAGCTACTATGTAAAATCTAAAATACCCCTTGGGTCCTCTCATGAAGAAATTAATTATGGAGAAAAGATTCTAGTCTAATGGGTTTAACATAATTAATCATCCTCCTAATGATTGAGTTTCTAATTATTGGGCTCAATTCTAACTAGAAATAAATGTTGGTCTATGGATCTAATCTAAACTAGTTAGGTCCACTAACACAAGTCCAAAAATAAATCTAACATGCTAACAATAAATAATTAATATAATAAATAAATATTCAACATGCACCATATTTAATTAATTACCAAATGACTAAAATACCATTTCCTAGAAAATATGGTAGTGACAAGTCTACCCACCTTAGCAAAATTTTGTCATCGAAATTAAAACTCTCACCCCTCTCTCTTTGGCCAGTCATAACCTATTCATACAAATTTTACTATGGTCAAATCCCTAAATCACAGTCTTAAATAGTCCTATCATATAACATACAATCCTACCATTCTACTGAAAAAGAAATCATATTTGGATATAGTCTCTAACTATCATGAATTTTGGTCTTTGCCTTGTTGGGGTATCGCCCTCTATTGGTGTGAGATAATCTGTTATACCACATATGGCCTATTCTATCACACACTAGGCATTCACTAATCATCAACCTAGTCAAGATATTTTTAATACTGAGGGTTACCAAATACTAGTGATATACTATAATTATAGGTCATGGGCATACTTAACTCACTCTCACTTACTACCTAGGATACTATACAAAATATCGCTAAAATACTACTTCCTTTATCTGTTTCAGTTCTTGTAATCACCAAATTTCTCAACCGTTTTCTTGCAAGAAAAACTTGTATACATTTTTAATCATGTATTTTATTAGCACCCCTTGTCCAACTTAAATATTTCTAATAGGTTGCCTTACCCAATTTTTGTTACTGTATAAACAAAGCACCAGCTCTTATATGCATTTTTAGATAACATCCTCATACCAAGTTACTCGTGTCTCTTCTCTATATCATTATATTAGTTATTAAAATGCTTGTGCCTAAACTTTCATATTACTTGAGGTACTCCGGCTCTTGTTACTAGGGTATCTCTTTCTATCTGATACTTGGTGCAACTCATCATCTAATATTTGTTAATCATCCTAAGGTTCTTACCTATACATTAGTATCACAATACATACACAATTTCCTTCTAGCTATTATAACACCATGACATCTCACTGGTATCCTTATACCCCTCGTATTATTCTCTGATACATATGACCTCTATACTCAAAATTAGTAAGGTACTATACCTACTAAACTTACTCATATATATATATATATATATATATATATATATATATATATATATATATATATATATATATATATATTATCTCTCTCCTCTACTGCTTGGATCACTTATACTATTACTTCCAAATGCTTTTCTATCCATTAATTGATACACCAATCCAATTATCTCACAAGGTTCTTACTGTTACTAGCACATTACTCAACTAATCCCTGATATAGAAATACTAGCAATCTTGATATAGCAACACTAGCTTCCTAACTACACCATATATGTCCTTAATATTCTAGGATACCAGCTTATTATTAGATCAGCTCATCACACTCACTAGAAATCATGATCACTTGCATCCAATGCACTAGTTATTAACTCATATAATATACATGTTTTACTTCACTCTCAAAGGAAGACATATGGTTCAATATCTCTATTAATGTATATGTATCTCTCCTCAAACCTTTTACAGACGGATACACAAATCAGTGATACACTACATATCTTCCATGACCAATCTTAATATTTCTCAACCCATGATACACCATTGGAATTTTTAATACTCAGGCTTCCACTTTCTGATACTTATAAAATTCTACACTGACACTCACCACCCACTGTGTATCCTGCACACAATTTTTAGACACTTCTTTCACCTATTGCTTCCAACATATCACTATCCTCAATATCAGATGATATACCCATCACTAGTCATATACTAGTGCACTATTATCTACTCACATCAATGCTCTACTTTACCTGCAACACAAGTCTTACTACTTTAGCACAGTGTATTCTTGTTCCCTCACACTCTCTTATACACTTATGGGTACCATTCTACAATGGCACACTCAAATACCCTTTATACATATATATTTCCTTAGTCTTGACACCCCGAGTATCAACCACCCAATTGAATATCATGCTCCATTGATTTCCAACATAATTTTCTTGATACTTAATTGTTACATGGCTCACCCAACTACCTGAATTCATGACTATCCAGAACTAGCATGCTGACTCTGATACTAACTCATGGAACCACTACTGATACTCTCTACTCCCCCTTCTACCTATAGTACCAATACTAACTATAATGACATCTATCATAGAACTATTGCTAAAAGATACTACGCTATGGGTTATCTCTAGATTGATGCCTATTGCTCACATGCCTAACCAAGAACCTCTTATAGCCACACTCCCAACAGTCAATGCTGATACTCAAGACACAGACCTAATTACAAGTCATCAATTATCATACTAACAAGAAACCCTAATGAAGCTCTAGAAGGAACTAGACTAAAGAACTGAAGGTATTTCTACTGCTAAGCTAAAGAATGATGGAACAAAGTCATATAATAACAGGAGTGGAAAAGTATTGAGATGATACTTTAAGAACCAATTTAGATTTAAACTGATAATCATACATGTCTGTCCGAAATCATGACACTCAGAATCCTCGCCATGCCAGTAAGCATAGCTGCGATAAATGATAGATTCCATAACTTAGGTACGCACCTCTATAATTATGTCGTCTAGAATCCTCGCTTTGCCGACTAGTATAGCTGCAAGAAATTCTAAATTTCATAACTAAGATATGTACATCCAAAGTCAGGTCCCTACATTTCTGCCACGCCAGCTAATATGTCTGCGATAAACTCTATACTCCATAACCAAAGCAAATGTTTCACCTTTCTCACTGTCCTCATCAACATATGTCATCAGATAATACCGTAATTTAGTCCATAAAATTCTTTTCGATATAAAATCAAACTCAATAACGAACACCAAGAATTAAAATCAACCGATTACCAAGAATCAAATTCAATAACAACAAGTAAGAGCAGAAGAAAACAAGGGAAAAGATTTAAAATATAAATTATAATAAGATTCTCAAGGGTCGTCCCAGGAATCTCTCAAGAAATTTGTGATTGAGTATCCTCTCATCCTAATATATTATATCCTATATCCTATATCCTATCACAGGCTCGTAGTAGTACAACTAAGTCATCGCACTACCACAACATCGTATAACTTGCGAAGCCTGGCCTGCATGGGCCACCACTAAAAATGTGTCACGACCCGCACTTGGTGTAGGGATGCAAGTCGGGAACAACGCCCAGCCTATGCTACAACATCGGCGGTAGAATGCTGTCTTGGTCAACTATACTATCTAAACGTCTCACAATAATATAAAATCTACCAACAATATCTCAACACAAAACTCAATCATAATTCTAAAAGAACGAGAAGATATGAAGGAAGTCTAACTATACATTCAAAATATATATTAACAACAATAGAAATAATATACAATCTCATACTATATGCCGAAAACAAATTTGGTACCAAAATGATAAAGAAACTAACTATAAAAAACTAGTGATCCGGAACTAGTGGGTCTAAGTCTGCACCATCTATAGGTCGAAGTCCATAGTATGTCGGACACCAATCTGCCGGATCCTCTAAAAAATATTTTTCAGTCAGGAATAGAGCGAAGTACATCTCTAACAGCAGTTCTAATCAATGATATAAACTAAGTAATAGTAAATAGATGTGAATATACAAGATGCAACAATAGATACAAGAGATATACAATAAAGAAAATACTGGAATAAATACAAGAATGAACAATATGGCAATGAACATGAATACTAATGACTAAGTGAGTAAGTACTAGCTTTAACATGTGATCGGCTTGGGAACTTGCACAAGAACTTGCACAGGAATAAGGGCCTGGCTAGTCATACGTGCAGTGTATGACCAACATTCATAGAAAATAAGATATGCACAAGAAGGGTAGGATCACATATCTACCCTAAAATACTCTTCACCCTCGACTGGTATAGTGGATCCAACCATGGTACGTCATGACACAGGTTTCTACAAAAAGGGTGCTACTCTTCTCATGAACCAATGTCTGTACATGCACAAGAAGAACAATGAACAAGGCTTGCACAAGATACACCATACATACCAAGGAATAAAATCTCATGACGAGATCCGGATATACCAATCCGTGTAACCCTCGTATCAAGAAAATAAAGATATCTACACTAGATACAATGAACATAGAGGATATCATAAATGAGAAACTATCAAAGAATGTACTCGCTTGTCGTCCAGAGCAATGAATGTCAAACTGTGTCTGAACTGGTATCACACAGACCTATATATGGAATATTGCATTAATACAAAGTTCTGGAATGAAAATAAGTTAAACTAGTTCAATTCTAGGTCAAGAAGCTATTTCTAAGTCAAAATAGTCAAACTAGGTCAACTCTATGCTAAACTAGTCAAACTTGGTCAAACTACCTATTTCTAGGTTGTATGAGTCTATCTCTAGGATGCTAGGTCAATACGCTATGAAACTAAGCTACACTAGCTATTATAAGACACTAAGAAACCAACAAGATACCGTATCCTAAAATACGCAAGCAAAAATATGAAATAGTCATGTATGCATATCCAAACAATATTAGATATACTAATCCTTACTATACATGCTAAATGAATACCTTGGCTTTGAACCAATGAGGTATCGTACTACTAAACCTCCATCTTGATACCCAAACCCAATACCTTGAGTATCCGTCAAACCTTGGCATTTACCTTGGTATCTATCTCAAGGTAATGTCACACTAGTATATAGTAGCTACCCAATCTAACTATATACTAATGGGTATATATCAATCCAATATAAACTACTAGTATTTACTATTATGAATATTATATACCAATTACCACGCTACACTAACCATCAATGAAACTAATACGTATACCCATATATACATACATACTTACAATATGTATATACCTAGCAAGATATGTGTAAGTATCATATATATAGTTGCTAACTAAACTAGGTACTAATAATGAGATTGTCACTACCACGTTTCGAAAACAGGGGTATTTTTGACTTTTTTCAATATTAATATTATGGTAGTTAAATTAATTAATTTCATGATATTATATTTGATTCTTAATCAATATGTGTGATGTGTAATTAAATATAGTATTAGATGCAGTGTTCATTTATTTTTAGCTAGCAGATTAGACCTAGAAGCCCAGTAGATGACCACCTGTCAGAATTATGGAGTTTTTGTATTTAATTATTTATTTAGAATTTAATATTTGGAGATTGTAATTAATTACCATATTTTATTTAATATTTTGTGCATTGCCTTTGCTTTGATATTTGGAGCGCTACCCTATCTTTTGTCTTCCAACAAATTTCACAATCTTGCCCTAGACATGCCCGCCTTCCATTCTGCTATTTTTGCAACTCATAATTATGCTCCCTGTGCATTGTTTCTAGCCGCACAAAAATCGTCGTGGACGTTATTTAAATAAATTCCTATTTTTGTATCGTTGTGCGTTCTAATTGAAATTGGAGGCAATCTTGACCTATTTTTTGTGCGACCCAAATTAGGGTAATATTCTGTTCTGAGTCTTCTTCACTATTGATATTGATGACCTGACCTAATTTTGGCTCCATGTACTCCTAATTAATTGTTGAACACAACTTGTATTTATTTCTATTTAATTTGAGGATACCATTTTATCTGATTCCGTAAATTCCATATTAATTCCAGTGCCCTGTAAATTGAGCCCATACCAGTCTTACAGTGCCCCATGACCCTACAAAACACCAGACCCCGAATCGCCCGCCAAATTTCGTCATTTTATGTGTTTGTGCAATTTCTCGAATTTAAGGGGCTAAGTTGCAATTATTCAAATTGTAGGTGTCATCACCCCATTGTCCAAGACCTAATGGAAAGATTATTTACTTGTGGACCAAATTGCATTTTTTCCCCACATGAATTATTTTTTCCATGTCCAATCTGGACCACTCATTCAATGAGTGCATCCTCACCCTCCATCAAAATCCCCTCATCCTATTTAATGTCTTGTACCCTCAAACCCTAATCCCTAGACAACCTAGGTTTTCCCCCACCTCACAAGCCTCCATCCTCAACTCCAAACCGTAGGAATTCTTCTCCCTTTCATTTTCTTTTTTCTTCTTCTCTTCTTCTCTTTCTTTTTCTTCTTCTTCCTTCTTCTTTATTTCTTTCGAATTCAAATCCATAGGGGAGGGGGAATACTGTTCACCATTCCCCCTTACTGTGCCCGATCGACATCTCCCAGCCGATCCTCCGGCGGCCCACGTTCAGCACCCCGGCGGCCTCTTCAGTCTCCGGCGGTCCAGCCAGCTTGCTCCCCCATTCCTCCACCGGCCCGCTGACTGCTGCCAGGCCGACCCGACTCCGGCGCTGCACTGATCTCCGGCCCCTCTCCATCTTCTCCTACCACCACCACCACCTACAAGATCCGGCGGCTCTCCCCATCAGCCTCCTCCACCTCTCCTTGCTTCCTGCTGTTCGGCCGACCCCACTCCGGCGGCCACCCCGAGGGCCGCTGCACCCTGCAGCCGACCACCGCTGCTCCTCCCTGCTGCATCCCTCCGGCCGGCGAGCCTCCGTCGACACCCCCAGTAAGTTCTCTTCTCTTCCCTTCCTTCTCTTTATATATATATACGTACGTATATGTCTGAGCATATATACTATATGTATATGTATAATAGTTATCTAACTAATGCTTTAAATACATGAATATGTATTGTATATAAAGAAGATTGGTAATGTATAATTTAATATATGTACATGTATAAATTATTTTTATTAAATGTATAAGCATAGTGTATATATATATATATATATATATATATATATATATATATATATATATATATATATATATATATATATACTTTAGTATATATATATATATATTTTGTATATATATACTTAAAATGTTTTTAATATATACAATGAGCATACATGTATATATATATATATTTAGTAATCCTTGTTTGGTATATGTATATATATAATTAGTCTATGTATACATTGTTAATTCGTATGTGTATATATATTTTGTATGAACCCTTAGTATAGTTTTAATATATATATATATGTACTGTATATGTATATACATGCATTTTGTATACATACTTAGTATATTTTAATATACAAAATTAATGTATGTAGTAAATATATTGTTCAACCTGTGTATATATTATACATATAATTAAATGATACATATAAATATTGTATATACTTAATCAATGTGTAGGTATTGTAAGTATTAATAAGTGTAATGTGTTTTACGAACCCTACTAGGTGGTCTTAGGTGACCAGTATCATACCTAGAGAAGTCCCGAACTCAGTATTTTTTTGACTGTGTTAGTGTAGCATCTGATGCAAATGTGATACTGTGATGTGTTTTTAGGACTGTTGGTTCACCCAGGGGATACTCTGGAACAGGACATCCAATAATTACCCGCTAAGGACCCAAGGCAAGTACATTCTCTGATAATTTCTAATTCTTGATAATTTCTATAAGTTCAATGATCTTGAAATGTTACAACTGAATCTTTGACACTGTGCTACACGGACTAGTATATAGCCTGGATCTGCAGTCATGAGATGTTACCTTGATTATCGTATTGACATTGTACACGACATGTATATTAGACATCGTACATGATAGACTTGACTTGCTCGTGTATCGTGACGTGTCATGGTTGGATCCACAGTACTAGTTGGAGGCGAGGAAGTAGTTAGTAAGAAATGTGATCATAACCTCTTATTGCAGTGTAGAAATTGTAAGTGTTAATCATGCTCTTCACCCATGATTAGCCAGGCCCTATAACTATCGTACATGTTCCCAAGCCGGTCATATTTTGAAACTACTATTTCAAACACTTAGAATAGATTATGGTTCCCTAATTTAAATCATATACTACATCATCCGTATATGATACTGTACCTTGTTCTTTCCATTTCTTTATGTACTGACTATATCACATTGCCTATTTTGCATGTCTCTTTACATTGCCTGTCTCTCTTTAATTGCCATTACATTTATTTCACTATCTTCTCAGTAGCTAGCATGACATGTTTATTACTTTATAGTCCTTATCAATTAAATGGAACTGTTATTTGAGATTGTGCTTTGCTCCTTCCTGACTGGAAACATTTTTCCAGACTATGCCTTAGAGGACCGCTGTCCGACACTTTATGGACCATATGGTGAGTAGCTGCAGACTTTGTAGTAGTTGTGATTCCGGAAGGTCTAGCCGGAAATTTCCATTATTAGTTAGTTCTTTAAGTAGACTATTTGGTACCGGATTTGTCTCCGGCATTTTTATTGAGACTTGGATATTGTTGAGTTAGATTACATTCTGGATTTGTGTTGTATTTAATTTTAATTTTGGTTCGTTATCTTATCGTGCTGTAATCCTGTGATTGAGTATGTGCTCGTTTATTGTGTCATCCGTGCCTCCTTATGGAGATTGGATGCTGTGTGACATTAGCTAGATAGTATCAAGACCTTGACAGCGTTCTACCGCCGACACTGCGGCGTAGGATGGACGTACCCACGCACTCGTGCCCCTAAACCGGGTGCGGGTCGTGACAGAGATAGTTAATTATCTAGTTAACTAATCATAGTAACTAGCTTACTATTAAGAGCTAACATTAATACTAACAAGTGTATCACTAACTATTACCCAAATCTAATTATTTCTAACTTATAGCTAAACTATTACATACTACTAATTATTTAACACTAACAATACATAAATACTATACCTACATATTAACTTAAGATACATAAGAGAGAGATATATATCTAACTACTAACCACCCATACCTTAACTAACAGCTAGCTAACCAACACAACTAGCTAAAACTAACATCCTCACCTTACTGTTGTTGTTAACTGCTACTGCTTAGGTAAGCTATTGCTGCTACTGCAGCTTCTGCAAGCTGCTGCTGCTTCTTCTGCAAGCTTCTGCAAGCTGCTGCTGCTGTTGCTTCTGCAAGCTACTGCTGCTACTGCAGCTTCTGCAAGTTGTTGTTGCTACTGCTTCTGCAAGCTGCTGCTGTTACTTCTCTCTAAGATGCTCCTAGAGTCTTTTCCCCCCTCTTGCACACACACACACACAACACCACACATACATATATACACCTATATATATATATATATATATATATATATATATAATCATGCACACACACACACACACACACACACACATATATATATATATATATATATATATATATATATATATATATATATATATATATATACACACTCACACATAAACACATAAATATATATATACTAGTATACCATATAGTATAGATACACTCATATACACATAAATATGTGTATATATATATATATTTATATTTATATACTCTATAGGTATCATATATATACATAGAACCATACATATATACATATATATATTCGACCATACATATATATACATATAGATATATATACACTCTTACATATATATATATATATATATATATATATATATATATATATATATATATATAACCATACATATAGATATAGATATATAAACACATATGCATATAGGTACATCTATATACCTAGCTATCTATACCCATTTACAATACACTATAGGTACATACACAATACATATACATCATACTTAATAACTTATACTAATATATATATGTACGTAAGTCACATTGAATTAAAGACCAATAAAACAAACACGTAGAGTGCACCGCACCCGTATAATACTTGATCTATGATACGCTTGCGATACGAGTCCACCACACAACCAAACGTACCCCAAAGGACACAAGCAAGTCTAAAATAGTATATATGAACAATACGAAGATTCAATTACATAACTATGTGTCCGTGTCTAAATATGACATGCTCAAAGCCCCGTGTCGGAGGAAAAATCCCCAAATCAACCCGTATCTCCAAATTATTGGGATACGGCCTACACGTATCCAATTATGGAATTGACACTAGTCATAAACGCAAAACACATGCCAAGTTAATCTATAGGACCAATCGACAAACACAACAAGTGTCAATCTCGGAATTCCCCCAAAATTGACATAAAAAGTAGCATAACTTTCTCCATAGGCCTCCTATGAACCTAATTTCAATTCCTATGGGTAGTCTATGCATGTGGGTTAGTTTTTCATGGTTAATTCTTAGAATTAGAACCTAAATTAAGGGAAAAAACTGAATTATACCTATTGGAAGATGGATTCCCAATAAAACCTCCAAAATTGATGAAATTAGCTTTCAACTTGTAGATCCTTGCTCCTCTTTGTAGATTCTTGCTTTCTCCTTCTAGATCCTTACTCTACTAGTCTCCAATGATTATTTGGGAAGAAATTAGAAAGAAATTTGGTAGGGATTTGATGGAATTTTGTTGAGGGAAATTCTAGATCTCGATTTGGAAAAAAATAAAGAGAGGGAAAGTTTTCATCCCATTTATATAGGCCTCACTTGCCCCCTCCCTCAAGCTACTATATAAAGTCTAAAATATCCCTTGGGTACTCTCATGAAGAAATTAATTAAGGAGGGAAGGTTATAGTCTAATGGATTTAACATAATTAATCATCCTCCTAATGATTGAGCTTCTAATTATTGGGCTCAATTCTAACTAGAATTAAATGTTGGTCCATGGATCAAATCTAAACTAGTTATGTCCATCAACACAAGTCCAAAAATAAATCTAACATGCTAATAATAAATAATTAATATAATAAATAAATATTTAATATGTACCATATTTAATTAATTACCAAATGACTAAAATATCCTTTCCTAGAAAATATGGTAGTGATAACACATCTGCAAAAAAAAAATATGACAGTGCGGCAGTGTAATCAACTTAATTTAGAAATTTAAAATTTAATTTTTAGAATTTTTATGAAATTTTCTGTAATTTTTAACTAAATAAAACCAAGGTATTTTAAAATTAAAACAATTTTTATATGGTGTTAGTTAATATTAAAATATTATGAAAATAATAGTTTTAAGTGTAAGATGAAAAATTAGACATAGGATAATTTTTCGAAAATTTATTGGACCCTGAAAATATTTTTAAAGCCCTAAAAACTAATTAATATATAAACCAAAATAAACCCTGAATTGAATCCGGTTTATTTCAAAATAAACCAAACCAACCCGAACCGAACCATGGTGAACCAAACCGAACCCAAATCCTTAACGGGTCGGGTCAGATCCGAATTGAACCCGACCCGGACCCGTTAACCCGCTGCAAACCCTAACCCCCAACTTCCCCTCTTCCCGACGGTTCTCCTCCCGGCGGCCGTTTTCGCCGCCGTAGCCGCCGACGACCGAGCGATTCAGCTTCGCCAATTCCCCGAGCCACTTTTCCTTTACCTCCCTCAACCCCCCGGCCGTCCTCCTCCCTCTGTCTCTATATAAACCCACCCAGCTCCTCCGGCTACCCTGATTCCCGGCCACCCGACCACCGCCTCCACTCCCAGCGCCTCTGCCTCTCTCCCCGACCTCGCCGTCCTCCATAGCAGCGTCTTCCTTCTCCTTCGCTGACCTCGACCGGCCAGCACCTTCAGCCAGAGCCTCCACCGTCCTCGAGACCAGCAGCAGCCCAAGCCTCGCCTCGCCGCAGCAGCTCCAGCGCCCCCTGACTCCACCTCGCCGTTGACAACGCCGACGAGCCCCGCTCCGCCTCCGCCAGCACGTCGCCTCTCCTTCGACGAAGCCCTAGTCGCCGAAACCCTAAACCTAGGCATTGTGCAGTGGACACAGTATCGTGTCGTGTTGTATCGACTCGCGGACACGAAAAATTCAGTTTCCACGGAGCCCTGTTCAGGTACTCTTTTCTCACTCCTCGTTGCTCCAATTTTTGTTCCATCAGTTGTGACGCGAACCCTACGTAACCCTCTCAATGTCCGTGTAACCCGCTCGGTGTGTCGCATCCTGTGGCGATCGTGAACCACGATCCAAAAATAGAAAAATATTCATCCCGTTTTCCCCTGGAACTGAGTACGCCCCACCAAACGGGATGACTTGGTCGCGTACGGTCTTCACCGAAAGGTGCGCGCCGTTGATAAAAACGTGCAGGATTTCGCAGAAGTTGATTTGAACGTGCGTGCACACCAAAATCAACGCGTATCCGCCGACGACGTCCCGTATCCGCCTGTTTTGGATCTCGTTGTAACTTGGTGTACACACGTCGGATCGAAACAAAACTTGCGCCATCGGACTCGTAGCAATACGCTGGTCCTGTGACCAAGTTAGGTTCGATTCTGAGAACGTTGACAAAATTGCGTATCGTGGGCCCCGCGGCTCCACTTGGCGGACAATTTTGTGATCGGCTCATCGGAATCCAATTCTAGAAGTTCCATTGGGTTCGTATCAACGTTCTGGACTTGTTAACACTAAGTTGGACGAATTTAGAGACCATTGGTTCTGACACATTTTTCGGTGCAAAGTGGCCCACACGTGGACCCGCTTTGACCAAAAAATTTCATTTTTGCCCTTGTGTCCAAATTGGACTCAAGGACAGGCGTTTCTAGCTATTTAATATTTTTTGAACCTGTTGGTGATATTTATTTTAGCTTTTGAAGGAGTACCTGCAAATCCCGCTGAGGTCAGAGCTACAATTGGAGACAGAACCCCAGGCAAGTGTACCTTGCCAACTTTGTAGTATTATTATTTTATACTTTGACTTAATTAATTGTTGTACATGCTTAACCTAGGACCGTGTGACTTACTTAGCATCCGATTATAGTCGGTTGCCAATACCGTACGCGGAGTTGTGTAACGTCACCTAGAGATGGATATCGTGACCCTTTACATTCTCGTACTTGCCTTATCAAGTACTTTATACCCAGGACACCTGACACTATTCATGTGACAGAATCTTCCTGAGCTATTCAAGGTGATTTGTATAAGTTGCAGTTTTATGACATAGACATTATATTCTTAGATCTTATTATGACTTGATGCATTAGTTTTGATCTTGCGTGTCATGGACATGAGACGTGTGATTACATTGGGTGGGAAGAGACACATATGCTACAGGCTATTTTATTTATATATATTTATTATTATGAGGCTGTAGACTCTATATCAGAGCTAGGCCCATTACGTGATATTACTGCTACCGGCTCCCCGACACAGAGCTTGTAGCGATCTCAGCCTGAGTTCTAGTGATGCTCTCACTTATATTTCACATAGATGGTTACATAGTTACCCTATTTATTTCATTTACTCTTATACTACTTTTATTTTGGCTTGTATTATTTTGTACCTTGCTATGTCCCCTAAGGACCTGGATTCCGGATGATGTCCCCAGGTTTAGCGGAGGATTTCTATCCCGAGGTTTACGAGACAGCAGCAGAAGCAGGAGCAGGAGCAGGAGTTGATACAGGAGCTGTACCGATTCCCGAGGACGAGGTAATGGCTGAAGACTTTTCCTGAGTATCTGTGTTTCATACTCAGTATCTACTTTATTCAGACATTTATGTTTTGGTCTGTTGAACCATTGTATCAGATTTATATCGGGTTATTCCCCGAAGTACTTTGTTGAGACTGGTTGTTGATTTTCATTTCTTATTGCTGTTGATCATATTTATCTTCTATGGATGAAATTAGATTGTAGCATGTTTTAGTAGACCTTATTTTACAGCTTAAGTACGTCCTGATGGATCCATTAAATTGGGTTTCTCCATCAGTATATGCTATTTGCCATTGCCACATGTCAAGTCCCAGGTTATTTTGGGACTGGGGCGTGACAGGCAGTACGCCTCAAAATACAACAGACTTGTAAAATTTGTTAAGTCTCATCTTTGCGACACCAAAAGTCGAGCCCGAAGGTTTAAGATAGGACTACGACCTTCTATCCGTGCTTACATCTTCGTCCCCCAGTACCGTACGATAAGAGAATCTCTAAACCACGCCCTCTCCCTAGAGCCGCAGTACCCCCCAGTTTGTACCGGCGCTGTACAAAATTTCAATCACAAGCGCCCTAGCAACACAGGGGGTAACAACGCATCCAAGCACCCCAATAACGGCGGTAATCAGGGTGCAAACCCAGGGAGAGGTAGTGAGCTCGTTTGCCACCGATGTAATCATGCCAGAAATATCGCTCGAAACTATCGAGTATTCAATGGTGTGTGCTTTAAATACGGTCGCCAGGGGCATATGGCAGTGAACTGTCGGGAGGGAGGACCAAACCAGCATCGGCAATAAAATTATACGCCTCAAGATCAGGGGCAAGCACCTCGAGCAAACTAGATGGCACCGCAGAACGCTTAGGGCCGGGTCTATGCTCTAACTCGGGAAGAGGCACTCGCATCAAATACGATGGTGTCTGGTATATTACATTTTAATAATGTACCTGATCAAGTATTGTTTAATTCTGGTGCCACACATAGTTTCATTGCGACAGATTTTGCCGCCGAGAACACATTTCCTATAACACCGCTAGGCCTAAACCATAGCGTCCGTACTCCATCGAGCATGGATTTGCCAGCTCATTTAGTTTGTCGTAAAGGTAACATTTGCATCGGGGGAAGAAAATTATCACTAGATGTGATAGTCTTAGACATAAGGGACTACGACATCATTCTGGGGATGGATTGGCTCCGCGCTTGCTCGGCTACCATTGATTGTGCAAAAAATAAAGTGGTGTATCGTCTACCTGGCGAGATCAAATTTTACTATGCGTGCAGTCCATAATTGAGAGCGTCGAGTGTCTGCATGGTGATCTCTGTAATATCTGCTCGGCGGATGATACATTCCGGCTGTGATGGTACTTGGCGTCCGTTCGAGACACACAGCGAGATTGCGCAAATATTGAGTCTATTTCCGATGTGGCAGATTTTCCCGACGATGTGTTCGGCATGCTGCCCGATCGAGAGATAGAGTTCACTATTGATACGTTTCCAGAAACTCGACCAATTTCTAAATCTCCATATCCAATGGCCCAGGTAGAACTAAAAGAGTTAAAGGTTTAGTTGCAAGAATTGCTATATCATGGGTATGTTCGTCCTAGTGTGTCTCCGTTGGGTGCGCCTGTATTGTTTGTAAAGAAGAAGGATCGCTCGTTGCGGCTCTGCATCGGCTATTATGAATTGAATAAGGCTACTGTTCGAAATAAGTATCCCCTTCCCAGGATCGATGATCTCTTTGATCAAGTACAAGGTGAGACGGTATTCTTGAAAATTGATCTTCGTTTAAGTTACCATCAGCTCAAGAAAGGCCGGACAATGCGCCAAAATTAGCCTTTCGCACTCGCTACGGCCACTATGAATTTTTGGTAATGCCATTCAGATTAACCAATGCCCCTGTTACCTTTATAGACTTAATGAATCGTATGTTCTGGCCATATCTCGACAAGTTTGTAGTAGTGTTCATTGATGATATCTTGGTGTACTCAAAGAACAAGGAGGAACATGTAGAGCACTTGTGTACCGTGCTACAGACTCTTCGGGACAACAAGCTATATGCGAAACTGAGTAAGTGTGAATTCTGGCTGAGCAGTGTATCTTTCCTCGGGCACATCATTTCTGCGGGAGGCATTTTAGTCGATCCAAAGAAAGTTGAAGCCATCGTCGAGTGGAAGCGGCCTGCATCCGTCAGTGATATTCGAAGCTTCCTCGGGCTAGCGGGCTACTACCGGTATTTCGTAAAGGATTTTTTCAAATTAGCATCACCTCTCACTCGCCTCACAGAGAAGGGAGTCGCATTTGAGTGGTCCACCGACTGTGAAGTCTCGTTTGAAGAGTTAAAGCATCACCTCACCTCTGCCCCGTTACTTCTACAACCAGACGAGACCTCGGGATTCCAAATATTCAGCGATACGTCAGGGCAGGACTTAGGGTGTGTACTCATGTAGCAGGATAGGGTGATAGCCTATGCATCCAGGCAACTAAAAAAGTACGAGAAAAATTATCCTAGGCATGACCTGGAGCTAGCGGCAATTGTGTTCGGGCTGAAATTATGGCGACACTACCTCTATGGAGTGGGTTGCCGAATTTACACCGATCATAAAAATTTAAAGTAGCTATTCACCCAAATAGACCTCAACCTACGTCAACGGCAGTGGCTAGAATTAATAAAAGACTATGACTTGACGATTGACTACACACTTGGCAAGGGAAATGTTGTAGCGGATGCGTTAAGTCGAGTGTTTGCGGGATCCATATCCGTTGATCACAGGTTTCAAATGGACTTAAAGGAAATGGGCATTGAACTCCGAATTCGATATCGTGACGTACGAGTTGCTCAGATGTGATTCGTACCCAACATGTTAGAGAGGGTCACATCTCCTCAGAGGGATGACCCATTCCTAAGGAAAATGCGCGAGCATATTCTAGTGGGAAAGACGAGGGACTTTGCAGTAGATGAGAATGGAGTGTTGCGAGTTAAGGGAAGGCTATGCATCCCCAATGACTCAGAACTCAGAAAGGAAATCCTTGCAAAATTTCACTATGCAGCCTATACGGTCGATTCTGGGAGCACGAAGATGTATAGAGACCTTCGCACTATTTTCTAGTAGCACGACATGAAGAAGGATGTAGCGCTCTTTGTGTCGCAATACATAACCTGTCAGATGGTGAAAGCAGAAGATCAGAGACCGGGTGGAGAAATACAGAATCTTGCTATCTCAAAATGGAAGTGGGAGCACATAAGCATGGACTTCATCGTTGGCTTGCCATGGATGCAATGGGAGAACAACGCAATCTGGGTCATCGTCGACCGGTTAACCAAGTCAGCGCACTTCATTGCCATTAAAGCTACTTGGAGCATCGATCGCCTTATCCAGACCTACCTTGATGAGATAGTTAGGCTGTACGGAGTACCAGTTTCTATAGGTTATGATCGAGACGGACGATTCCTATCATATTTCTGGAAAAGCTTTCAGTCAGGGATGGGGACCAAGTTAAAGTTCAGCTCAGCCTACCATCCTCAAACCGATGGCCAAATAGAATGGGTGAATTAGATACTAGAAGACATGCTTTGTCTCTGCGTAATCGATTCGAAGTCAAGTTGGGACGTCCACCTACCGTTGGCCGATTTTGCATACAACAACAGTTATCAGTCCAGCATCCAAATGGCTCCGTACGAGGCTCTGTGATGAGAACATAAAATATCATATTTTTATTCCTTAATGTATACTCCTTTATGCTCATTTAATGTCTAAAGATCCTCATTATTTTTATATTTTGATTTAGGATGCAATTGGAGTCACTAAATACATAATAGAGCTAATTATTAATTCTGGATAGTTTTGACACCTTATGCTCATCCAAAGTTCAATCGAACTGATCCAAATTGATTTGGAAAGCTAAGAGACAGAGGTACAATCTTACTATTTTGAGTTTTCTGAGATTCTAGCTGCATCATGGACCAAATCAGGCTTGAAGTTGAGTCAACTATGCTGTACACGAAAAGTGGAGATGAATTAACCATTTTCCTACTTGTTCAAATATTTTATTTTATTGTTTGGGTTGTTGTAACTCTTAGAGGATTTATGAGAAGATATTATGAACTTCAAACAACCAATTTAGAGTGTATAAAAGGGGTAAAAATTAGGAGAAAAATAAAACACAACTCTTCTTCCTCTTCTTCAATATTCTTTTGAAGCTTTCATGAACGTGTGGAGCTAAAAGTCTTGTTGGTCGAAGGAAACAGAAGCTTTGGAATCAATAAACTTGTGAGATCTAAATTATTTTCATATGTTTGATTTATGCTTGTAGTATTGAATATTTTTTATGCCTACTTTCATGATTGTTTTGTTTAATTACTAGGAGGCATACTAGTCTATTATCCATTTTGATCTACTGCTAAATTTGACATCAAATCCGTAATTGTTTGATTTTTCTAATTTGTGAAGCAACTAAGATTTAATGAACTGCTTTATTTTATTATATCTTAGGAGAAAAATATTTGACTAAATTAAATGCAACCGCTTGTGCTTGTGTTATTTTGCTTCATCGATCTCTTGGTTCTTTAAAAAATTACTTGATTAAATCTTCAGTGCTTGTCTTGGATTATTTAGTAATTAAAGCTAATTAGATCGCTTGTTTCTAATTATCTAAGCCTAAGAAAGATAGAAAATACTTCCAACGGTGAATATTCAAAGTATGAGTTAATTTATGTTTGCATCAAAGATCAATTTTAATATTCCAATGGTAGATGTTGACTGAGACCAACATTTGTTCCTTTGATTAATTTTAATACTTTAATTGATTTTAGCTCTTCTTAATTTGCTTTTATTCAAACTTTACCCCCATCCTATTTTACATAGCATAAAGATTAACTAATTACACTCCGTGGGATCGATCCTTACTCTCACTACTACAAATAATTTTAAGAGTAAAGGTTTTATAATTTGGGTGCCTACGATAGCACACCAAATTTTGGCGCCGTTGCCGGAGAGTAATTTAGTTAATTTTTGTGCCTTTTGTGATCTTTTCTTATAATTAAATCATTTTTTGTTTTTTAGCAAAACAAAAAAAATTATTCTTATATACTTTTTTGTATTGCTTGCTATTATTTTATTGATTGTTTATATTGTAACTCGATCTTCTAATCAAAGTAATTTTCAGAGTGATCCTGAAATAGAAAGAACTCTGCGCAGGTTAAAGAAGGAAGCTCAAAGAAACTCTAATGAGAACGACCCTGCTCCAGATTCCTTACTCTCTTGCAATTCTAATCCTGAAGAAGAGGAAGTCATGGCTGCAAATAGAACTTTGAAAGAACTTGCAGCCCCTGATTTGAACCAACACCCTTTATGCATAACACTTCCTACTTTAGATGCTACTACTAGTTTTGAATTAAAATCTAGACTAATACATTTATTACCCACTTTTTATGGCCTTGCAAGTGAAGATCCTCACAAGCATCTAAAGGAGCTTCATGTGGTATGCACAACTATGAAACCTACGGGGGTGTCCGAAGAGAAAACCAAATTAAGAGCCTTTCCGTTTTCTTTAAAGAATTCGGCTAAGGATTGGATCTATTATCTACCCTTTGGGAGCATTGTCACTTGGAACGAAATAAAGAGGCTATTCTTGGAGAAATACTTTCCCGCTTCAAGGGCGGCCAATATCCGAAAAGAAATTTGTAGGGTAAGTCAGCATAATGTAGAGTCTCTCCACGAGTACTAGGAACGTTTTAAAAAATTAGAACGTTTTAAAAAATTATGTGCAAGTTGCCCCCATCATCAAATTAGTGAGCAACTACTTATCCAGTACTTCTACGAAGGCCTCCTACCAACTGATAGAAGCATGATAGATGCTGCTAGTGGAAGAGGTTTGGTAGATAAAACTCCTGAGGCTGCAAGAAATTTAATTGCAAATATGGCCGCAAATTCTCAATAATTTGGCACTAGGCTAGATCTTCCATCTAGGCATGCTAATGAGGTAAATATTTCTTCCCTAGAACAAAAAATTGCTAGTTTAACATCTCTTGTTCGCCAAATGCCTGTAGGTAACATACAAACAGCGAAGGCTTGTGGGATTTATTCAGTAGCAGGACATCCAACTTACATGTGTCCAACTCTTCAAGAGGAGCCCAATGAACAAGTGAATATGGTAGGTGCTTTCCCTGGACAACCGCAAAGAAAGTATGATCCATATTCAAACACTTACAATCCAGGATGGAGAGATCATCCTAATTTCAACTATGGGAATCCACAAACAAGTCAGCCTGTCAATCAAAATTGCCCAAGTTACCAACCGTACAAGTAGCCATATCCTAAACAACAACCAAACCAAACTTCTAACTCTGGTATGTCTTTAGAAGATATTGTTAAGTCTCTTGCCACTAATAATATACAATTTCAATAGGAGACAAGGGCCAGTATTCAAAGCTTGGATAATCAAATGAGCCAAATGGCTACAATAATTAATAAGCTAGAGGCACAAAGTTCAGGAAAACTATATCTCAAACGATAGTAAATCCAAAAAAAATGCAAGTGCAATCATTTTGAGAAGCGGTAAAGATGTTGACATTCCATTAAAAGAAGCACCTACAATGTCAAAATAAGAAGAAGAGAAAACCACCATAGCAAACACGAACGTCCCCAATGATGATGAGGTACCCAATTGTAAGTTTCTACCCCCTTTTTGATTATAAGACAATACCTCCTTTTCCTCAAGCTTTAACAGAATCTAGAAAAGTTGAACAAAATAATAAGTTATATAAGACTTTTCGCAAATATGAGGTAAATATTCCACTTTTAGATGCTATTAAACAAGTACCTCGCTATGCTAAATTTTTAAAAGAATTGTGTACAATAAAGATGAAACAAAAGATTAAAGGATATGAAAAGGTAAAAGTTGGGAAGATAATTTATGCAGTAATTCAACGAAAACTCCCTACGAAATACAAAGATCCTGAAATGTTTACTATCCCTTGTAAGATAGGTAACAATAAATATAAGAAAGCCATGTTAGATTTAGGTGCTTTTATCAATGTCATGCCATATTCTATATATGAATCTTTAAATCTTGGACCTCTGAATAAAACTTGTGTTGTAATTCAATTGGCTGATAGATCTAATGCATATCCTAAGGGAGTAGTCGAGGATGTTCTTGTACAAATTGATAATTTAGTTTTTTCTGCTGATTTTTATGTGCTTGATATAGAAAATGGCGATCAAACTACTCCAATTTTGTTAGGAAGACCATTTTTAAAGACATCCAAGAATAAGATAGATGTTCATAGTGGCACACTTACTTTGAAATTTGGTGGCAAAATTGTTAAATTTAATATTTATGATGCCATAAAAAATCCTGATGATGATAATACTGCTTATTCTATTGATGTGGTTGATTCTTTAGCACAAGTTATTTTTGAACTTGTTGGCAAAGATGGATTGGAAGTAGCCATTAGTGAGCATATTGAAAAAGAGCATAAGGAGTTAGCTTTGAGTTCTAATTTGCAGGAAATTATTACAGCATTGAATGATTTTCCAAAAATACAACAATTAGGTAATGTTTCTTATATTTTATTACCAATTTCTAATAAGAGACCTTTACCCTCTGTTTTGCAGGCCCCAATTCCAAACTTGAAGCCTCTCCCTAGTCACCTCAAGTATGTATTCCTTGGAGATGGAGGAACATTACCAGTGATCATCTCCAATAAACTTAGTGCACCATAAGAAGAAAAGCTTGTGCAGACCCTTACGAAGCATAAGACGGCTAATGGTTGGACAATTGTGGATATAAAAGGAATTAGCCCATCTATATACATACATCGCATCTTACTTGAGGAATGAGCAAAACCTTCCCGTCAACCGCAAAGAAGATTGAACCCACCCATGATGGAGGTAGTAAAAAAGGAGATTACTCCAACTTCTTGAAGTTGGAGTAATCTATCCTATTTCGGATAGCCAGTGGGTTAGCCCGGTGCAAGTGGTTCCTAAAAAGACCGGGATAACTGTCCTGAAAAATCAAAATGATGAGTTAGTTCCCACTCGTGTCCAGAATGGGTGGAGGGTTTGTATAGATTATAGAAAATTAAATGTTGAAACCCGAAATGACCACTTTCCTTTACCTTTTATTGATCAAATGCTTGAACGGTTAGCTGGTCATTCTTACTATTATTTTCTTGATGGTTATTCAGGTTATTTTCAAATTGTAATTGCTCCGTAGGATCAAGAAAAGATAACTTTTACATGCCCATTTAGAACTTTTGCATATCGTCGCATGCCATTCGGTCTTTGCAATGCCCTAGCTACTTTCCAAAGGTGTATGGTTAGCATATTTTCAGACTATGTTGAGCATATTATAGAATTATTTATGGATGATTTCACAGTTTATGGAGAATCTTTTGATAAATACTTGCATAACCTTAAGCTTGTTCTTCAAAGAAGCATATAAACTAATCTTGTGTTAAACTCTGAAATTTTCCATTTTATGGTTGAACAAGGTATAGTTTTGGGTCATATTATTTCATCTAAGGGAATTGAGGTAGATAAAGCCAAAATTGATATTATTCAATCTTTACCTTATCCCACCAGTGTGCGGGAAGTTCATTCTTTTCTTGGACATACAGGTTTTTACCGAAGATTCATCAAAGACTTCTCCAAAATAGCGTTACCCCTTTGCAAGTTGCTACAAAAGGATGTGGCTTTTGAATTTGATGAAGCATGTAAAAAGGCATTTGATACACTAAAGTAACTATTGACTTCTACCCCAGTTATCCAGCCCCCTGACTGGAATGTGCCTTTTGAGATAATGTGTGATGCAAGTGATTATGCAGTAGGTGCTATTTTTGGTCAAAGGATTGGAAGAGCATCTCACGCCATTTTTTATGCTTCAAAAACTTTGAATGATGCACAGAGAAATTATTCTAGTACTGAAAAAGAACTTTTAGTTGTTGTATTTTCTTTAGAAAAATTTTGATCTTATTTGCTTGGTACTAAAGTTATTATTTATTCTGATCATGTAGCTCTTCGCTATTTGATAATGAAGAAAGAGGAAAAACCAAGGTTAATTCGATAGATACTTCTCTTAAGTGAATTTGATTTGGATATCAAAGACAAAAGAGGGACAAAAAATCGTATTGCAGATTATTTAAGTCGTTTAGTTCATATGGAGGATAAACTTTGTCTGCAAGAAACATTCCCTGATGAGCAATTGTTTGCTTCAAGTGTGACATTACCTTGGTATGCAAATATTATAAATTATTTGGTTACTTATATGTTTTCTCCTGACTTGTCAAAGGCTCAAAGAGATAAGATCAAAAGTGATACCAAATACTATGTATGGGATGACCCCTACTTATGGAAGCATTGTGCAGATCAAGTGATAAGAAGGTGCGTTCATGAAAATAAAATTATTTCAATTCTCACCTTTTGTCATTCTTATGCATATGGAGGACATTTTGGAGCTAAGAGGACGGCAACAAAAGTATTAGAATATGGTTTCTATTGGCCGTCTTTATTTCGTGATTCATATTCTTTTTGTAAAACATGCAATAAATGCCAAAAAAATAGGTTATATATCTCAAAGGAATGAAATGCCACAAAATCCTATACTATTTTGTGAAAATTTTGATGTTTTGGGCATCGATTTTATGGGACCATTTTCTGTATCTTTTGGTTATGTTTATATTTTGCTTGTTGTTGATTATGTATCAAAATATATAGAAGCTAAAGCTATTAGGACTAATTCTAAAGTTGTTTCAGATTTTATCAAATCTTACATATTCTCCAGGTTTGGGATTCCAAGAGCCTTAATAAGTAATTAAGGCACTCACTTTTACAATCGAACCGTGGAGACGTTGCTGAGAAAGTACCATGTGACCCACAAGGTGTCAACTGCCTATCATCCGCAAACTAGTGGACAAGCAGAAGTGCCAAATAAAGAGATCAAGTCCATCATTGAAATGACGGTCAATCCAAGTAGAAAAGATTGGAGTATGCGCTTGGATGATGCTTTGTGGGCGTATAGAACGGCATACAAGACGCCTATCGGTATGTCACCTTACTGGTTGGTGTTTGGAAAACCATGTCATCTTCCTGTTGAGTTAGAATACAAGGCTTATTGGTCTATCAAGATTTTTAATATGAAGACATATGAAATGGAGAACATAGGAAATTACAACTACAAGAGTTGGAGAAAATTCGTAATGACGCCTATGAGAATACTCGAATTTATAAAGAGAAGACGAAGGCTTTTCATGACAAGATGATCTCTAGGAATGTATTTCAAGTTGGTCAAAAAGTCCTTCTATACCAGTCACGACTTCGTCTGTTTTCGGGTAAATTGTGTTCTCGTTGGATTGGACCTTTTATTGTTACTAATGTTTTTTATCATGGTGCAGTTGAAATTCAAAGTTTAGCAACTTCCAAAGTGTTCAAGGTAAATGGCCAAAGACTCAAGCTTTTCTATGAAGGTTTCAAAGTAGAGAATGTGGATGAATTGAACCTTGAGGATCCAATTTATACCAATTGAAGGAGGAAACATCCATGACAATAAATAGAGACAATCCAAGGAGAGTTTGTTCTTATTCTTATTCTTATTCTTATTCTTTCATTTTTATTTTTTATTTTGCCTTTTCCTTTTATTTTACCTTACATTGGGGACAATGTCAGTTTTAAGTGTGGGGGAGGGGATTTACTTTATTTTAAGCATTTTTAGTTCACTGTTTTCAAAAAAAATAGATTTTTTTTTAGAAAAAAGAATTTTTGTTTTTTTGTTTTTAATAATTTTTGGTTGTGTATGTCATGAGTAAGATTCAACTAAATTTGAAAATTTAATAACATGATTGAATAAGTATTTTTTTAACTTATAATTAATTAATCTAGTTATTTTTTATTAAAAATGGTAGTATCTAAATTTGGTAGACAAAAGCTAGTGGGGATTTGAGCCTTTAGACTGACACATCAGTCTCATTATTCTTTCATAAGAGACATTCTTCCACTGATTTGTTTCTCTAGAACTTGCTTTGATTCTCTTCGAGGTCACATTGACACATTAACACATGCATGCATGAACATCATTAAGGCCATCTTTGTTATACGTTACATAAGCCAAATAGCCCACCTTGTAATTAATTTTTTTTTTGTTGAACCCCTTTGAGCTTTATTGCCTTTTTCGTGGTATACCCATATTACAAGCTTTCAACCTATAATATTTATATATTTACCCAAGTCACAAAGCTAGTGGAGCATTGTTGATCGTTATGATATGTATGGGTGTACAAAAAAAATAAGTGTGGGGGTGTCTAAATTTGTGGTTTGGTTACAAATAACAAAATGGAACATATTTTTATCCTCAAATTTCCTAAATTCTATTATTCTTCAAAAAAAAAAGAAATAAAAGAAATAAAAAATAAAAAAAGAAAAAAAGAAAAAAAGAAAAAAAATAAGGGTGGAAGTTGTTTTACATTGTTTAAATGCTTAAAAATTCAAATTGAAGACGTTGCAAAATGGAGTGATTGATTTTACATATTTTATATTGAGATTGAGTTGATTCATTTTTGCTCCACTAGTTTTGATGGCTTTTGAGCTACACTCCCAAATATTTCTCACATTAATTCTAAGCCATGTTACAACCCATGAAAAGTCCTTATGATTTATGTTATGCATGTGATCCCAGTGATGGAGAATGGGAAAATATGTAAGCTTATGATAGATTATTTCTTTTGGAATAAATTTGAGTGAAATATATACCTTCAAACAAATGAGAGTCGAGTGTTTATTCCCGTGAGGGTCTACCTCCATTTTTCAAATGAAAATACCTACTAAGTAATTAGAAGTTGTTTAAGAATATATGTGCATGATATGTTATGAGTTTTGAAGAGCTTGGTTATTTTTATTTATGACATTGCAACCTTGATTTCTTTTTGAAAAAATAAATTAGAGTTTCGCCCGAGGTTAAGTGTAGGGGTATTTGATGAGAACATAAAATATCATATTTTTATTCCTTAATATATACTCATTTATGCTCATTTGATGTCTAAAGATCCTCATTATTTTTATATTTTGATTTAGGATGCAATTGGAGTCACTAAATACAAAATGGAGCTAATTATCAATTCTGGACAATTTTGACACATTATAGAAAAATGGTCATAACTTGCTCATCCGAAGCCCAAACAAACTGATCCAAATTGATTCGGAAAGCTAAGAGATAGAGGTATAATCGTACTGTTTTGAGTTTTTCTAGATTCTACCTGCATCATGGACCAAATTAGGCTTAAAGTTGAGTCAACTATGTTGTGCACGAAAAATGAAGCTGAATTAACCATTTCTCTACTTGTTCAAAGATTTTATTTTATTGTTTGGGTTATTGTAACTCTTAGAGGATTTGTGGGAATATATTGTGACTTCAAAAAACTAATTTAGAGTGTATAAAAGGGGTAGAAATCAGGAGAAAAACAAAACACAACTCTTCTTCCTCTTCTCCAATATTCTTTTGAAGTTTTCATGAACGTGCGAAGCTAAAAGTCTTGTTGGTCGAAGGAAACAGAAGCCTTGGAATCAATAAACTTGTGAGATCTAAATTATTTTCATATGTTTGATTTATGCTTTGAGTATTTAATATTTTTCTATGCCTACTTTCATGATTGTTTTGTTTAATTACTATGAGGCCTAATATTCTATTATCCATTTTGATCTACTGCGAAATTCGACATCAAATCTGTAATTGTTTGATTTTTCTAATTTGTGAAGCAACCAAGATTTAATGAACTGATTTATTTTATTAGATCTTAGGAGAAAAACTTTTGACTAAATTAAATGCAACCGCTTGTGCTTGTATTATTTTGCTTCATCGATCTCTTGGTTCTTTAAGAAATTACTTGATTAAATCTTCAGCGCTTGTCTTGGATTATTTAGTAATTAAATCTAATTAGATCGCTTGTTTCTAATTATCTAAGCCTAAGAGAGATAGGAAATACTTTTAACAGTGAATATTCAAAGTATGAATTAATTTATGTTTGCATCAATGATCAATTTTAAGATTCCATTGGTGGATGTTGACTGAGACCAACATTTATTCCTTTGATTGATTTTAATACTTTAATTGATTTCAGCTCTTCTTAATTTGCTTTTATTCAAAACTTCACCCCCATCCTATTTCACATAGCATAAAGATTAACTAACTACTCTCCATAGGATCGATCCTTACTCTCACTACTATAAATAATTTTAAGCGTAAAGGTTTTATAATTTGGGTGCCTACGATAGCACACCACTCTGTATGGACGGAATGGTAGGTTACTGATCTGCTGGGATAAAGTTGGGGAGCGATAATTCCTTGCGCCGGAACTAGTTGAATAAATAGTCCAAAATGTTCGGTTGATCCGAGAGTGACTAAAAGTTGCACAAAGCCGGCAGAAGTATTATGCCGTCATTCGTCGACGACCCCTTGAGTTCTTTGAAGGTGAACATGTATTTTTAAAGTTCTTACCCATGCGAGAAGTTATGAGATTCGGGGTAAAAGTGAAGTTAAGTCCGAGATTCGTTGGCCCATTCGAAGTCCTCAAACGAGTCACTTCGGTTGCCTATCAAATTGCATTGCCACCAGCCCTATCAGAAGTGCATGATATTTTCCATGTGTCACGGCTTAGAAAGTACGTGCATGACCCAAACCGCGTGGTAGATTTTGGTCAACTGGATCTGCAAGCAGACTTGTCGTACACCGAAGAACCCGTTCAGATCTTGGATCGTAAAGAGAAGTAGTTACGGAATCGGGCAGTCTCGCTAGTGCACATTCTTTGGCGAAACCACTCGGTTGAGGAGTCGACCTGGGAACTCGAATCGGACATAAAGGAAAAGTTTTCCTCATTATTTCTTAGGGGTAGGTTCTATTCCTAAGTTTTGAAGACGAAACTTTTTGTTAGTTGGTTAAGATGTAGTACCCAGTTCCCCCTATTCGGGGAGCGCGGCTAAGAAATACTTGGTATCATCCGATTGGGGTAGATTGAATCAAGATTATCTTCTTGTTATGGATTGGTTTATTTGGAATCAGGTCCCATATTCAACGGATCGTGCCTCAAGGAAGGACTCAGCGGCAGAGTCGAGAGGGGCATTTCCGTTGCATTGGTTTCTTTGTCCGTTTTTGATGCCGCTTGGTTGCTTTCTTGTTGGTTTTGTGACTTGCATTTTCTTGAACGATTTTGATGGATTTTATTTCCTTCGTTCTTAGAATTTTGTATTTCATATTGAACCTTTGGAGACTGAACCAGGAGATATTGATCATCTGTTGGTGCGTGTAGGTGATCGTGTAGGCGGCGCGCAAGCGGAGTTTTGAAGATCTCCCCTTTTCTTTCTCAGTTCACCAAATTATGAGTGGCTTTACTCCCGATTTGTGCCTTTCTTTCAAGTCTTCATTCCTAATAAATTGACTCATTTGTGCATTCCGATCAATGATAGTAAAAGAATAAAATTGAGTCAAAATAAAGAAGTAGACTTGAAATACTTATAATGCATGTCACATAGAACTTTCAACGATCACATTGATGCGTGCTTGTCCTCTATGCCTATATCTATTTTATGTTCAGTTGTAGTTAGAACTTATTTATCTATAACTGTGTAATGGATATTGCAAAATTGGAAATGTGATCATTGAGCAAGGTAGCCTAGACTATGGAAAATGCATGAAGTTCATTTACTTATATTGCTTTGACTGTGCTTCAATTGATAACTTAAATTGTATACGAGGCATGGGCTTGGACAATTTGTGCACAAGAGATGTCGTTCTACGAACGATCGCCGGGACACTGGGACCGCTTCGACCCGGGTAGAACAATTTGCTAGTGTAGTCCTAGCATTGGATGTGTTTGTACGTCCGCCAAGGGCTAGCTACCCGAAGCGGAATGGAAGCTGACCCATCTCTCGTCCGACCAAGTGATTGCTATGTATATTTAAACTGTACAGACTAACTATGTCTTCGTGGCAGGAAAGGTCATGGTAAGATTTGTACATGTGGTTCAGACGGTACAGGTAAAGTCACCGAACGGTGGCATATTTTGTTATGTCATTCCATTCTATCGTATATAAAGAATCGAACTAAGGTAAGATAGAAAGATCACATAATAATAATGTTGCATGTTCACATGAATACGTTATCGATCTTGGTAGTTCGGTTAGCTCGCCCTTATCGATAATTTTTGAAGTACTGACCCTCGTTGCAGCAGGTTCCCCGAGCCAAGGCGACGCGGCGAGGAGATGAAGCTTCTCCCCCAACCTTTCCCTGATCAAGGCGCATTCGTGTTGTGACTTTTGAGAGCTCAAGTACATAATCAAGAAAGATCTCGCTTTCACCCTTTTGAAGCTTCTAGGCGATGGTGCTAACTCGCACCCAAGGTGTTTTATGTTTTCTAAAATATTAGTAAGTGATGTAATGTATGGATCGACTATCTCATTTTGCGTCCAAGTTGTAAGACCGTGCTGTCACTACCATATCCTAAAAATAGGGGTATTTTTTATTATTTTATATATTATAGGTATTGTGTGTATTTGTTTTAAATAATTGCATGATATGTGTATATATATATATGTGTGTGTATTATATATAGTGTTCATTAATGCATGAGTTAGTAGACTAGGCCTAGATGCCCACTAGATGGAGCCCTGACCGAAATATAGTGTTATGGATTTAATTTATAATACTTTATGATTAAATGTTGAGATTATAATTATTATTGTAATTTTATTTAATTGTTATACCCTACCGTTGTTGCAATATTCGAGCCGAACATTAGCCCATAATTTCCAACAAGTTGTTGCATTCTAGACTTGACACGCCAATTTAGGCACTGGACTTTTTCGTCACTCAAAATTATAATCATTTGTGCTCTAATTTAATTTCACAACTTCCCGTGCCCGAAATCTATTATTTAATCCTGTGTCGCGCACTATGTGTCATTGCCATCAATTTTGAGACACCAACTCCATCCGTTTAGTCGGGACCAATTAAGGGTCCAAGACTGACAGCCAGACCTACACCTTAAATGACCTTTGTAGACACTCCAAATTGAGGACCCATGTGCCCCCATTTAATTTAAGAGCACATGACAATTTATTTTAATTAAATTGGGGATGCCAACTTTGACTAATCCCATCTTAACCCCAATTTAACCCAATACCCCCTTTAATTAAGTCCATACAAAAATACACAACACTCCCTCACCCTATAAAATACCAAACACAATTCTCCACCAATTTTCCATTATTTTATGTGTTTGTGCAAATACCCAAATTTAAGAGGCTTAATTGCAAATGTTGCACTAGTTGTCATTACTCCATTGGTTCAAACCAAATGGAGAAGCCCTCAACTCATTGACTAGTCAACCTTATTTCCCTCTCCTTTGTAGTATATTTTCTCCATGATGAATCTGAGCCACTCATTCAAATGAGACTCATCATCACCACACACTCTATATCACTCTTCCCTATAAAATGTCTCCTCCTAATACCCTTTCCAAGCAGGCCCTAATCCCCAAAACCTAGGAAAAACCCCTCCTATTTTCTCTCTCCTCCCTCCTCACAAACCCACAATCGTAGCCTTTTTTTTCTATTTCTTCCTTTCTTCTTTATCCTTTCTTCTTCTTCCTCTTTACCTCTTATTTAGCCTGGTTCAACCGAACCTGGCCGGACTCCGGCGGACCTCTGCACGCAGCAACCGGCCGAGCTTGTCACAACCCGTGCCCGGAAAATCGGGCATGAGTTGTGGGTACGTCCAGCTTACGCCGCAGCATCGGTGGTAGAACGCTGTCTAGGTCAACTATCTAGATAATAATCTTACGCAATCAATATATAAACCTGTCAAGATCTCAACTCCAAATGGAGGAGCAATATCATAATGATAATCACTTGTACTCAATCACGAATCTAAGCACGATAAGATAACAAAAAGGTAAACAACTATAAATTTTAACCAACAATAACTACTACAACAACCACAACATCAATAATAATAATACAACATCCAAAATAATATACAATACAAGATCTCAATCCAAAACTGGAGACAAATCCGGTGCTAAAAGCTAATAAAAACAACAACAAGGTCTCAGTGATCCCGGCTACCAATCCGAAAATTACCACTAAACTAGAGGGTCCCTGTCTGCACCGTCGACAGGCTCAGGTCCATAAAACGTTGGACACCACTCCTCCGGATACCCTGGAAAAAATATGTCCAGTTAGGACTGGAGCAAGTACATCTCTAACAGCAGTTCCATTTAAATGAAAAAAACTATAAAACAGTTATAGCAAGTAGCAATAAGAATGAAATAAGTATGAGATAAGAAATATATATATATATATATATCACTAGTGCATAAAGATAAAGATGCAGGAATATCAGAAACAAGATAGTAATGACTGCAAGATACATAAAATCTACACTAAGAGTAAGTCTGTGCACATGAACGTGTAGTGAGTCCAGCATAAAATATATGTAGTGAGTCCAGTCCAGAAATATGTAAGTGAGACCAACAAGAATACAAGTGAGTCCAGACTATAAAGAATGAACTCGGTGTCTTTGAAATACTTGTTTCGACATGTAAACGGCTAGGGGTAAGTACGGCTCACCGCGCACTGGGTGCGCGGCTGCTATCATTCCAGATTAGACCAGAGGGAGTGATTCCTGATAATTTCAGATGGAAATGTTTACATGTCTACTCGAGTATTTCCCCGCCCTGACTAATACAAGTGAATCCAAGACCCGACACGTAAATCAAGATGAGTCCAGCCTGAAACATGAGTGATGCCTGTAGTGATGCCTATAGGTGATGCCAGTAGATGATTCCAGAATAGAGGCCAGAAACATAAAAAATATGTGTTGCAAGTAAATGAATCCAGAAATATCAGTCAGTGTCCTGTATTGTGCCAGAATAATCAGATGATACTAAACTAGAAGCTGAATCATAATAATCATCAGATAATGAAAACTATCAGAGAATGTACTCGCCTGACGTCCTGAGCAACTAGCGATCCGAACTGGTATCGCAAGGACCTATTACGAAAAGCAAGGTTAAACTGGGTTCTAATGAATTAAACAGATATAAAATAACTAAAAATAGGCTTCTAGGGTCGTTCTAGATCAAACGGGTCAAACCGATGAAATCTGGGTCAAAAAGTCAACTTGGGGTCCAAAAAGTCAACTCCGGGTCAAAACTAGGTCAAAAGTTGACTTTGGCAGTCAACTGAGTCAACTACGGTCAACTCTAGGTGAAACTAGGGTGCTCCTAAAATTTTAGGCCAAAACTAGGTCATTAGGCTAATAAACCCTCAAACTCGCCTCTTTGAGATACCGGGATACCCTCGGTATCTGATACCTCACCCTACGCTATACGCCCCGTCTATACCTACTAAAACCTATGCTAGTATACGTAAATATATACACATATACATAAAATCTATCTCTAAACTCTAACCTAGGCAATTGCTCAAAAATCCCGCTCGAAACTCAATACCTTGGATATCTTAAGGTATTAAGATACCTTGGTATCTCAAGGTATTGAGATACCTCTCTAAACTCAATCCTACTACCCCTCTAGCTAACTAACTATGCATAAACATATATATCTAGCTATAATCTAGGCTAAAATATAGATATGTAATACATATATGCATATACCTAGGTATCTACATATATATATCTCACATACACACATATACACATATACCTTATATCTATCTCCAAACTCACAAATATATATACATAGCTATATATGCATCTATCTAGCTATATACCTATCTATCTATCAATCTATATCTTATCTGTCTATCTATGTATCTATCTATGTATATCTATTTATATACCTAGATATCTATCTAGATATATATATATATATATATATATATTTAACTAACTATCTAACTATCTAGTATCTATCTATCTAACTATCTATCTAACTAGATACCTATCTATTTATATCTAGATATCAACTACCTATCTATCTATCTAACTATCCATCTATTATCTATCTATGTATCCATCTAACTATCTATCTAGTATCTAGATATCTATCTATCCATAAATCTATCTATCTATTTATATCTAGCTATCTACTTACCTATGTATCTAACTATCTATCTATCTATCTATCTATCTATCTAATTATCAATCTATCAATCCATCTATCTATCCAACTCTCTTCGAGCTGCTACTGGCGCCGCTACACGCTGCTACACGCTGAAGGGGGGATGCTGCTGCTGCTACTGCTGCTGCTGCTGTTTATGCTGCTGCTGCTGCTGCTGCTGCTTCAACCTGCTGCTGCTGCAACTGCTAGCTGCTGTGCACTGCACAGCAGCTGCTGTGCATGCTGGTAGCGTGCTGCGCTGCCTCCCCAGCTGCTCGCTGCCCCTCTCGCTCTGCCACACGCACACACACAGACACGCCCACACATATATATCTATATATATATAAACATACATATATATAAACACACACAACTCTATATATTCTAACACACACTCATATGCACAAACACACACACGTACATATATAAACACATACATATATATATATATATATATATATATATATATATATATATATATATATATATATATATATATATATATATATATATATATATATATATATACACACACACACTCAAACATATATATATATATATATACACTCACTCACACACTCTCACTCTCACACACACTAAAACACACACAACTGCACACACAAAAACATATATATAAACACACATACAAATATATATATATATAGAAACACACACACAAATATATATATATATATATATATATATATATATATATATATATATATATATATAAACACAACACACACAACACACAACAACGCACACAACACTCCACCAACACGCGCCCAACGACCCCTACACGCACAAACACAAATATATATATAAAATATAGCCCGAGAATTCTAGCACACACTCTCCGATGCTAACCCAACGCGCGCACAAGCCCGAAACTAGAAAACCATGCCGAAATGGCCGTTCGGTCATTTCGACGAACACGTGGTGTGCGGTTCGGAAAACCTCCAGAAACTCACACCAAACCAACTCAGAATCGGCCCAAATTTTACCCACGGGTTCTAAACGATGTCCAAATCCTAGAAAAAGTGCTATCCCGTCGATTCTAGGCCCGTGGCAAAAACGCGAACGCACTTAGAACCAGCGACGACGAAAACCCCGAAAATGCCCGAAACGCCCATTTCTCCGCGACACGACTTTTTGTGTCCGAACGGAGACACGCACTCACCCTCAGGACACCCGACAATGTCTACCTAGGTCTGTCTAACCTAGGACATCACCCAAAATTGGGCCAAATTTAGATTTCACCCGAAATCGACACAAAACCTAGTGTTAAAGTCTCCAAACACTACCAAACTTGTTCCAACTTCCTCCCACGGGTAACCCTAAGGTCTAGAAAGGCTCTAAACTATTAATTACACTATATAAGAGTAATTATAAGGGGGAAAATTAGGGTTTACCTCTTGTGAGTTGGATTCCCAAGCCAAAATCTCCAAAAAGCTCCAAATCTACCACAACTAGCTTCCAAGCTCCCAATCCAAGCTCCAACACCAAATCTAAGCTCTACCCACCTAGGTTGGGGAAGAATGTAGGATTAGGGTTCACAACCATAAAGAATAGAAGAAGAAAGAAGAGAAATAGGGCACTTACTTGAAGTTGGGAGAAGAAAGGAAGAAGAAAGAAGTAGTGGAGAAGAAGAAGAAGAAGAAGAAGAAGAAGTGAAGATGAAGAGAATGGGGAGGAGTGGCTGCTGGTTTGCTATTTTGGTCGGGTGAGGGGGCTGTGGGAATCCGGCCAAGCAAGAAATATAGGTCACATAAAGTCCAAAAGACCAAAATGCCCTCATAACTTGGGTTTTGGGTTTTGGGGTTCCAAAGCACTCAAACTAACTCCAAATCTCTCCAACTAACCCACTAAAAATATAATAAATATTCTAAAACCCAAAAAAAAGTCTCACAAGGGTGTGGGCTGGGTTGGACATGGGTCCACTAGTGTCTGACATGGGTCCAGGCTAGCCAAAACCCTAAAATAATCAATAAAAAATAATACAACCACTAATTAAATATAAATAATACATAATTAACCCAAATTAAAATATAAAAAAAGACCCGGCTCTGGAAATGGGGTGGTGACAAGTCTATCCTCCTTGGAAAATTTTGTCCTCGAAATTTAAAGTCAATCACACTCCCTCTAGGTCAAACCCCCAACAATCACACTCAAAAAATTCTACCTATACAATATACAAGATCATGGTCCTACTGGTCGTGTTATCACAGTCTCAATCAGGGTCACTACACTATCTACCACAGCACAAAGAAAGTCTAACAGGTACTAATGAAGCACACCACAAGGAATGGAAAAGGACAGGAAGAAGAAAAAAGAGACAGACCTGCTAACCCGACACCCGTAGCATCGGCCTCCTCGACCGTCAACGCATAAGCCCTGCCCTGCTAGGGTATATCCCTCTGCTGGTACGGGACATGATGTTGTGCCACAGGTGGCCTAGCTCCAACTCTCTGATCCTGGGCTCCACCAAATGGAGGTGCAATGGGGCAATCTCGCATCTGGTGAGCAGCAGATCCACAGAACAAACACACCTTCAGCCTCCTCCTACAAACATCCCAAGTATGTCCTGCCTTCCTACAGTAAGCACAAGTGGGCACCCTCTGATCCTGACCCTGCTGTGCTGCCTTCTGCACATAGGGACGCTTAGCCGATCCCGCACTACCACTCGCACTGCCTGAATCATCCCTGCCTCTCTTGGACTTGAGCTCCAAGTCATCCTCTGCTCTCTGAGCATCTCTTACTATCTGCTCTAAAGTTGCCTCACGATCGCTCATGGTCAAAGACTTGACCGCCATAACCAAGCCCTTGCAAAACTTTCTCGCCTTTGCTGCCTCACTCAAGCCCTCCACAAATCTTTCCAGACGGCAGAACTCCGCTGCGTACTCGTCCACCATCATGCTCCCCTGGACGAGTGCCTCGAACTGGCTCTCCAAAGCACTGAGCGTCACATCTGTGAAAAACTTCTCCTTAAAAAGCCTCTTGAAAGCCTTCCAAGTAAGCCCTGGTGCCGCGATCCTCGTATCTGTGCGATACCACGTCAAAGCGAGGTCGAACATCTGACTGCCCGCTGTCTCTATCTACATGCTGTTTGGAATCTGTGCCAGTCTGAAGATATCCTCAATCTACTCTATCCAGTCATCCGCGTATAGGATCCCTTCTGTACCCCGGAACTCCTTGGGCCGCATCCTCTGGAAGTCAATAATACTGTCCAGCCTCGGACGCTGAATCTGATCTGCCTGTGGCTGAATCTGTGCCACCCTGTCCACTACCGTCATGGCCACCTGGTGGGCGTCCTCAATGCCCAGCCTCATCACATCCACCTAACGGTGTTGCGCGTCCATCATCTCCTTGAAGAACGCAAACAACTGTACGACATCTACTGGAGCAGGAAGTGGTAGAGGAACCACCAGAACAACTGGGGTAGTCCTCGGATCGACAGGTGAAGGAGGATCCTCGAGAGAAGCAGATGCTCCATCAACCGCAGGAGTGGTGAGTGGAGCGGTAGAAGCTGCCTGAATAGAGGTAGCAGACCTCTCAGTGGCAACTGCTGGAACGGTACGATGGGATCGTGTCTTCGGAGGCATCCTGAACACAGATCAAAGAAAGTCAATACGGTGCAAGATACGATATCATCAAAGAAGGACAATAATATTTCAAAAGAAGCAATTTCAGAATAATTTGATTGGAATTATTCCTAGTCGTGATTGAGTACATCCTCATCCTAGATCCTATATCCTAGGAAAGGCTCGCAGCAGTACAACTAAGTTGTTGTACCACTACGACATCGCACTAATTGCGAATCGAGACCTGCATGGGGCTGCCACCAAAAACGTGTTACAACCCATGCCCGGGAAATCGGGCATGAGTCGTGGGTACGTCCAGCCTATGCCGCAGCATCGGCGGTAGAACGCTGTCTATATCAACTATCTAGATAACAATCTCACGCAATCAATATATAAACCTGTCAAGATCTCAACTCCAAACGGAGGAGCAATATCATAATGATAATCATAATATACTCAATCACGAATCTAAGCACGATAAGATAACAAGAAGGCTAACAACTATAAAGTCTAACCAACAACAACTACTACAACAACCACAATATCAATAATAATAATACAACATCCAAAATAATATACAACACAAGGTCTCGAACCAAAAGCGGAGACAAATCCGGTGCTAAAAGCTAATAAAAACAACAACAAGGTCTCAGTGATCCCGGCTACCAACCCGAAAATTACCCCTAAACTAGAAGGTCCCTGTCTGCACCATCGACAGGCTCAGGTCCATAAAACGTTGGACACCACTCCTCCGGATACTCTGGAATATCCAGTCAGGACTGGAGCAAGTACATCTCTAACAGCAGTTCCATTTAAATGATAAAAACTATAAAACAGTTATAGCAAGTAGCAAGAAGAATGAAATAAGTATGAGACAAGAAATATATATATCACTGATGCATAAAGGTAAAGATGTAGGAATATCAGAAACAAGATAGTAATGACTGTAAGATACAAGAAATCTATACTAAGAGTAAATCTGTGCACATGAACGTGTAGTGAGTCCAACATGAAATACATGTAGTGAGTCCAGTCCAGAAATATGTAAGTGAGACCAACAAGAATGCAAGTGAATCCAGACTATAAAGAATGAACTCGGTGTCTTTGAAATATTTGTTTCGACAAACGGCTAGGGGTAAGTACGGCTCACCGTGCACTGGGTGCGCGGCTGCTATCATTCCAGATTAGACCAGAGGGAGTAATTCTTAATAATTCCAGATGAGAATGTTTACATGTCTACTCGAGTATTTTCCCGCCCCGACTAATACAAGTAAATCCAAGACCCGACACGTAAATCAAGATGAGTCCAGCCTGAAACATGAGTGATGCCTGTAGTGATGCATGTAGGTGATGCCAGTAGGTGATTCCAGAATAGAGGCCAGAAACATGAAAAATACGTGTCGCAAGTAAATAAATCCAGAAATACCAGTTAGTGTCCCGTATTGTGCCAGAATAATCAGATGATACTATACTAGAAGCTGAATCATAATAATCATCAGATAATAAAAACTATCAGAGAATGTACTCGCCTGACGTCTTGAACAACTTGCGATCCGAACTGGTGTCGCAAGGACCTATTGCAAAAATCAAGATTAAACAGGGTTCTAATAAATTAAACAGATATAAAATAACTAAAAAATAGGCTTCTAGGGTCGTTCTAGGTCAAACGGGTCAAACCGGTGAAATCTGGGTCAAAAAGTCAATTTGGGGTCCAAAAAGTCAACTCTGGGTAAAACTAGGTCAAAAGTTGACTTTGGCGGTTAATCGAGTCAACTACGGTCAACTCTAGGTCAAACTAGGGTGCTCCTAAAATTCTAGGCCAAAACTAGGTCATTAGGCTAATAAACCCTCAAACTCGCCTCCTTGAGATATCGGGATACCCTCGGTATCCGATACCTCATCCTACGCTATACGCCCTGTCTATACCCGCTAAAACCTATGCTAGCACGCGTAAATATATACACATATACATAAAAACCTATCTTTAAACTCAAACCTAGGCAATTGCTCAAAAACTCCGCTCGAAACTCAATACCTTGGATATCTTAAGGTATTGAGATACCATGGTATCTCAAGGTATTGAGATACCATGGTATCTTACCTCTCTAAACTCAACCCTACTACCCCTCTAGCTAGCTAACTATGCATAAACATATATATCTAGCTATAATCTAGGCTAAAATATAGATATGTAATACATATATGCATATACCTAGGTATCTACATATATATATCTCACATACACACATATACACATATACCTTATATCTATCTCCAAACTCACAAATATATATACATAGCTATATATGCATTTATCTAGCTATATACCTTTCTATCTATCAATCTATATCTTATCTATCTATGTATATCTATTTATATACCTAGATATCTATCTAGATATCTATCTATATATTTAACTAACGATCTAACTATCTAGTATCTATCTATCTAACTATCTATCTAACTAGATACCTATCTATTTATATCTAGATATCAACTACCTATCTATCTATCTAACTATCCATCTATTATCTATCTGTGTATCCATCTAACTATCTATCTACTATCTAGATATCTATCTATCCATAAATCTATCTATCTATTTATATCTATCAATCTACTTACCTATGTATCTATCTATCTATCTAATTATCAATCTATCAATTCATCTATTTATCCAACTCTCTCCTAGCTGCTACTGGCATCGCTACACGCTGCTACGCGCTGCAGGGGGGGATGCTGCTGCTGCTGCTGCTGTTCATGCTGCTGTTGTTGCTGCTTCAACCTGCTGCTGCTGCAGCTGCTAGCTGCTGTGCAAGCTAGCAGCGTGCTGCGCTGCCTCCCCCGCTGCTCGCTGCCCCTCTCGCTCTGCCAGAGGTACACACACAGACACGCCCACACATATATATCTATATATATATATAAACATACATATACATATACACACACAACTCTATATATTCTAACACACACTCATATGCACAAACACACACACACTAGTACATATATAAACACATACATATATATATATATATACACACATATATCTATATATATATATACACACACTAATATATATATACATATACACACACACACTCAAACATATATATATATATACACTCACTTACACACTCTCACTCTCACACACACTAAAACACACACAACTACATACACAAAAACATATATATAAACACACATACAAATATATATATATAGAAACATACACACAAATATATATATACATATATACCTATATAAACACAACACACACAACACACAACAACGCACACAACACTCCACCAACACGCGCCCAACGATCCCTACATGCACAAACACAAATATATATATAAAATATAGCCCAAGAATTCTAGCACACACTCCCCGATGCTAACCCAATGCGCGCACAAGCCCAAAACTAGAAAACCACGCCAAAATGGCCGTTCGGTCATTTCGACGAACACGCGGTGTGCGGTTCGGAAAATCTCCTGAAACGCACACCAAACCAACTCAGAATCAGCCCAAAATTTACCCATGGGTTCTAAACGATGTCTAGATCCTAGAAAAAGTGCTATCCTGTCGATTCTAGGCCCGTGGCGAAAATGCACACGCACTTAGAACCGGCGACGACAAAAACCATAAAAATGCCCGAAACGCCTATTTCTCCGTGACACGACTTCCCGTGTCCGAACGGAGATACGCACTCACCCTCAAGACACCCGACAATGTCTACCTAGGTTCGTCTAACCTAGGGCATCACCCAAAATTGGGCCAAATTCGGATTTCACCCAAAATCGACACAAAACCTAGTGTTAAAGTCTCCAAACACTACCAAACTAGTTCCAACTTTCTCCCACGGGTAGCCATAAGGTCTAGGAAGGCTCTAAACTATTAATTACACTATATAAAAGTAATTACAAGGGGAAAAATTAGGGTTTACCTCTTGGGAGTTGGAATCCCAAGCCAAAATCTCCAAAAAGCTCCAAATCCACCACAACTAGCTTCCAAGCTCCAACACCAAATCTATGCTCTACCCACCTAGGTTGGGGAAGAATGTAGGGTTAGGGTTCACAACCATGAAGAATAGAAGAAGAAAGAAGAGGAATAGGGAACTTACTTGAAGTTGGGAGAAGAAAGGAAGAAGAAAGAAGTAGTGGAGAAGAAGAAGAAGTAAAGATGAAGAGAATGGGAAGGAGTTGTAAACCCCTTGATTTTTCAAGAGATTTTAAATTTAGATTTTAAACAATTTTCTGGAATTTTTTGGGATTTTTCTGTAATTAAAATCAGGCTTTTATTTATTAATGATTTTTAAAATGATAATAAACATTATTAAAATATTATGAAAATAATATTTTTGGGTGTAAAATAAAAAACATGACTTAGGGTAATTTTCTGGGAATTTATTGGACCCCGAAGACATTTTAATTGCCCAAAAACTAATTTTTATTAATTAAATTAAAAATAAAATCAAAAACCCAATCAAACCGGACTGAACCGGGTTCAAACCGGTCTGAACCGTCCGAACCCGGTTCAGTCAGACCGGACCGGCCTATCGGGTCGGGTCCACCCGCACCCGCCCAAAACCTGACCCGTTACTCCCCAGCCTCTCCCACGACTCGGGCGTCCGCTTCCCGCGCCGCTCCCAGCGCTCCGCGTGGCCCTGCCCCCGTGACCTCCGCCCCCGCGGCCACGTCTCCGCCTCGCCCGGCGCCATCTCCCCCTCTCCAACACTATAAAGCCCCCGACCAGCCTCTCCGGCTACCCCCACAGCCAGCCCTAGCAACCGCACGCTACCGCAGCCCGCCTCCCCGTCGTGCTGCCACCGCCCGCCCTAGCTCCGCCGATGTGCCGCCTCGCCCAGTCCCTCCTCCTCCTTCCCCTCAGCCCTCCAGTGCCTCGCCGACAGCCCCCGCCCGCCCCAGCGCTCCGCCCAGCCGCCTCCGCCCGCCCCAGCGCTCCGCCCAGCCGCCTCCGCAACCCGCACGGCCGCCCAGCTCCGGCCGCCGTCCAGAAACCCTAATTCCCAAATTTCTCCCCTCCCTCCGTGTCAGACACAGGACACGTGTCCTATGTCGTGTCGGACATAATTTGACCCCGGTTTTCGAGCCCCGTTCAGGTGCGTGTATCTTCTTGCTCGTAGCTCGGATTTTGATTCCGTAAATTGTGTTGTGAATCCTGTATGACCCTCTCGGTGCTCGGACAAACCGCTCGGGGCATCGCGTCCTGTGGTGATCGTACACCGCGATCCAAAAACAGGAAAAACCAGACCATATTTCACCCCGGAACTGAGTATGCCCCACCAAACGGGACTACTTGGTCGCGCGCGGTCTTCATAGATACGTGCGCATCGTCGATACGGACGTGTGGGATTTCGCAGAAGTCGATTCGGGTGTACGTGCACACCGAAATCAACGCGTATCCGCGGACATCGCCCCGTATCCGTACTTTCTGGAATGCGCCCTAACTTTGTGTATATACGTCGAATTGAGACGAAACTTGCGCCATCGGACTTGTAGCAATACGCTGGTCCTGTGGGTCAAGTTTGGTTCGATTCTGAGAACGTTGACGAAATTGCGTGTCATGGGCCCCACAGGCCCCGCTCGATGGGCGATTTTGTGATCGGCTCATCGAAATCCAATTCTGGAAGTTCCGTTGGGTTCGTATCATCGTTCCTGACCTGTTGACACTAAGTTTGGTGAATTTGGAGACCTTTGACCCGGACACATTTTTCGGTGCAAAGCGGGCCCGCATGTGGACCCCGTTTTGACCCAAAACTGCCGTTTCTGTCCTTGTCTCCAAACTGGACTCAAGGACAGATGTTTCTAGCTGATTGATATTTTCTGGATCTAATGATAATGTTTATTTCAGCAACCGGAGTACCGCTTGCAAATCCAACTGAAGTCAGAGCTGCAATCAGAGCCGGAACCACAGGCAAGTGTACCTTGCCAAACCCTGCAGCTTGCTACTTATTTTTCTGGACTTATTTAGCATCAGTGGACAAGTAAAGCTTGCCAATTCTCAGTAATTCTTGATATAGTAGTTTACTTGATTTCTTGTGGATTTAAATGTAAACTTGTTTTAACTGCTTACCTAGGAAACGTGTAACGTACTTAGTGTCCGATCATAGTCGGGTGCCAACCCCGTACGCGGTGTTGGGTATGTCATTTAGATATGGATACTCGATACCCTTACTCTTGGTACTTGTCCTATCAAGTACAACAAAACCCAGGATACTTGACACTATTCATGAGACAGAATCCTCTTGAGATATTTACGATGATTCTGTCTAGGATATAGGTTATGACATGGACAGTTTATTCCTAGACATTATATGACTGCTGCATTAGTTATGATCTTGCGTGTCATAGACATGAGACGTGTGATTACATTGGGTGGGGAGAGACACACAGGCTACAGGCTATTTTCATATATATATATACTATTAGTGTGAGGTCGTAGACTCTCCAGCAGAGCTAGACCCTTTACGTGTTATTACTGCTACCGGCTCCCCGACACAGAGCTTGTAGCGGTCTCAGCCTGAGTTCTAGTGATGCTCTCAACTTGCATTTATCACTTAGCTGGTTACATAGTTTACCCTGCTGTTTTATTTAATTCTGCTGCACTGCTTATATCTTGGCTTATATTATCTGTACCTTGTTATGTCCCCTGAGGACCTGGAATGGACTATGTCCCCAGGTATAGCTGAAGAGATCCATCCAGAGATACCCCATACCAGAGCACTTCCAGGAGCTGTACCAGGACCTGAAGACGAGCTCGCACCAGAGGACTTCTCCTGAGCATTGGCCGTATGTAGTCATTTATTTCTATTTCCAGTTGATTATTTTCTGTCCATTTACATCTGTTGTACCAGACATATTCTCGGATTATTTCCTGAGATATTTATTAAGATTTGCTTATTTATTCTATTGCATTATTTCTGGCAGTTACTCTGTGTTTATCTGTTGTGGATGAGAATAGATTAGTCTGTGACCTGTATCATTGCTCTATTTCCTGTTAGACTACAGCTTAAGCATGCCCTGATGGATCCATTAAATTGGGTTGTCCATCGGTGCATGCTGCTGGCCATTGCTCACGTGCTCAGTCCCTCGACATTTTGGGACTGGGGCGTGACATGGTTTGGCTGCTGGTTTGCTATTTTTGTCGGGTAAGTGGGCTGTGGGAATCCGACCAAGCAAGAAATATAGGTCACATAAAGTCCAAAATACCAAAATACACTCCTAACTTGGGTTTCGGGGTTCCAAAAGCACTCAAACTAACTCCAAATCTCTCCAACTAACCCACTAAAAATATAATAAATATTCTAAAACCCAAAAATAAGTCTCACAAGGGTATGAGTTGGGTCGGACATGGGTCCACTAGGGTCTGACATGGGTCAAGGCTAGCCAAAACCCTAAAACAATCAATAAAAAATAATACAACCACTATTTAAATATAAATACAATTAAATATAAATAATACACAATTAACCCAAATTAAAATAAAAAAATACCCGGCTCTGGAAATGTGGTGGTGACAGAGCTCCCCTCCCCGGCTGCTACTGCTGCTTCCACCGCGCCTAACTCCGCCGCTGCACCTCTACTCGGCAACCATTACCGTCGAGCTACCCCGGTCTCCACCCGAGTCACCCGTTCCACCATCCCGACTGGAGCTCCTCCGCCTGGTCGATGAGCTCGACAACAGCATCTCTCGACCTTCTCTCCCTGATGGCAGTCGAGCCCACGATGAGAGCCGACCACCCTCTGTCGATCCCCACTCGTCCACCCTCAAATTCTTTATCACCACCGGCCGTATACGCCGAGCCGACCTCCACACTGCCATCACAACCTCCTCCTCTCCGGCTGCTACTATCGCGTCCCTCCACGATGAGAGTCGAGCAACCCAGCTACCTCGACCCATCGGCTGTAGTCGACCGGATCATCCAGACCGCCGGAAGCCTCGGCCATTACCACGCCTGAACGACCCATCCGGCCACCTCGATCATGACTTGTTATCCACCTGAACACCGAAGACCCGCTGAAGTCGACCGGAGAAGCCCGCTGCCCGACCTTCGTCTGCACCTAAGCATGCGACACTCGTCGACCGTCAAAACCTGCCGGAGTCAACCGCTGAACCACCACTCCTCTTCCCTGACTGCTTCCCGTCGGCCTCCCCGAGCCCCTCCTTCGTCCTCCTCACCTGAGTTCTCCCTGACCTCGCATAAGTTTACCATCATCATCACCTTCATCGTGGACATCGTCGTCATCATCACCTCCGTCGTCATCGCCGCTCTCGTGCACGTGCACGCCGAAGCCAAAGTAAGGAGCATTTCTCTTGTGATTGTTGTGTACGCATGTATACGCGTATTATATTTTGGTATATGGGTAGTATGTATGTATGTATGTATTAGTGTTAGTGTATGTATTAGTATATGTATAATATATAATTGGTATATATATACATATATATATAGTATATTTCTCAAATTAGTATATATATACATATGTATATGTATTCCCTAGTATACGTTTAATATGTATATAATTGGTATGTATACATACATATATATATATACATAGTATAAATTCTATTAAGTGTATATACATATATCTATTATATATGTAATTAATGAGTATTAATGTATATGTTATTTAATAATATGAATAATATATCTATGTACTAGATGACCCGAGTGTAACCACGGATACCCCGTAGTTACATTGACCTGTGACCATGTAATATGTTAGCAGACTGCCATATGTACACCGACGTACTGGCAAGACCCGTATTATTGACTGTCTGTTACGCACAGCAATTACAAACATGACACCTCCTAGCATAGTCTTCGAGTTCATTGTGTTTGATTGTGTGTGTTAGTGTAATGTCTGATGCAATATTGTATTATATGATATGTCTATAGGACTGTTGGATCATTCAGACGATACTTTAGAAACAGGACATTGGTATTGCCAGCTAAGGACCACAGGCGAGTATATTTTCTGATAATTTTCGTTATTTGATAATTCATATAATTCCAGTATTTAGAAATGTTACATCTGATTCTTGACACTGTGCTACACGGACTAGTATATAGATTGGATCTGCAGTCATGAGATGTTACATTGGTTATCGTATTGACATTGTACACGATATTGATATTAGACATTGATATTAGACATTGTACATGATATATTATACATTTATCGTGTATTATGACGTGTCATGGTTGGATCCACAGTACTAGTTGGGGGCGAAGAAATTGCTAGTGAGAGATGTGATCAAATTCCTATCGTACAAGTGTAGATATTGTTAGTGTTAATCATACGCCTCACATATGATTAGCCAGGTCATGTAGCTGTCGTACAAGTTCCCAAGCCGATCATATTTTTAAACTACTATTTCAAATACTTAGAATAGTTACAGTTCTCTATTTTTAGTTCATATACTACATCACCCGTATATGATATTGCACCTCGTTCTCTTTATTTCATATATGCATTGACTGTACCATATTGCCTATATTGCCTGTCTTTTTATTTTTGCCATTGTATTTATTCATTGTCTTCTCTCAGTATATAGCATCATCTATTTATTGTTTTATAGTCCTTATCAATTAACTGGAACTATTATTTGGGTTGTACTTCGCTCCATCCTGACTGGAAATATTTTTCCAGACTGCGCCTTAGAGGACTGGTGTCCAACATTTTATGGACCATAGGGAGAGTAGCTGCAGACTTGGACCTTGTAGCCAGGTGTGATTCCGGAAGGTCTAGCCGGGATCACTAGTTATTTAGTTAGTTACTTTTAGAAGATTTTGGTACAGGATTTGTCTCCAGCATATTTTGTTAAAACTTGGATTTTATTGTTGAGTTAGATTATTTTTATTTTAGACTTGTGTTGTATTTTATTTATTTCTTCGATATCTTATCGTGCTGTAGTTATGTGATTGAGTATATTATTCATATTATATTGTGATATCCCTGTCTCCTTAGGGAGTTGGATGCTCGTATGAGATTGGTTAGATAGTATTATGACTTAGACAGCATTCTACCGCCGATGCTGCGGCGTAGGCTGGACGTACTCACGTACTCGTGCCCCAAAATTCGGGTGCGGTTCGTGTCACATTTTTAGTAGTGGCCCATGTAGGTCGACTTCGCAAATTATGGGATGTCGTGGTAGTATGACGTCTTAGTTGTACTACTGTGTACCTGCAATAGGATCTAGGATATAACATACTAGGATGGGAGCGAATACTCAATCACAATTAGGAACATTTCCAATCTATTTATCTTGTTATCCCTATTTTTTCTTCTGAATGTTGCTTCCTTAGAATTTTACTGTCCTCCCTTGATGATATCGCATCTATTGCCTTAATTTATTCTTTTCGGTCTGCCTTCAGGATATCGTCGAAGACAAGATCTATGAGAGTGGGAGCATCAGCTTCAGAGAGGACTGCCACGACCTGATGGATAGACCTTTGGAGTTTCTCCTGCATCTCCTATTTATATAGGAGTATCTGCAATTTTTGGGGATCCTCCTCCCGTACCTATTCAGAGGATTGCCCCAGCTGTGACAGAGAACCTTCCACCTCCACCGACTCTGATTCCCGGAGGTGTGCCCACTGACAGAGTATAGATGTTTACTTTGATCCAAGGCATATTAGAAGCCCAGAGAGTGACAACAGAAGCTCAACGAGTTCAATCTGAGGCTCAGAGGGTGCAGGCCGAGGCGCACCAGGCACAGACAGAGCTGATGAGAGAGAGCATAGAGAATGCTCATCAAGTGGCTCTCCAGGCTGTGGAGAGAGTAGCACAACACCAGCAGTTTCCTGGCCAGCAGTAATAGCAGAGATCAGGCACTATAGTGGACTTCAAGAGGATGATGCCTCGAGAGTTCAAAGGCACAGAAGGAATACTCTATGTTAACGATTGGTTAGAGGACATAGAGAGAAACTTGCGCTTAGCACAGATTTCGGAGATTCTTTATATCGAGGCCGCTGGCAGTCAGATGTTTGATATCGCGCTGACGTGGTATCGTACCGAGCTGAGATCACTAACGGAGGACTTACTTGGGAGGACTTCAAGGATCTCTTCAAGGAAAAATTCTTTTTTGACGTAGCTTTGGGTGCATTGGAAAGTTAGTTACATGACTTAGTCCAAGGAAGCATGTCAGTCGACGAATACGCCGTAGAGTTTTACCGATTGAGTCGATTCGCGCCATCGATGATTCGAGATCCAGGAGACAGAGCATAGAAATTTAGGAAGGGATTGAATAGAGAGATCAAGTCTCGTACTTCGGGATGACATACTGCTATATTTGAGGGTATTCTGATGGATGCCCAGATTGCTGAAGATGACTTGGACCTCAGGCCCAAGAAAGGACGTGATACTTCTGGAGCCACAGGTGGTAACACAGAACCGGCCAAGCGCCCACACTTTCAACAACAACAATAGGGGCCGTACCAACAGCAGCATCAGCAACATCAGGTACTAGTTCGTGTTCAACAGGATCAGCAGCAGCCTCCGAGAGAGACACAGCAGACTTGTCATTTCTGTAAGAAGCCAGGTCACCTTTGGGAGAGCTTTAGAACGAGGCTAGGACTTTGTTTGCACTGTGGCGCTGTAGGACATCGAGTGAGGGATTGTCTTCTAGCTCCTTATCTTCCCGGCCAGCGAGCAGCTCCAAATCATAGAGATCCAGTTAGGCCACTTGTGGAACCGCATATTGCTCAGCACCCGCGAAGGGAGCCACCCCAGCCGGGCGGAGCATTTGCGATGACGGTCGAGGAGACCGATACTGCAAGTGATGTGTTAGCAGGTTCTTTTCTTTCCTTTCCTTCTGTTCCTTTTCGCCTATTTGATTGATTGATTGATTCCTTGGTACCGTAGCTTGTATTCATGATTTTTTTGTTAGAATATAGTTAGTAGTACACCCTGACAGAGAATGCAATACCATGACAAAAGACACCATAACCATATATATTTCCTTAGATTGCATGTTGTATGACTGTAGGTAGAATTTTCTTAGACCTTGATTATTAGGGGTTTGACCGTAGTAAAGATTAATGAAGAGGTTATGACTGGACAGAGAGAGACAAGGTGCCTTAAAATTCGAGGATAAACATTGATTTAAATAAAGAGTTGAGAATCCAATACGGCAGAATTGACGATTTTGTTAAATCATTAATTTTTATGAAGATTATGATATAATTAAATTTGTCATTAAATTTTGAGGAATTAAGAAGATTATCAGTATATTTATTTGCCTAGAAGATATAAATTTAAGCTTATATTTTTAATGTTGTATTTGAAGATTTCGCGAGTCTTATATTATTTGATTATTGTGTGGGAAAAGAATAGAAGAGTAAGATCGCTAATGGATTAGGGTTGAATTCAAATTTTTGGGATAAGATTCAATCTTATAATATACGTTGATTTGATTTAAATTAGAGGATTGGATATTAAATTTTGAGTATTTAGTTAATTAACTTAAAATTTTGGAGGAGATTATAATAAGAATGGAATTTGATTTTTAATTTTAAAGATTTGTAGGAATATGATACTTATAGAATTTTGAAAGAAATTGTAAAATAACAATATGGATTTACTTCATGATTATATGATTAAATAAATTTAATTTTGATGAAAAAAAAATTGGTAAATACAACTATTGAGAATTTTAAATTTCGAGGATAAAATTCTTTTAAGGAGGGTAGACTTGTCACTACCACATCCTGAAAATAGGTGTATTTTTTGTCATTTTATATATTATAGGTATTGTGTGTATTTGTTTTAAATAATTGTATGATATGTGTATATATATGTGTGTGTATTATATATAGTGTTCATTAATGCATGAGTTAGTAGACTAGGCCTAGATGCCCACTAGATGGAGCACTGACCGAAATATAGTATTATGGATTTAATTTGTAATTATTCGGGATTAAATATTAAGGATTATAATTATTATTATGATTTTATTTAATTGTTACACCCTACCGTTGTTGCAATATTCTGAGCCCAATATTAGCCCATAATTTCCAACAAGTTGTTACATTCTAGACTTGACACGCCAACTTAGGCGCTGGACTTTTCTGCCACTCAAAATCATAATCCTTTGTGCTCTAATTTAATTGCACAACTTTCCGTGCCCGAAATCCATTATTTAATCCTGTGTCGCGCACCTGTGTCGTTGCCATCAATTTTGAGACACCAACTCCATCCGTTTAGCCGGACCAATTAAAGGGTCCAAGACTGACACCAGGCCTACACCTTTCATGACCTTTGTGTCAATCCAAATTTAGACCCCATGTGCCCCCATTTAATTTAAGAGCACATGACAATTTATTTTAATTAAATTGGGGATACCAACTTTGACTAATCCCATCTTAACTCCAATTTAACCCAATACCCCCTTTAATTAAGTCCACACAAAACACACAACACTCCCTCACCCTACAAAACACCAAAAACTAATTCCTCCACCAATTTTCCATCATTTTATGTGTTTGTGTAAATATCCAAATTTAAGGGGCTTAATTACAAATGTTGCACTAGGTGTCATCACTCCATTAGTTCAAACCAAATGGAGAAGCCCTCAACTCATTGACTAGTCAACCACATTTCCCCTCTCCTTTGTATGTATATTTTTCCATGGTGAATCTGAGCCACTCATTCAAATGAGGACTCATCATCACCATACACTCTACATCACCCTTCCCTATAAAATGTCTCCTCACACACCCTTTCCCAAGCAGGCCCTAATCCCCAAAACCTAGGAAAACCCCCTCCCACTTTCTCTCTCCTCCCTCCTCACAAACCCACAACCGTAGCCTCTCTTTTTTCCATTTCTTCCTTTCTTCTTCTTCATTTCTTCTTCTTCTTCCTCATCACCTCTTCTTTAGCCCGGTTCAACCGAACCGGGCCGGACTCCGACGGACCTCTGTACGCAGCGACCGGCCGAGCTCCCCTACCCGGCTGCTACTGCTGCTTCCACCGCGCCTGACTCCGCCGATGCACCTCTACTCCGACAACCATTACCGCCGAGCTACCCCGGTCTCCACCCGAGTCACCCATTCCAACATTCCGACCGGAGCTCCTCCGCCTGGTCGACGAGCTCGACAACAGCATCTCCCGACCTTCTCTCCCTGACGGCGGTCGAGCCCACGACGAGAGCCGACCACCCTCTGTCGATCCCCACTCGTCCACCCTCATCTTCTTCATCACCACTGGCCGGATACGCCGAGCCGACCTCCACACTGCCATCACAACCTCCCCCTTCCCGGTTGCTACTGCCGCGTCCCTCCACGACGAGAGCCGAGCCACCCAGTTGCCTCGACCCACCGCCTGTAGTCGACCGGATCATCCAGACCGCCGGAAGCCTCGTCCACGACCACGCCTGCACGACCCATCCGGCCACCTCGATCACGACCTGCTGTCCACCTGAACACCGGAGACTAGCTGAAGTCGACCGGAGAAGCCCGATGCCCGACCTTCGTCTGCACCCAAGCACGTGACACTCGTCGACCGTCGAAACCTGCCGGAGTCAACCGCTGCACCACCACTCCTCTTCCTCGACTGCCGTCGACCTCCCTGAGCCCCTCCCTCGTCCTCCTCACCTGAGTTCTCCCTGACCTCGCATAAGTTCACCATCATCATCACCTTCGTCGTGGACATCGTCGTCATCATCACCTCCGTCATCGTCTTCATCGCCGCTCTCGTGCACGTGCACGCCGGAGCATTTCTCTTGTGATTATTGTGTACGCATGTATACGCGTATTATATTTTGGTATATGGGTAGTATGTATGTACATATTAGTGTTAGTATATGTATTAGTATATGTATAATATATAATTGGTATATATATACATATATATATAGTATATTTCTCAAATTAGTATATATATACAAATTTATATGTATTGTATATGTATTCTCTAGTATATGTTTAATATGTATATAATTGGTATATATATATATATATATATATATATATATATATATATATATATATATATATATATATATATATATATATATATATATACATAGTATAAATTCTATTAAGTGTATATATATATATATATCTATTATATATGTAATTAATGAGTATTAATGTATATGTTAGTTAATAATATAAATAATATGTCTATGTACTAGATGACTCGAGTGTAACCACGGATACCCCGTAGTTACATTGACCTGTGACCATGTAATATATTAGAAGACTGCCATATGTACACCGACGTACAGGCAAGACCCGTATTATTGACTGTCTGTTACGCACAGCAATTACAGACGTGACACCCCCTAGCGTAGTCTTCGAGTTCATTGTGTTTGATTGTGTGTGTTAGTATAATGTCTGATGCAACATTGTATTATATGGTATGTCTATAGGACTGTTGGATCATTCAGACGATACTTTGGAAACAGGACATTGGTATTGCCAGATAAGGACCTCAGGCGAGTACATTCTCTGATAATTTCTGTTATTTGATAATTCATATAATTCCAGTATTTCAAAATGTTACATCTGATTCTTGACACTGTGCTACACGGACTAGTATATAGATTGGATCTGCAGTCATGAGATGTTACATTGGTTATCGTATTAACATTGTACATGATATTGATATTAGACATTGTACATGATATATTAGACATTGATCGTGTATCGTGACGTGTCATGGTTGGATCCACAGTACTAGTTGGGGGCGGAGAAATTGCTAGTGAGATATGTGATCTAATCCCTATCGTACAAGTGTAGATATTGTTAGTGTTAATCATACGCCTCACGTATGATTAGCCAGGCCATGTAGCTGTCGTACAAGTTCCCAAGCCGATCACATTTTTAAACTACTATTTCAAACACTTAGAATAGTTACAGTTCTCTATTTTTAGTTCATATACTACATCAACCGTATATGATATTGTACATCGTTCTCTTTATTTTATATATGCACTGACTGTACCATATTGCCTATATTGCATGTCTCTTTATTTTTGCCATTGCATTTATTCATTGTCTTCTCTCAGTATATAGCATCATCTATTTATTATTTTATAGTCCTTATCAATTAACTAGAACTGTTATTTGGGTTGTACTTCGCTCCATCATGACTGAAAATATTTTTCCAGACTGCTCCTTAGAGGACTGGTGTCCGACATTTTATGGACCACAGGGAGAGTAGCTGCAGACTTGGACCTTGTAGCTAGGTGTGATTCTGGGAGGTCTAGCCGGGATCACTAGTTATTTAGTTAGTTACTTTTAGCAGATTTTGGTACTGGATTTGTGTCCTGCATATTTTGTTGAAACTTGGATATTATTGTTGAGTTAGATTATTTCTATTTTAGACTTGTGTTGCATTTTATTTATTTCTTCGTTATCTTATCGTGCTGTAGTTATGTGATTGAGTATATTGTTCATATTATATTGTGATATATGTGTCTCCTTATGGAGTTGGATGCTCGTGTGAGATTAGTTAGATAGTATTATGACTTAGACAGCATTCTACCGCCGATGCTGCGGCATAGGATGGACATACCCACGTACTCGTGCCCCAAAATTTGGGTGCGGGTCATGACACGTGCGGCCTCTTTATTACTTTTGGGTTAAGTGTTTATTACCAGATGTTTCGTTACTAATAAAGAGAACTTTTTTATGTCTCAAAGTGTGATACCTTATTTGCGTACTCTGTTGCATTCGTTCTAAAGTATATCATTATGCCTAGGCCTTGTGCACGCGCGCCTTACGCGTGCACGACATCATGTCCGGGGGACGATTATCGATTTAGCGGAAATCGGGACGGATCATATTGGTATCAGGGCATGGCTTCAGATCCTTTGACCTTCAAGTCAGAATGAGTTTTATTGAAACGACCCTGTCCCTCCCAGATTAACTCTTGAATTCGCTTGGCCAAAATAAGATGCGTTCCATATAGTGAGTCTATAATATATTTTGAGACTGATGCAAGTTACTTTTCTTTGAAGGAACGGCCTCAGAGCCGGATGCATAAGTGCAGATGGTGGCGCAAGTGCAAAGGAGCAGTTCTGGCACATCGAGCAGCTCAGGAAGTCCAGCTGCCGCACCCATTGTCGATCCGTTCGAGCGGATGATGCGTTTGATGGAAACGCAGCAGAGACAAACCAAGTTACGTTAGAGCCAATTCGAGTCCCGAATTTAGGCTCAATTTCTGGCGCAGCGGACTCAGGCCAAAGCACAGCAGAAGCAAATGGATACCTTATAAAAGATTATGACGACGCTCGTCGCCAGCAACCATTCTGCATCAGCGACCGCCGCGACAGTGCCAGTTGTAGCCAAAACCGCGGTGCTTAAGGGCTCTCAGGAACCTCCGCCCTCAGACGAAAAGGGTCCCATCCTGCAAATATCTGAGTTTAAAAAGATGTGACATGCTACCTTAAAGGGACCGAGGATCCCTCCGTGGTGATGGATTGGCTGGTTGAGTTGGAAGACCACTTCGAAGTGCTTTGCATGGACAAAATAAAGAGAGTCTCTTGCGCTCAACTTCAGCTCCGTTTAAACGCACATGATTGGTGGCATATGCACAAACAAGCTATAATGAGTGAAGATGACAGGACGACTATTTTTTGGTTCGTGTTCTGTAAGGCCTTTGAGGAGGAGTATCTTCCACCCGTCGTCTGTCGCAAGGAGGAAGACGAATTTACACATCTACAACAAGGAAACATGACAGTACGGCAGTACGCCTCAGAATTCAACAGACTTACAAAATTTGCTAAGTCTCATCTTTGCGATGCCGAAAGTCAATCCCGAAGGTTTGAGATAGGACTGCAACCTTCTATTCGTGCACACGTCGTCGTTTCCCAGTATAGTACGATGAGAGAATCTCTAAACCATGCCCTCTCCCTAGAGCCGTAGTACCCTCCAGTTCGCACCGGCGCTGTACATAATTTCAATCACAAGCGCCTAGCAACACAGGGGGTAACAACGCATCCAAGCTCCCCTATAATGGCAGTAATCATGGTGCAAAACCAGGGAGAGGTAGTGAGTTCGTTTGCCACCGATGTAATTGTACCGGACACATCGCTCGAAACTGTCGAGTATTCAATGGCATGTGCTTTAAATGCAGTCGCCAGGGGCATATGGCAGTGAACTGTCGGGAGGAAGGACCAAACCAGCAGCGGCAACAAAATTGTATGCCTCAAGATCAGGGGCAAGCACCTCGAGTGAACCAGACGGCATCGCAGAACGCTCAGGGCCGGGTCTATGCTCTGACTCGGGAAGAGGCACTTGCATCAAACACGACGGTGTCAGGTATATTACTTTTCAATAATGTACCTGCTCGAGTATTATTTGATTCTGGTACCACATATAGTTTTATTGCGACAGATTTTGCCATCGAGAACAGATTTCCTATAACACCGCTAGGCCTAAACCTTAGCGTCCGTACTCCATCGGGCGTGGATTTGCCTGCTCATTTAGTTTGTCATGAAGGTAACATTTGCATCGGGGGAAGGAAATTATCACTAGATGCGATAGTCTTAGACATAAGGGATTACGACAACATTCTGGCTATGTGTTTCGTCTACCTGGCGAGATCGAATTTGCTATGCGTGCAGTCCACAATCGAGAGCGCCAAATGCCTGCATGGTGATCTCTGTAATGTTTGCTCGGCGGATTATACGTTCCGGCTGTAATGGGTACTTGGCGTCCGTTCGAGACACGCAGCGAGATTGCGCAAATTTTGAGTCTATTTCTGTTGTGGCGGATTTTCCTGATGTGTTTCCCGATGAGTTGTCCGACATGCCGCCCGATCGGGATATTGAGTTCACTATTGATACGTTTCCAGAAACTCAACCAATTTCCAAAGCTCCCTATCGAATGGCCCCGGCAGAACTAAAAGAGTTAAAGGTTCAGTTGCAAGAATTGCTAGATAAGGGGTATATTCGTCCCAGCATGTCTGCGTGGGGTGCACCTGTATTATTTGTAAAGAAGAAGGATGGCTCGTTGCGGCTTTGCATCGACTATCGTGAATTGAATAAGGCCACTGTTCGAAATAAGTACCCCCTTTCCAGGATCGATGATATCTTCGATCAACTACATGGTGCAACGGTATTCTCAAAAATTGATCTTCGCTCAGGTTACCATCTGCTCAAGATTAGGCCGGACGATGTGCCAAAATCAGCCTTTCGCACTCGCTACGACCACTATGAGTTTTTGGTAATGCCATTCGGATTAACCAATGCCCCTGCCGCCTTTATGGACTTAATAAATCGTGTATTCCGGCCGTATCTTGACAAGTTTGTAGTAGTGTTCATTGATGATATCTTGGTGTACTCGAAGAATGGGGAGGAATATACAGATCACTTATGGACCGTGCTACAGACTCTTCGGGACAACAAGCTATATGTGAAACTGAGTAAGTGTGAATTCTGGCTGAGCAGTGTATCTTTCCTCGGGCACATCATTTTTGCAGGAGGCATTTCAGTCGATCCAAAGAAAGTTGAAGCCATCGTCGAGTGAAAGCGGCCTACATTCGTCAGTGATATTCGAAGCTTCCATGGGCTAGTGGGCTACTACCGACATTTCGTAAAGGATTTTTTCAAATTAGCATCACCTCTGACTCGCCTCACACAGAAGGGAGTCACGTTTGAGTGGTCCGCCGACTATGAAGCCTCGTTTAAAGAGTTAAAGCATCGCCTCACCTCTGCCCCATTACATGCACTACCAGACGAGACATCGGGATTCCAAATATTCAGCGATGCGTCAGGACAGGGCTTAGGGTGTGTACTCATGCTACATGATAGGGTGATAGGCTATGCATCTAGGCAACTGAAAAAGCACGAGAAGAATTATCCTATGCATGACCTGGAGCTAGCGGCAATTGTGTTCGGGCTAAAATTATGGCGACACTACCTCTATGGAGTGGCTTGCCGAATTTACACCGATCGCAAAAGTTTAAAGTACCTATTCACCCAAACGGACCTCAACCTACGTCAGCGGCGTTGGCTAGAATTAATACAAGACTATGACATGACGATTGACTACACACCTGGCAAGGAAAATGTTGTAGCGGATGCGTTGAGTCGAGTGTTTGCGGGATCCCTATCCGATGATTGCAGGTTACAAAGGGACTTAGAGGAAATGGACGTTGAGCTCCGAATTCGATATCACGGCGCGCGGGTTGCTCAAATGCGATTCGTACCCAACCTGTTAGAGAGGGACACATCTACTCAGAGGAACGACCCATTCCTAAGAAAAATGTATGAGCAGATTCTAGCGGAGAAGGCGATGGACTTTGCAGTAGATGAGAATGGAGTGTTGCGAGTTAATGGAAGACTATGCGTCCCCAATGACTCAGAACTCAGAAAGGAGATCCTTGCGGAAGCTCACTATGCAGCCTATATGGTCCATCCCGGAAGCACGAAGATGTATAAAGACCTTCGCACTATTTTCTGGTGGCACGGCATAAATAAGGATGTGGCGCTCTTTGTGTCGCAATGCATAACCTGTCAGAGGGTGAAAGCAGAATATCAGAGACCGGGCGGAGAAATACAGAATTTTGCTATCTCGAAATGGAAGTGGGAGCACATAAGCATGGACTTCATCGTTGGCTTGCCAATGACGCGACGGGGGAACGACACAATCTGGGTCATCGTCGACCGGTTGACCAAATCAGCGTACTTCATTGCCATTAAAGCAACTTGGAGCATCGATTGCCTTGCCCAGACCTACCTTGATGAGATAGTTCGGCTGCACGGAGTACCAGTTTCTATATTGTCTGATCGGGACGGACGAATCCTATCACATTTCTGGGAAAGCCTTCAGTCAGCGATAGAGACCAAGTTGAAGTTCAGCTCAACCTACCATCCTCAAACCGATGGCCAAATAGAACGGGTGAATCAGGTACTAGAAGACATGCTGCGTCTTTGCGTAATCGATTCGAAGTCAAGTTGGGACGTCCACCTACCGTTGGCCGAATTTGCATACAACAACAGTTATCAGTCCAGCATCCAAATGGCTCCGTACGAGTTGTAATAGAAGAGGGAAAAAGAAAATGTACAGAAACTCTTAACTGAAATGAAAATTGGAACATGATTCTTGATTACATTCCTATCTCCTCTCCTCTCCTCTCTATTTATAAGAAATCAGCTCTGATACGAGCGGGTATCACACACAGTAAGTTGCTGACTTGGCATTGCTGTCTTGACACCTCAGACCCAAGTTGGCTTCTCTTGCTGACTGGATTTAGTAGTATTTTGTTGAGTTGGACTTAAGAAATGAAACTGAAATGAAACTGGAATTCTTCCTGGGTCTCACTGTTCAGCTCCTCTGATACTCCCCGTCTTGAGCTCAGGTAGCCATCTTGAGCTCAAAGTCTATGAAAGCTGAAGGAGAAAGGATCCATCAATTGGCAAGCTGATACTGCTTCTGATACTGAGTCTTCTCCTCTTGTTAGCTTCTTAGGATCAAGTTGATACTGCTTCTGATACTGATACTACTTCTGTTGTGTACAGGAGCACATAGGTAAGCTGAGCCTTCAATGTCCTACACATGATATTAGTCCCCTTCACTGACTGAGAGTGTTGTAGCCTTCCCCTTCACTGAGAGCACCCTCCCTTCACTGACTGATAGTAGTCCCCTTTACTGACCACTCTGGTATCTCCCTACTGATCTTGTATCACTCACTGATTGAGCTTGTATCAATTCCCTCCCCTTAACTTGACCTTGTCTCAAGGTCAAAATAAGAAAACTCTTTGAGGAACTTTTCATATGGCACCCAAGTAAGAATGTTTGAGTCTCCATTCTTCCATTGCACTAATAAATCTATTGCTGCACCATTCCTGCTGTATTAAGCTAGCTATATATGCTACTAAATTTGAGAGAACTGCAGGAGTGAACTGCTAGAACTGCATAACTACATTGATGCATTGACTCATTGACACTGAGCTAGAGTTTACTGAGCTTGCGAGCTAAGCTTTACTGAACTTGAAAGAGAGCTATTGAGAATGAATGTATCAATTCTTGTCTAATCTTGTAAGCTTCTTAGAGTTGTCAGCTTGTGCTTGGGAGCTTCTTAACTTCCTTTGGCTTCTTTGGTATATTTCTGATACTTCTCTCTGATAGCCATTCTGATACTCGAACTTTTGCTTGTGTGCAGAGCCTTGCAGAGCATGTTTGCGCAAATAAGAACTTGAAATCCTAATGTAGCCATGGCAATAGCATATACAATGATGCCTACTGGCTGCACCCTTATCTTGCCAATAAGGTATTTGTGGACATTTATATTCTTCATGGACAGATGTGTAAACCAAAGAATTCCTCCTGGATCCCATACCTTTACCATTTCTTGTAACACCCGAGTGAAGTTTTCCCGTCCTTTTTTCTGCTTAGATGCGCCTCTCTTCAGCTTCCTGTTTTTTTCTTTGACCCAAGTACTCATTGAATGCTTGCTTCCTCTCTCCAAGCGTCTTTAATGCACCATCTCCCTTGTCATTTATGACAACTCTAATAGCCAGCTCCGAGGTCCAGTTAGATTCAACATTTACGGATTCAAGCCGTGATTTGAAGGCATTTTTAGCATCCATTACACCAGATCCCAAGTTTACAGCAACAAATGGTAATGGCGTAATAGGGCTACTAATGTGTGACCCTCGAACAACATATGTTGTTCTAGACGAAGAAACAAGAGCAGCAGAAGGTACAACAACAGTTGTAGTTGTTCCTGAAGCTACCATAGCATTTGGTGTGACTGAGCTAAAAGCCGACATTGGAACTGGACTAGATTCTCCTGCAGATACCATTGGAGGAGTCAATACTCTTTAGTGTTTTTAGAAGGAACCTCTGCAGAAGGAATGTTTAAAAATGTAGTGCCAAGAGAAGATGCCCCCATAACTGAAGGATAATGAGTTTTGAACGTCTCTAGGAACCGGTAATCTATAACATTTAATGCCAAGTCTCTGATCCACAGCATCCTGAACTCCCCGTCACACGCCGGAGCCACCGAGGGAGGTAGCTGTTGGTACTGCAGCATCTTTGACTGGACCTACGCCGGCAGCGCCGGTGGCGGAATCTGGGACGGCTGGTGGTTACCCATCTGCTGTGGAAGCTGAGCCACGTACTGATGTTGGCACTGGGCGGGGACAAGCAGAGGATGGCAGAGGATGGGAATTGAAAGGAAAAGAAGAAGAAAATCTAGACAATGATGAGAACTACAATTACATGGGAATTGAAAGATGTTGAAATTAGTTGATTATTTTATTGATTGTCTCATTGGCATTATATAGCCTTACAGTCATTAATACAATGATCTCAATCATTATGACAATAATCTCATAATGGAATATCCTGTGACATATTCTGGCATCCCAAATATGTCCTCAGGATATTCCCATGTGCTTATACTATACTTAAATATGACACCCAACATACCATATCAACACTCTCCCTCACGATGGGTGAAAGATATTCACTAAGCCCATCTTGTCACATCCTCTAATCATGCTCACTGAGGCAAGTCCCTTGGTTAGTCCATCTGCTACTTGATCTCTGGTTGGAACATGGCCAAGCTCCAGTAATCCACTATCCAACTTCTCTTTGATGAAGAATCTATCAATCTCGATGTGTTTGGTTCTGTCATGCTGTACTGGATTGTTGGCGATACTAATAGCTGACTGATTGTCATATCACAGCTTCATCTTGGCTCCTTGATCCAGCTTCAGCTCCACCAGCATATTCTTCAACCATAGCAGCTCTGCAACTCCCAAGGCCATAGCTCTGTACTCTGCTTCAGCTGTCGATCTGGCCACCACAGACTGCTTCTTACTCCTCCAGGAGACCAAGTTATCTCCTACAAATATGCAATATCCCGAGGTAGACCTCCTGTCATCAGCACAACTAGCCCAGTCAGAATCACAGTAGCCCTCGATGCTCACGTGATTGTTCTTCTTGAATATTAGTCCCTTCCCGGGAGCACCTTTCAAGTACCTCAGAATCTGGTACACTGCATCCATTTGACCCTTTCGTGGGTCATGCATGTAGCGGCTTACCACATTTACTGCAAAGCAGATATCAGGACGTGTGTGGCTCAAATAGATCAACTTGCCAACCAGTCTCTGGTATCTGTCCTGATCAACTGGTTCTCCAGCCTCAGCATCAATCTTGAACCTCTGATCTATTGGTGTCGCTGCAGGTTTGCACCCCAACATCCCAATTTCTGTGAGAAGGTCCAGTGCATACTTCCTTTGAGAGAGAACAATCTCCTCTGCTTCTCGAGCAATCTCAATCCCAAGAAAGTACCGAAGAAGGCCGAGATCCTTCACCTCGAATTCCTTGCCAAGCTTTCCTTTGAGTTGGGCGATCTCCTGTTCATCATCTCCTGTGATAATCATATCGTCCACATACACCGCAAGCATGGTGATGTGGCCTCCACTCCGACGGAAGAACACAGTATGATCAGCATTGATCTGCTGATATCCCATCCATATCATCGCCCTTCTGAATCTGTCAAACCACGCTCGAGGAGACTGCTTCAGTCCATAGAGGGACTTCTTCAACCTGCAGACCTTGCCTACTGTCTGATTGGTGCCAAATCCTGGTGGTATCTCCATGTACACCTCCTCCACTAGATCTCCGTGAAGAAACGCATTCTTCATATCCAGTTGGTGTAGCTTCCATCCACCATTCGCTGCCAGAGAAATCAGAGTCCTGACAGTACTCATCTTTGCAACTGGTGCAAATGTCTCGTCATAGTCGATGTCGTATGTCTGACTGTATCCTTTGGCTACTAATCGATCTTTGTAGCGCTCAACCTGTCCATTTGGGTTCTGCTTCACGGTAAAGATCCATTTGCATCCAACTGCTCTCTTTCCCTCTGGCAGTCTCACAAGCTCCCAAGTGTGGTTCTTCTCCAGAGCTCCCAACTCCTCGTGCATTACCGCTTTCCACTTTGGATCGTTCTTGGTAACCTGCTAATTGTTAGGTACAGTAATACTATCCAAAGATGCTGTAAATGCTCCATGAGAAGAAGGGATATGGTCATAAGAAACAAACTGAGCAATATCCCAACCATATCTGTTTGGAGGATTTTCTGCATTGCTGCGAGTGTTCCTCCGTACAGATAGTGGTGTGGGAGGAGTAGAAGTAGGAGGAATGATATCTTATGAAAGAGGGGGTATCACCTGAAGGGGGGTTGGTATCGGTGCCTCAGGAGTTGGGACGAACGCAGGCAAGGGACTTGGCACTGGCACTGGCGGTACTGGTCCTGCAGTTTGCTTCTCTCTCCTGCTGTTGGTAAGTAACTCTCCCTGAGTCGTAGGCCTAACACCTTCACCTTCTTGTCCCTTCTCCGTGCCTCTATGCCAAACTTCTAAATCGGTTACCACCAAATTCTCCATCTTTCCCTTTCGTCTAATACTGGCAGTATTAGGCGTGTTGTGTGAAGTTTCGTCCTGGCGGTAGTATGGCTCATGCTCCCGAAAGTGAACATACATGCTGACAAACTTCTTCTTCTCTACTGGACTCCAGCACACATACCCCTTCTGGGTCACCGAGTAGCCTACGAAGATGCTTTTGACCGCTCTAGGGTCAAGTTTCCCAACTGATGGCCTGTTGTCCTTCACAAAACACACACACCCAAACACCTTCAGTGGGAGTATCCCACTATTATTGCCTTGAAATACCTCACATGGGGACTTCCATCCGAGGACCTTCGAGGGCATCCTGTTGATGAGTTGAGCTGCTGTCAACACTGCATGCCCCCACAGACTCTGTGGGATATTCATGTCGATCATCATACTTCTTGCGACCTCCAGAAGGTGTCTGTTTTTCCTTTCTGCAACTCCATTTTGTGCTGGTGTGTATGCACAGGTGGTCTGATACTGTATTCCGTGTGCTGACAGGTATTCTGCAAGCGTCCTGTTAGTATACTCCGTTCCATTGTCAGACCTCAGTACATTCACAATTGTTTTGTACTGAGTCTGAACATGCTTATGGAAATCCCGAAATAAGCAGGTACATCATTCTTATTTTTTATCAAATATAACCAGGTAACACGAGAGGCACACTCAATAAAAGAAACAAAGTACTTATAACCATTCATAATGTTAGTAGCACATGGACCCCAGATATCAGAATGTACTACCTCAAAAGCAAAAGTGCTCCTATGATCCGTGCCAACATATGAGCTCCTAGTAAGTTTTTCTAACTCGCACGCATTACATACTAATTTTTCTTTATTTGTTTTTGCATAAATCTCTGGATACAACTTACTTAGAGTATCAAAGGAAGAATATCCCATCCTTCGATGATGGAGTATTAAGGTATCCTCAGTCCTCTGCTGCAGTCCTTCCATGCCAGCCTTCCCTGCCATAGATACCAATGCTGAGTCCAGTTCTTCTCGATCTAGGTACCACAGTCCCCCATGCCAAGTGCCAGTCCCAAGTCTTCGTCCTGTCCCTTTCTCCTGGAAGGTCACCTTAGGAATATCAAAAAAAACAATGCATTTAAGTTGGAGGATTATAGAACTAATGGACAAGAGACTGATTGGAAAGGATGGAGCATGTAAAATATTGGATAATCTTACTGAACCTATATAATTAACAGTACCCTTACCGACCACTGGCTGGAAAGTGCCATCAGCTGTCTGAATGCTGTCTGCTGATGCTAGGTGAGTGTAGGAAGAAAACTCACTAGCATTCTCCGTCACATGCCGAGATGCTCCCGAATCGATAATCCAGTCTGATGATTTAAGGGAAGAGCTAGACGCAAGGGCAAGTGATTCATCAGTACCTTCTGATGGATGGGCATACATGGCAGCGTTGCCCCTAATAAAGAATGAGGTGGACGCCTCCTCTGTTCTACTCCTCATGTCTCCCAGTGCCTGGTCCTCCACAGTAAAGGTGCCATCAGCTTCTCCGTTCCCTTCTGATATCAGGAGGTTTGCCCGATAACCTCCTCGGTCGTCTCGTCTACCCCCTCGACCACGACCACGTCCTCTATTATATCCTCGTCCGCCGAACGGTCCTCGTCCACCACTTGAATCTTCCTCCCTAGGTGGTTTGGTACAAGCATACCGAAGATGACCCATCTCCCCATAGTTGTAGCACTGCCGGTTATGCTGCCAGGGCTCTCCCTTAGATCCTGTGTTACCTGAGCTGGTGATCGCTAGTGCTGACTTTGCTTCGGGGGGACCACCTGTCCCGGCTTGCAGCCTGATGCGTTTCTCCTCCTGGATCATGGCTGAGATAGCCTCCTCAAGGCTAGGGATCTTTGGTTGAGCTAGAAGTAGGGCCATCCTCTGTGCGAAAGCTGCAGTCAGCCCTTTGAGGAACCTCATCGTCCTCTCCTGCTGTCACGCCCCAGTCCCAAAATGACGAGGGACTGAGCACGTGCGCAATGGTCAGCAGCACGCACCGATGGACAACCCAATTTAATGGATCCACCAGGGCATGCTTAAGCTGTAGTCTAGCAGGAAATAGATCCAATGTTACAGGTCACAGACTAATCTAATCTCATCCATAACAGATAATCACAGATTAAATGCCAGAAATAATAAAATAGAATAACTATCAATCTCACTAAATATCTCGGTGAATAATCCAAGATTATGTCTGTTACATCAATGCCAATAGACAGGAAATAAAGGAACTGGAAATAGAAACAGAAATAACTGACTACATACGGCCAATGCTCAGGAGAAGTCCTCTAGTGCGAGCTCGTCTTCAGGTCCTGGTACAGCTCCTAGAAGTGCTCTGGTACGGGGTATCTCTGGATGGATCTTTTCAGCTATACCTGGGGACATAGTCCATTCCAGGTCCTCAAGGGACATAACAAGGTACAGATAATACAAGCCAAAATATAAGCAGTGCAGCAGAATTAAATGAAACAGCAGGGTAAACTATGTAACCAGCTAAGTGATAAATGCAAGTTGAGAGCATCACTAGAACTCAGGCTGAGACCGCTACAAGCTCTGTGTCGGGGAGCCGGTAGCAATAATAACACGTAAAGGGTCTAGCTCTGTTGGAGAGTCTACGACCTCACACTAATAATATATATATATAAAAACAGCCTGTAGCCTGTGTGTCTCTCCCCACCCAATGTAATCCATGTCTCATGTCCATGACACGCAAGATCATAACTAATGCAGCAGTCATATAATGTCTAGGAATAAACTGTCCATGTCATACCTGTATCCTATGCAGAATCATCGTGAATATCTCAAGAAGATTCTGTCCATGATAGTGTCAAGTGTCCTGGGTTTTGTTGTACTTGATAGGACAAGTACCAAGAGTAAGGGTATCGAATATCCATCTCTAAATGACGTACCCAACACCGCGTACGATGTTGGCACCCGACTATGATCGGACACTCGGTACGTCACACGTTTCCTAGGTTAAGCAGTTAAAACAAGTTATAACTAAAACAAGGAAATATGCAACAAGACTATAAAGTTGGCAAGGTATACTTGCCCTCTGATATATAACTAAACCAAGGAATATTTAGCAAAGACTGCAAGTTTTGGCGAGGTACACTTGCCTGTGGTTCCGGCTCTGTTTTGGCTCTGACTTCAGTTGGAATTGCAGGCGGTACTCCGGTTGCTGAAACAAATATCACCATCAGATCCAGAAAATATCAATCAGCTAGAAACGCCTGTCCTTGGGTCCAATTTGGAGACAAGGGCAGAAACGGCAGTTTTGGCCCAAAACAGGGTCCACCGGTGGGTCCGCTTTGCACCGAAAAACATGTCAGGGTCAACGGTCTCCAAATTCACCAAACTTAGTGTCAACAGGTCAGGAACGCTGATACGAACCCAACGGAACTTTCAGAATTGAATTCCGATGAGCCGATCACAAAATCGCCCGTCGAGCGGGGCTTGTGGGGCCCACGACACGCGATTTCGTCAACGTTCTCAGAATCAGACCAAACTTGACCCACAGGACCAGCGTATTGCTACGAGTCCGATGGCGCAAGTTTCGTCTCGATCCGACGTGTGTGCACAAAGTTAGGGTAAATTGCAGAAAAGGCGGATACGGAGCGATGTCCGCGGATACGCGTTGATTCCGGTGTGCACGCACACCCGAATCAGCTTCCACGAAATCCCACACATCCGTATCGACGAGACGCACGTATCTGTGAAGACCGTGCGTGACCAAGTCGTCCCGTTTGGCGGGGCGTACTCAGTTCCGGGGTGAAACAGGGTCTGGTTTCTCCTGTTTTTGGATCGCGGTGTGCGATCGCCACAGGCCGCGATGCCTCGAACAGTTTGTCCGGGCACCGAGAGGGTCATACAGGCTTCGCGTAGAAATTTACGGAATCGAATTCCGAGCTACGAGGAGGAAATTACGGGTACTAGAACAGAGTAGGAAAACTAGGGTTTACCTTGAGTCCTTGTGTCAATCTGACACTGTGTCCGACACGAAGGGCCGTGTCCACTGCCCGTGTCCTGCTGTGACCGTGTCTGGCAGCTGGCCGAGGTCGGCGGAGGGTCGACGAGGGGCTGGGCGGCTACGGCGGGTGGAGAAGCGCCAGGGGAGGCCGGCCGGAGGGCTGAACAGCCGGGGTCGGGGTCGGCTCCGCCTGGGAAGGGGGTTGCTCGGCCTGGGGACGGGGGTTTAGCTCTGGAGGAGGAGGAGGAGGAAGAAGAAGGGTCGGGGGTCGGTGCTGGATTGGGCTCCGGTGAGGGGGTTGTATATATTATTTATGTGTAGAATTATTTCCATGCATCATTTGACCTATGATTATGTTAAGAGATAGAAGATACTGCAAGTAATATGTTAGCAGGTTCTTTCCTTTCTTTTCTCATGTTCTTTTTCTTCTGATTGATTGATACCTCAGTACCGTAGCTTGTATGCATGATTTTTGTTATAATGTAGTTAGTAGTACCCCTGATACAGAGACTGCAATACCATGACAAAGGACACCATGATCATACATATTTTTCCTTAGGTTGCATGTTGTATGGTTGTAGGTAGGATTCTCTTAGACTTTTATTGTTGAGGATTTAACTGTAGTAAAGATTAACGAAGAGGTTATGACTTGACAAAGAGAGACAAGGTGCCTTAAATTTTGAGGAAAAATGTAAATTAAATAAAGAGTTGGGAATTTAATATGGCATTATTGAAGTTTTGTTAAATCATTGATTTTTGGAAGATTATGAAATGATTGAATTTATCATTGAAATTGAGGACTTTAAGAAGGCCATCGATATATTTATTGGACTGCAAGTTATGAACTTATATCTTGAATATTGTATTGGAGGTTGCATAAGTATTACATCGTTGCATATTATGTGGAAAAAAAAATCGAGGGATAAGAACACAAATGGATTAGTGTTGAATTCAAATTTTGGGATGAGATTCAATTTAGAAATATGCATGGATTGGATTTCAATTAGAGGATGAATATTAAATTCTTGTATTTCGTTATTAACTTAAAATTTTGGAGGATATTGTGATAAGAATGGGATTTGATATATATTTGAAGATTTTAGGGATATGGTATTTATAGAATTTTTGAAAGAATTCATTGTGAAATAACAATATGGAATAGTTCATGATTATATGATTTGAGGAATTTAATTTTGATGGTAGTAAATAAATAAATAAAATAATCGAGGATTTAAAAATTTGAGGATAAATATTGATTTAAATAAAGGGTCAAGAATTTAACATGACGGAATTTATGATGTATTAATTCCAGGAAGATTATGACATGTTTAAATTGGTTATTAAAATTTGGAAATTTTGGGAGATTTATCAATATATTTATTTAATTGCAAGTTATGAATTTTAGAACTTATATTTGGATGTCACATTTGGAGAATCCTTAAATATCATATTATTGAGTATTTTGAGGAGTGGATATTAAATTCCGGGTATTGAATTATTAACTCAAAACTTTCAAGGAAAAAAAAAAAAAAAAGGGACTTTGATTCTATTTCGAGGATTTTTCAGGAATACAAATAATTCAGAATTTTTTTTGAAATTTGTGAGGGGACATTGTGGATTATTAACTAATTTCATGTATGATAAATTTAAAAATTTGAGGGAATAATAATGTGTATGATTAAATGCTACTTTGAGGATTTTAAATTTTGAGGACGAAATTCTTTTAAGGTGGGTAGACTTGTCACTACCACATTCTGAAAACAGGGGTATTTTCGACTTTTTACAATGGTTAATATTATTGTAGTTATAATTAATTAATTTCATGAATAGTATATATTTAAATTAAATAACTGTATGATGTGTACTTTAATATATTATATTATAGACAGTGTTCATTGTGTTTGTGATGGTAGACTTGACCTAGAAGCTTGTTTTATTTTAGAATTAATTTATTGGAGGTGTAATTAATTACTGTATTTTATTTAATATTTTTGCGCATTGCCTTTGCTTCGATATTTGGAGCACTATCCAGACTTTTATCTTCCAACAAATTTCACCATCTTGTCCTAGACATGCCCACCTTCAATTCTGCTATTTTTGCAACTCATAGTTATGCTCGCTGTGCATTATTTCTAGCCGCACAAAAATCGTCGCGGACGTTATTTTTAATTTCCTATTTTTGTATCGTTGTGCATTCCAATCGAAATTGGGGACAATCTTGACCTATTTTTCGTGCGACCCAAATTAGGGTAATATTCTGTTCTGAGTCTTCTTCATTATTGGTATTGATGACTTGACCTGATTTTGGCCCCATGTACTCCTAATTAATTGTTGAACACAACTTGTATTTATTTCTATTTAAATTGAGGATACCATTTTATCTGATTCTAAAATCCCAATTTAATTCCAGTGCCCTGCTGATTGAGCCCATACCGATCATACAGCGTCCCCTGACCCTACAAAACACCGGACCCCGAATCGCCCGCCAAATTTTTGTCATTTTATGTGTTTATGCAATTTCCCAAATTTAAGGGGCTAAGTTGCAATTATTCAATTGTAGGTGTCATCACCCCATTGTCCAAGACCAAATGGAAAGATTATTTACTTGAGGACCAAATTGCATTTTTCCTACATGAATTAATTTCCCTCATGTTCAATCTGAGCCACTCATTCTAGGGGTCAATCACAACCCTCCATCAAAATCCCCTCATCCCTATTTAATGTCTTGTCTACATCAAACCCTAATCCCTAGGCAACCTAGAAAACACCACCCTCCTCAAGCCCCCACATCCCCTCTCTCCTACGTTGGAAATTTTCTCCTTTCTTCTTCTCTTTTTCTTTTCTTCTCCTTCTTCCTTTCTCCTTCTCTTTCCTTCCCTTTCTTCTTCTTATTCTTTTTGATTTGAATTTCAAATTCAAATAGGGGGGGGAATACTGTTCACCGAGTTCCCCCCACTGTGCAGATCCATCCGGCGGGCCCTCCCTCTCCGGCGACTGAGCCGAACCGGCCGGCACTGCTGTGCGCGTCCGGCGGCCACTGCGAGCTCCCCCTCCAGTCGAGCGCTCCTCTTCCCGTAGCAGTGCCGGCGGCCACTGCACCCAGCCCGACCTCCCTCCGGCGTGCAGTCCGGCGCTAGCAACCTTCCGCCATCTCCATCAAGCCACCACCTACACCACCGCGAGCCTCCTCCACGCACGGTCCGGCCTCCTCCGATCCCCATCAGTCCGGCAACCCCGTCTCCATCTCCTCCTCCATCTTCACCATTCACTCCCTCCGCCGTAGCCGATCCACCGTCGACTCCGGCCCAGGTGGCCGCTCCCCCTCACGAGCATCCAAGCCCGGCGGCTCCCCGCGGCAACTGCCGGCCGACTGTGCTCTCCCATCTCCTTCCACTCCCCGCGCAGTCCCCATCCACGGCGGCTCCCCCTCGCAGACTCCGGCGTGGTCGGCCAACAGCCTCCCGCTGCTCCTCCCGTACTCCGGCCACCGTTCGATCCCAAGTCCGGCCAGCAAGCCCCCTGTGAGCCTCCACTCTCCCCTTCCTCCTTCTTATACACATATATATATATGTATATATATACATACGTATATACGTGAGTATATATATAATATGTGTATATGTATAATAATTATTTATTAAATGTTTAATACATGTATTAGTATAGTGTATATATATATATATACCTTAGTATAATATGTGTACAGGTATAATTAATTTTATAATGTGTGATAATTGTATAGGGTTGTATTTAATTAATTGTTTGGGTATGCATGTATATATGTATATATATTTAGTATATGTATAGTTAATGAATATATTTAATTAATGTGTGTATATGTGCATGTTTTAATTTAATTGGTATATACATAAATGTATATATGTACTTATATATACTAGTATATAGTATTGCATTTCAAATTTGGTATATATGTATATATAATTTGTATAAGCATAGTATATGTGTATAATTAATGATGATATGTACATATATCGTATATTCTCTATTTTGGTATATACTTGTATTCATTATATTAGTATTAATTAAAACGTATAATTTTGGTAATATGTATATACCTATATATATATAAATGAATGTTATTTTGGGTGCAAATATGCATATATTTATTTGGTATAATTTCATACAGTATATATGTATTAAATGTATTTTTGGGGTATGTGTACAAACATATATAAATATGTATTTTGGCATAAGTATGTATGGGTATATAAATATATAAATGTATTTCGGTATAAATATACATATATGTATATATATTTTTTCGTATTGGCATATGTGTATACATGTATTTTATATATATATATATATACTTAGCATATTTTCAGTATGTTTAATCGGTGCATATATATATATGGTATAAATTCAAATTTGGTATATACATATTTGTATTACATATATATATATATATGGTAGGTATTAATAGGTAATGTGTTTTATTCCTACTAGGTGACCCTAGTTGACTAGTGCCATGCCTGGCATAGCCCTGAGGCCAGTATATTTCTTCTGTGTGTTAAGGTAGCATCTGATACAAGTGTTATAATTGTGATATATTTTAGGACTGTTGGTTCACCAGGGAATACTCTGGAACAGAACATCAATAATTACCAGCTAAGGACCCAAGGCAAGTACATTCTCTGATAATTTTCAATTCTTGATAATTGCTATAAGTTCAATGATCTTGAAATGTTACAACTGAATCTTTGACACTGTGCTACACGGACTAGTATAGCTTGGATCTGCAGTCATGAGATGTTACCTTGATTATCGTATTGACATTATACACGACATTGACATTGATATTAGACATTGATATTAGACATTGATAATTAGACATTGATATTAGACATTGTACATGATAGACTTGACTTGCTCGTGTATCGTGACGTGTCATGATTGGATCCACAGTACTAGTTGGGGGCGGGGAAATTGCTAGTGAGAGATGTGATCAAATACCCATTGTATAATTAAAATATTATTGGTGTTAATCATACCCCCACGTATGATTAGCCAGACTGTAGCAATCGTACATGTTCCCAAGCCGATCACATTTCGAAACTACTATTTCAAACACTTAGAATAGATTACAGTTTTCCCTATTTTAAATCATATACTACATCACCCGTATATGATACTGTTCCTTGTTCTTTTATTTTCATACATGCACTGACTATATCATATTGTCTATTGCCTGTCTCTTTACATTGCCTGTCTCTCTTTAATTGCCATTTCATATATTTCACTGTCTTCTCAGTAGCTAGCATGACATGTTTTATTGTATTATAGACATTATCAATTAATGGAACTGTTATTTGAGAGTGTTGCTTTGCTCCTTCCTGACTGGAAATATTTTTCCAGACTATGCCTTAGAGGACCGCTGTCCGATACTTTATGGACCATATGGTGAGTAGCTGCAGACTTGATAGTAGTTGTGATTCCAGGAGGTCTAGCTGGAAATTACTATTTTTAGTTAGTTCTTTTAACAGTCTATTTGGTACCGGATTTGTCTCCGGCATTTTGATGATTCTTGGATATTGTTGAGTTAGAATATTACTTGTGGACTTGTGTTGTGTTTAATTTTAATTTCTATTCGAAATCTTATCGTGCTGTAATCCTGTGATTGAGTATGTGTTCATCTTATTTGTGTCATCCGTACCTCCTAATGGAGATTGGATGCTTGCGTGACAGTAGTTAGATAGTATCAAGACCTTGACAGCGTTCTACCGCCGATGCTGCGGCGTAGGCTGGACGTACCCACGCACTCGTGCCCCTAAACCGGGTACGGGTCGTGACAGGGGTGGCCGGAGTAGGGTGCTTAGGGTTAGGGTTCGAGTTTTGGGGGTGGAAGAGGTCGGAGGAGGGGGATATATATAGGGGCTGCGGGAGGAATGGCCGGGGCGACGTGGCCGCGGGATCCGGAGGGGGAGGCTACGTGGGGAGAGGCGCGGAGGGGAGGCGACGTGGTCGCCGGAAATCGCGGCGGCGGCGGAGTTCACGGGGAGAGTGGGTGACAGGGGAGAGAGGTGAAGTAACGGGTCGGGTCGGGCGGCGGGCTCCGGGTGAGCGGACCCACCCGACCCGTTAAGCCAAGGGCGGGCTGGGTCACTAATGGGCTCGGCCCACTGGGCCGGGCCGGGCCCCTAAACCAATAAAAATAATAATAATAATATTTATAAATATCAGTAATTAATTTAATTAATTAAATAAATACTAAAATACTTTTTAGGCCTTTAAAAATAGGTCCGGGGTCCGATAAATTCCAGAAAAATTGCCCTAAGTCCAGTTTTTTATTTTACACCCAAAAATATTATTTTCATAATATTTTAATATTGTTTATTATCATTTAAAAATCATTTAATAATTAAAACCCTATTTTTAAATTACAGAAAATTCCCAGAAAATTCCAGAAAAATTTGAAAAATCCAGTTTTTTTTTTAATTTTGAAAATTCAGGGGGTTTACAATCTACCCCCCTTAAGAGGATTGCGTTCTCGCAATCAAAGAATAACCGGTCAGCAGAGATGACACGGTCGCAGGTATCATTTGAAAGCACATCACAAGAGACTTCAGGGAAATACCATTTCCCTAAGATTGAAAGTTATGCACTTCCAGAAAATCTAGTTAAAACAAAAGATCTACAACTTTTATGAAAACCAGGTTGTTTATTAACAGGTTGTAATTTACTAGGTTGGGGCTGAGGTCACGAACCAATAGGCACGAGCTACAACAAGACTAGAAACGGATAACTATGAATCACTTACTCGCATCAGCGTCCTGCACAGTCATCGCATAGGCTTGTCCTCGCCCTTGAGGTAGATTCCTCTGCTGCTGTTGGGCTTGCTGGAAAAGTGCTGCTTGAGGTGCCAGAGGTGGCCTCGGTGCTGGTAAAGCTGGTTGGTTTGCCCTTCGTGCTCCATCTCGATGCTGAGGACAGTCCTTGGCTATGTGTTGATTGGTGCCGCAAATCAGGCACAATCCCAACTTGCGTCTGCAGTCCTTCTCGACATGGCCTATCTTGCCGCAGTAGTGACAGGTAGGAAGGGTCTGCGAAGCTGCCCTGGGTGGCGGGTTCGTGTGAGATCTCTTTGCTGATTCTCCCGGTGATGATCTGTCTGGTGCTGAGGTGATTGGCCGCTTGAGGCGAGACTCTCTCCTGGTGACGCATTCCATGCGTCGGGCTGCAGCGAGAACGTCCGAGTATGATGTTGGTACGACGGACCCAATTAGTTTCTGCAGCTCAATGTTCAGTCCGTCGAAGAATTTCTTGGCCTTCTCTTCCTCGGTCGGGATCAGGGTTGGGGAAAAGCGGCTTAGACGAATGAACTCAGCGTTGTACTCTTCCACCGTCATAGTATCCTGAGTGAGGCGATTAAACTTGTTCGGCAGTTCTGATCGTGCGATAGCCGGAATGTACATCTCCTGGAAGAGCCTGGAAAACTCTTCCCAAGTGACCCGGTCTGGTCCGAGTCGTGCCTCCTCAGACAACCACCAGTGGTGCGCATTGCCTGTCAACTGCATTCGGACGGTAGTCATCCAGCGTTCCCGGGGGAGCTCGGCTGCTTCAAGTTGATGCCTTATGTTGGTGAGCCACTCATGAACTTCTGTGGGCTCCTCTTTTCCAGAAAAGGTGCGGGGCTTCAGTTGGCGGAAGTCAGTGATTGAGCCTGTAGTTGGCCGTCGAGTTGGTAGGTTGGCCTGCTCCAGTACAGTTACGATGCTGTCCCTCCAGAAGTTAGCTTCGCAACGCTGAGCCTCGTGTTGGACTTGTTGCTGCGCCTGCATCATCGCGTAGATCATTTAGAATATCTGCTGCCCGTCAATTGGCTGCCCTGGTGGGAACACGGGCGTTGGTGGAACGAACTGCGACGGCGGTGGAATATCATCGCGTCGGAATCGGGAGTTAGGTTGACCTGCCTGCTGGCTCTGTTGAGTTGAGGGAACTCCTCCGACTGGTGTCACTTCGTCGTCATAGGTGACACCTGTAGCTTGTGGTGTTCCGGCGGGAGTCTCGTTGCATTCTTGTGGGTCCATTTCTCTGTATCCAAAATAACCAATAAGAGGCGCACAGGAATCAAGGCAAGATGCAAATTCAAATTAGTTCGAGTACGATACAGATATCAAAAACGATTCAAGCAAGTGGATGAGATTCTAAAAACTTATCCTATCTTATTGCAGGCCTGTTCGGTCCCTAAGTTGAAACCAAATAATTTAGTCGTAGACCTGCATGGGCCACCACAAAAACTATGTCACGCCCCAGTCCCAAAATAATGAGAGACTGAGCACGTGCGCAATGGCCAGCAGCACGCACCGATGGACAACCCAATTTAATGGATCCACCAGGGCATGCTTAAGCTGTAGTCTAGCAGGAAATAGATCCAATGTTACAGGTCACAGACTAATCTAATCTCATCCACAACAGATAATCACAGATTAAATGCCAGAAATAATAGAATAGAATAACTATCAATCTCACTAAATATCTCGGTGAACAATCCGAGATTATGTCTGTTACATCAATGCCAATAGACAGGAAATAAAGGAACTGAAAATAGAAACAGAAATAACTGACTACATACGGCCAATGCTCAGGAGAAGTCCTCTGGTGCGAGCTCGTCTTCAGGTCCTGGTACAGCTCTTGGAAGTGCTCTGGTACGGGGTATCTCTGGATGGATCTCTTCAGCTATACCTGGGGACATAGTCCATTCCAGGTCCTCAGGGGACATAACAAGGTACAGATAATACAAGCCAAAATATAAGCAGTGCAGCAGAATTAAATGAAACAGCAGGGTAAACTATATAACCAGCTAAGTGATAAATGTAAGTTGAGAGCATCACTAGAACTCAGGCTGAGACCGCTACAAGCTCTGTGTCGGGGAGCCGGTAGCAGTAATAACACGTAAAGGGTCTAGCTCTGCTGGAGAGTCTACGACCTCACACTAATAATATATATATATGAAAATAGCATGTAGCCTGTGTGTCTCTCCCCACCCAATGTAATCCACGTCTCATGTCCATGACATGCAAGATCATAACTAATGCAGCAGTCATATAATGTCTAGGAATAAACTGTCCATGTCATACCTGTATCCTATGCAGAATCATCGTGAATATCTCAAGAAGATTCTGTCCATGATAGTGTCAAGTGTCCTGGGTTTTGTTGTACTTGATAGGACAAGTACCAAGAGTAAGGGTATCGAATATCCATCTCTAAATGACGTACCCAACACCGCGTACGGTGTTGGCACCCGACTATGATCGGACACTCGGTACGTCACACGTTTCCTAGGTTAAGCAGTTAAAACAAGTTATAACTAAAACAAGGAAATATGCAACAAGACTGTAAAGTTGGCAAGGTATACTTGCCCTCTGATATATAACTAAATCAAGGAATATTTAGCAAAGACTGCAAGTTTTGGCGAGGTACACTTGCCTGTGGTTCCGGCTCGGTTTCGGCTCTGACTTCAGTTGGAATTGCAGGCGGTACTCCGGTTGCTGAAACAAACATCACCATCAGATCCAGAAAATATCAATCAGCTAAAAACACCTGTCCTTGGGTCCAATTTGGAGACAAGGGAAGAAACGACAGTTTCGACCCAAAACAGGGTCCACCGGTGAGCCCGCTTTGCACCGAAAAATGTGTCAGGGTCAACGGTCTCCAAATTCACCAAACTTAGTGTCAACAGGTCAGGAACGCTGATACGAACCCAACGGAACTTTCAGAATTGAATTCCAATGAGCCGATCACAAAATCGCCCGTCGAGCGGGGCCTGTGGGGCCCACGACACGCGATTTCGTCAACGTTCTCAGAATCGGACCAAACTTGACCCACAGGACCAGCGTATTGCTACGAGTCCGATGGCATAAGTTTCGTCTCGATCCGACGTGTGTGCACGAAGTTAGGGTGAATTACAGAAAAGGCGGATACGGAGCGATGTCCGCGGATACGCGTTGATTTCGGTGTGCACGCACACCCGAATCAGCTTCCGCGAAATCCCACACGTCCGTATTGACGAGGCGCACGTATCTGTGAAGACCGTGCGCGACCAAGTCGTCCCGTTTGGCGGGGCGTACTCAGTTCCGGGGTGAAACAGAGTCTGGTTTCTCCTGTTTTTGGATCGCGGTGTGCGATCGCCACAGGCCGCGATGCCTCGAACAGTTTGTCCGGGCACCGAGAGGGTCATACAGGCTTCGCGTAGAAATTTACGGAATCGAATTCCGAGCTACGAGAAGGAAATTACGGGTACTAGAACAGAGTAGGAAAACTAGGGTTTACCTTGAGTCCTTGTGTCAATCTGACACTGTGTCCGACACGAAGGGCCATGTCCACTGCCCGTGTCCTGCTGGGACCGTGTCTGGCAGCTGGTCGAGGTCGGCGGAGGGTCGACGAGGTGCTGGGCGGCTACGGCGGGTGGAGAAGCGCCAGGAGAGGCTGGGCGGCTACGGCGGGTGGAGAAGCGCCAGGAGAGGCCGGCCGGAGGGCTGAACAGCCGGGGTCGGGGTCGGCTCCACCTGGGAAGGGGGTTGCTCGGCCTGGGGACGGGGGTTTAGCTCTGGAGGAGGAGGAGGAGGAAGAAGAAGGGTCGGGGGTCGGCGCTGGATCGGGCTCCGGTGAGGGGGTGGCCGGAGTAGGGTGCTTAGGGTTAGGGTTCGAGTTTTGGGGGTGGAAGAGGTCGGAGGAGGGGGATATATATCGGGGCTGCGGGAGGAATGGCCGGGGCGACGTGGCCGCAGGATCCGGAGGGGGAGGCGACGTGGGGAGAGGCGCGGAGGGGAGGCGACGTGGTCGCCGGAAATCGCGACGGCGGCGGAGTTCACGGGGAGAGTGGGTGACAGGGGAGAGAGGTGAAGTAACGGGTCGGGTCGGGCGGCGGGCTCCGGGTGAGCGGACCCGCCCGACCCGTTAAGCCAAGGGCGGGCTGGGTCACTAATGGGCTCGGCCCACTGGGCCGGGCCGGGCCCCTAAACCAATAAAAATAATAATAATAATATTTATAAATATCAGTAATTAATTTAATTAATTAAATAAATACTAAAATACTTTTTAGGCCTTTAAAAATAGGTCCGGGGTCCGATAAATTCCAGAAAAATTGCCCTAAGTCCAGTTTTTCATTTTACACCCAAAAATATTATTTTCATAATATTTTAATATTGTTTATTATCATTTAAAAATTATTTAATAATTAAAACTCTGTTTTTAAATTACAGAAAATTCCCAGAAAATTCCAGAAAATTGTGAAAAATCCAGTTTTTTTTTTTAAATTTTGAAAATTCAGGGGGTTTACACCTGCAGACACACATGTCTCTCCTTACACTTAGGGTCCCCGCAGCTCGCCCGATCTGAGGAGTGATCATAATCCAACCACAGACGCTCCAACTCCGTGGCATACTCCTGCACCGTCTTCTCTCCCTGTACGGTGTCATCAATCTCCCACTTTATCTGGAAGACCCGTAAGTTGTTCCCCACACCATCATAGGTCCTTCTCAACTTCTCCCACACATCTTTCACCATCTCAATACCGTCTACTGTAGCGGCAATAGACTGGACTAAGGAGTTGAGAATCCAGATATAGATCATCATATGAGTGGACTTTCACTCATCGCGTCCTGTCGAGCTCTCGTCCGGCTCTGTCGCCTCGCCCGTCAGGAACCCCTCCATGTTTTTTCCTGCGAGGGTTCTTCTCACCTGTCGTGACCAACTCAGATAGGTGGCTGGTCCATCTAATTTCAGATCGATGGAGGGAAGCTTCAACTCCGGCGACGTTCGTGTCGTGTTCTCACCAACCGACATCGTCAACAACTTCATCAACGTCGTCACCTCTGCAGAATCTAGCTTCTTGATGATCTCCTCCATCGATGCATCGTCTACCCAATCACGTCACGTCCGCTCCACGACTCACGCTCGTCCTCGTCGTCCGCTCCTAGATCCGAACATGTCCCCCCTTTTTTCAGATCTAGGCATCCCTATTAGGCGCTGTCTCGTGCTGGTGCGGAGGAGGCGGCAGCACGCATGTCACGGCTGCCGTCGCAGCAGCAGCAGCAGTCGCAGCCTCGGTAGTAGCCGTAGCAGTAGCGGGACGGGGCAGCAACAGCGAAGGGTGGCCTGCGAAAGGCGGAAAAGGGAAGAAGGGGGGGCGTAGAAGTGTTCGGTGGAGGAGATCTAGGAAATCCTCCTGTGGGTTTGTGGAAGCTTGGTGACGGCTAGAGTTTGTGGAAACTTGGCTCTGATACCATGTTAAAATTAGTTGATTATTTTATTGATTGTCTCATTGGCATTATATAGCCTTACAGTCATTAATACAATGATCTCAATCATTATGACAATAATCTCATAATGGAATATCCTGTGACATATTCTGACATCCCAAATATGTCCTCAGGATATTCCCATGTGCTTATACTATACTTAAATATGACACCCAACATACCATATCAACAAAAGGCAAAGAAGAAAATCAAGACTATATCAATGCTGGTCCTCTCCTTACTTCCATGCTTATTTATAGCCAAGTTTACAAGAATATTCCTAACATTCTTTTAACTCCACTAACTGTGTAGGCAGTTGAGCTTTGGCTTAATTGATACCTGCTGAGCTGAAGGATTTAGAGGAAACGTGTCAATTCCCTTACATTATAATGATCTATCAGATGCACTATATTTGTTGGTTATGAACTGGAGGCAGTGTTTGCTTACTAGTTTATTGTGGTAGTCCCATTATTTGTCACAGTTAGTACTTGAGGATTGAGTTGTGCAACCAACCGCCAACATCTCATGCCTCCAAAGATATTCCTATTTGGAGTATCAATGAAAATGGCAAGACAATAGGCGCAATAATGAAACACTCCCGACAGTGTAAGATTTCAGGGTCTCTATTTCATCGGAGGGATAGTAATTTACAGACTTTAAGATGGTCCAGGTCCTCGTGAATGTGTCTCTACTTTCTGACTTTGTTGTATATCTGGTACTACCCCAATGTTGGACCTAACTAATGGCCAGCCTTTAAAGGAAGTGTTCTATGATCATATGATGTCTGTAGGGTTGTGTCCCCTATATTGCAAAATCTCCCTTGCCTTCATCTCATCTTGCAACTCTTTCTTCAATTTTCTTTATTAGTCTATTTGTATTTGATTTAACTCTTTGGCTTCCTTGAGTGGTAATATTGAATGCTCATGAAAATAAAGTCCATAGAAGGAGATTCGAGCTCTAGAAAAATGTGTGCAAAGTTTAATAGATTATTTCAAACTTTATTGAAAACAAGTTTGAAACCATTTGGGGTGAATTGGCCAAAAATGACAAGTACGCAATTTTAACGAGCACACGAATTTGTTATGTGAGAGGCTATAGACAAGAAGCATCAGAGTTGACACAGAAATTTTATGTGCACAAGAATTCGTTTTGAGTGAGTCTCCAGATATCATCCAAACCAATGAACACTATAACCACCTCAGCAAGCGGTACTAGAAAAGGAGGTTATGTTTGGGGGAAGACCAATTTGCTGAGAATTGTCGCTTTAAAAAAAAATATATTTTTTTTTTGAGTTACCTTTCACTTTATTTATCATATTTTACGGTCCATTTAACTATTTTTTCATAATGTACAAAAATTTTCACTTTTGACAGAATTCGTCCATAATTGACGGTCAATCCATTTAACCGAAAATTTTGGACGAAAATATCCTTCTCTTCTCCCTTGCACTCCCTCTCTTCTCCCCCTCTACACTCGACTCCGCGCCGCCGCACTCGTTCCGTGCTATAGAGCTTACCCTTGAGCCGCCAAGCTCGTCCCGAGCAACCGTGCTCCCCGCCACCGCCCCCCCTCCTCGCCACTCCCCTCTCCCCGCCACCAGTCCTGCTCCCCCCCTCCCCGCTCTGCAGTAACATCATCAACAACAGTAACTTCAGCCGTTGCTCGCAGCCTCCGCGTCCGCTCGGTGCAGCCCTCCCCGCCACCGATCTCGCTCCCCTCCTCCCCGCTCTACAGCAACATCATCAGCAACAACAACTTCACCTGCTACTTGCAGCCTCCGCGTCCGCTTGCCGCCTTCGCAACCGTTCGCCGCTTGCTGAAGCTGCTGCTGCTGTTGTTACGGGTGCGGGGAGGGGGGCCGGTGGCGAGGAGAGGGGGGGCGGGGACTGGTGGCTGGGAGGGAAGGAGCGGAGGAGGGGGACTGGCGGGGTGGGGGGAAGCGGGGGTGAGGTGCTGGGAGGAGGGGGGTGCGGTGGTTGGGAGCGCGGCGGCACGGAGACGAGCTCCATGGCGCAGGAGTGAGCGCAGGGGCGAGTACGGCGGTGGGAAAGAGAACGGGATCGAGCTCGAGGATGCGAGATCAAGTGAAGGAAAGACGAGGGGGGTATTTTTCATCCAAATTTTTTGGTCAAATGGGTTAGACCGTCAATTATAGACGAATTTTGTTAAAAGTAATTTTTTTTGTACATTATGGAAAAATATTGGAGGGTAATTCAAAATTTCCCTTAAAAAAAATTGCATCTGATGGGCTGAACCGAGGAATGGTGCACCGAAGCCACACATTAACATGATCGATAGTGACACCTCCAACCCAAAATTTTAAGTCAATGACCTCTCAACCCTTTACCAACTGCATTTTTATTCTGACTATTGGTAGTTAGATTTAGGAGGTAACATTCATGTTTTTTCTGATTGCTATTGCATTTTACTTATAAGAAATCGAGCAGAGGTGTGACCCTAACCGACCCAACCCTAACGTGGTATGTTAAATCGGAAATTTGAGAATTCTATATTTCTGGAAGTCAAATTCTCTGAAATTAAATTTTCTGAAAAATTATAATATATAAATATTTTCGAAAATATATAGTTCTTATAAAAATATAACTTTTTTGATTGATAATTAAATATATTTAATAGTTGTGAGTCTTTATTTATGATTTTTTATAGCCGTAGTTTGTTAAAACGATAAGTTAATAGTATGACCCGATTCGTATTAAACATAATCCAAACTCTCAGACGTGAAAGACCAATCTAAATAAATAAATAAAATTCCAAAGATAAATAAAAGAAGAAAAAAAAAACAAAAAAGATCTATTGAAATAGAAAAACGAAAAGATATTTGAAAAAATATAAGATAAAAAAGAAACTAGAACAATTTTTTTTGGAAGTTTAGAAAATGTTTTTTTTTTAAAGAAGAAAAAAAAAAAGGGAAAAACCCAAAAAAAAAGTTTTTTAAGGAGAAAAAATGGAAAAAGGGGTAAAGAAAAAACTTTAAAAAAAGTATAGAAAAAACAAAATAACATATTTTTTTTCTAAAACAGCAAATAATTTAAAAAAATGAAAAAATAACAAAAAAAATCATAAAAGCAAATGAAGAAAGAAATAACTTTCAAAAAGTACACAAAAACAAAAGAAATAATTTTAAATAAACATAAGTTTAAAAGTAGCAAAAAAATCGAAATAAACAACAAAAATGTTTTTTCTTAAAAATAAATGAATAAAAGATATTAAACAAAAAAAGAAAAAAAAGTTTAAAAAGAGTAAAGAAAAAAAAGGAATTTTTTATCAAGGCATCCATAATTCTTGAAAATAAATATTTATAAGTTAAACCAAACATAAAAATAAAATTTTCACTCTTAAGTTTTACACGGGAATAAAAACACAATTTCTGTGTAAGAAACGCCCATAATTGTCGGTAAGTGGCTGCTGAAGCCTTTTTGCCCTCTGTGTAGCGCTGCCATCGATTGTGTGGACACAATGACCGTTCAATGTTCTTTTTTGGTTCTGCAACATAAAATTTTGTGTTTCATGAAATCTAACCTATGTATGTAATAAGTCTCTATATTTCAAGAATAAATTGTTACTCTTCTTTGTTTGAATTGTGAGCAAACATACCTAATTACTAAAACTATCTAAATTTCTTTGGAATCAAAATAATTTACTCTGTTAGAATCAAATAATTTACTGTCACTTGGACGGGTCGGAAGTCTGGTTGTTAGGAGGGGCTCTCTATTTGTTTTGTAGGAGTCGCAGCTTCAAAAGATGGAACGATGGAGGTTACCATGGCCGAGGATGCACAATATATTTCCCTAACCTTTTTTTAATAAAAAAAATTGTTGGGAGCACAGCAAAAATAGATCAAGAAAGCAGAAAAATTCTTCAGAGAAAGTTCACAACCATAAAGACAATGATTTACGTGGTTCAGCCAAAATGTATACTTTCACGGACAAGGGTGATTCAATTTCACTATGAAGAAAAAAAAATTACAATTGTTCTCAACACTTCTCTCTTTTCTCCCAAGAACTCTACAAAAACCTCTCTCAAAATTTTTTTTGTTAAACTTTTTCAACCATTTTTATTTATTTATTTATTAAAAAAAAAAATTCTCTCTTGTGTCGAACTTATTCAACAATCATTGAGCACAATTTGAGTGCTCTTGTGTTGAACTTATTCAACAACTTACATTGAGCACTCTTAGAGATCTCTCAAGGAGAAACCTTTGGCCCATTTATATAGCATATCATATGTCTATACATGAAAATCTAACATTATATAGGAATATGAATCCAATCTTATTCTTCAAATATATGGTCAAAGGTCAAAGTCAATCATTTTCAAATATATGGTCAAATGGTCAAAGCTAATATTCTTGAAAGATATGGTCAAATATATTAGTCAATCTTCTTCAAATATATGCCAAATATATTTTCCTTCATATCTCTACCTCGACAAGATTCTGCCACAAAATCGAGCCGACATACTTCTCCACCGCATAGTTTCACCAAACCAACCACTCGCACTCGTCAATCCCGCCCCGAAGGACTCTCAAGCAATAGAAAGAATTTGGAGCAAGTCCAAGCAATGTTGGAACTTGGTTCCAAGAACAACCTTAGTCAACATATCAACGGGGTTGTCCTTAGTATGCACTTTTTCAAGTGCAATATCTCCGTCTTTTATGACATCCTGTGTGAAGTGGTAGAGAACATCAATATGCTTGGTCCTTGCATGATGGACTTGATTCTTTGCCAAGTGGATATTACTTATGCTATCACAATGCACATCAACTACATCCTACTTCACCCCCAACTCATTAATCAAGCCGCGAAGTCATGGGCCCTCTTTCACTGCCTCTGGCAATGCCATATACTCTGCTTTCGTAGTCGACAAGGCGACCTACGCCTATCCAGATCGCCAGGTAGTCTGAATCCACATATCCACTGATATAACTAAAGCCTTCACCAAAGTGTAATCCTACATCAATGGTACCCTTCAAGTACCTGAATATCCACTTCACAGCCTTCCAGTGCTTCTTTCTTGGATTAGCCAAAAAATGACTAACCACACTTACGGCCTATGCAATGTTTGGTCGAGTGCACACCATAGCATACATCAAGCTGCCAACTGCACTCGTACTAGGAGATAACTTGGCTGAAAGCCTAAAATGACCAGCCAAGGGAGTAGAAACAGACTTTGCATCTTTCATACCAAAACGAGCAATGAACTTCTCAATATAGGACTTCTGAGACAAAGACAATCTTCGTTTCTCCCTCTCCCTTTAATCTCCATTCCCAAAAATTTTTTGGCTCCACCAAAGTCCTTCATCTCAAATTCCGAGCTAAGTTGAGACTTCAGTTTATCTATCTTTACCATATTTTTTGAAGCAATACGCATATCATCCACATAAAGCAATAGATAGATATAACCTCCACCACGAAGTTTATGAAACTAAATGCAACAATCATACTTACTTCAGATAAAATTATGGCGTGTCATGAAGGTGTCGAACCGCTTGTACCACTGTCGAGGAGATTGTTTCAACCTATACAATGATTTTTTCAACAAATACACATGATTTTCCTTGCTAACCATCTTGAAGCCTTCCGGGTGATGTATATAAATCACTTCGTCAAGGTCGTCATGCAAGAATGCCATCTTCTCATCGAGTTTTTCCAACTCGAGATCATGATGAGCTACCAAGCTCAATAATACGCAAATAGAAGTGTGCTTGACCACCGGAGAAAATATCTTATTGTAGCCCACCCCCTCCTTCTATGTAAAGCCCTTTGCTACTAATCTTGCCTTGAACCGAGTGCCACTTGACTCTGAAGATGCTTCCTTCTTCTTGTACACCCACTTGCAACCTATAGCTCGCTTGCCCTTAGGCAATGGAACCAAATTTCATGTATTGTTCTTGTGGAGAGACTCAATCTCTTCCTGCATAGCTACCATCAATCTTTTCCTGTATAGCTAGTATCTTTGATAGCCTGTTTGAAGGTGATTGGCTCGTCATCCTCTACTGGCAGTGTATATGCCACCACATTCAATTGTCCATAGTGCTTGACCGGTTCATCAAATCCAAACATGTGCACTGGCTTGACTGATCTTCTTGGCCTAGTAGTAGCCAAAGAATCTTGCCGCTAGTGTTGCTCTTCCTCTGGTTGTTGTTATTGTGAGGCTTGATGAACATCTTCAGAAACCTCTACCTCATCTGATGCATCCTCAGATGACTCAATCTCAACAGTTTAAGATTTGCTAGATTTACCACTATACTTATCGGACTCACTCTGTCATGACCCGCACCCGGAAAATCGGGCATGAGTCATGGGTACGTCCAGCCTACGCCGCAGCATCGGCGGTAGAACGCTGTCTAGGTCAACTATCTAGATAACAATCTCACGCAATCAATATATAAACCTGTCAAGATCTCAACTCCAAACGGAGGAGCAATATCATAATGATAATCAAGTACTCAATCACGAATCTAAGCACGATAAGATAACAAAGAAGACTAACAACTCCAAAGTCTAACCAACAACAACTACTATAACAACCACAACATCAATAATAATAATACATCATCCAAAATAATATACAATACAATGTCTCAATCCAAAACCGGAGACAAATCCGGTGCTAAAAGCTAATAAAAACAACAACAAGGTCTCAGTGATCCCGGCTACCAACCCGAAAATCACCCATAAACTAGAGGGTCCCTGTCTGCACCATCGACAGGCTCAGGTCCATAAAACGTCGGACACCAATCCTCCGGATACTTTGAAAAATATGTCCAGTCATGACTGGAGCGAGTACATCTCTAACAGCAGTTCCATTTAAATGATAAAAACTATAAAACAGTTATAGCAAGTAGCAAGAAGAATGAAGCAAGTATGAAACAAGAAATATATAAATCACTGGTGCATAAAGGTAAAGATGCATGAATATCAGAGCAAGATAGTAATAACTGCAAGATACAAGAAATCTAAGCTAAGATTAAGTCCGTGCACATGAACGTGTAGTGAGTCCAGCATGAAATACATGTAGTGAGTCAAGTCTAGAAACATGTAAGTGAGACAAGTCAAGAAATGCAAGAGAGTCCAGACTAGAAAGAATGAACTCGGTATCTTTGAATACTTGTTTCGACATGTAAACGGCTAGGGGTAAGTACGGCTCACCGCGCACTCGGTACGCGACTGCTATCATTCCAGATTAGACCAGAGGGAGTGATTCCTGATGATTCCAGATGGGAATGTTTACATGTCTACTCGAGTATTTTCCCGCCCCGACTAATACAAGTGAATCCAAGACCCGACACGTAAATCAAGATGAGTCCAGCCTGAAACATGAGTGATGCCTGTAGATGATGCCAGTAGTGATTCCAGAATAGAGGCCAGAAACATGAAATATACGTGTCGTAAGTAAATAAATCCAGAAATACCCATCAGTGTCCCGTGTTATGCCAAAATAATCATATGATACTATACTAGAAGCTGAATCATAATAATCATAAGATAATGAAAACTATCATAGAATGTACTCGCTTGATGTCCTGAGCAACTAGCGATCTGAACTGGTGTCGCAAGGATCTATTGCGAAAAGCAAGATTAAACAGGTTTCTAATAAGTTAAACAGATATAAAATAACTAAAAACAGGCTTCTAGGGTCGTTCTAGGTCAAACGGGTCAAACCAGTAAAATCTGGGTCAAAAAGTCAACTCGGGGTCCAAAAAGTCAACTCTGGGTCAAAACTAGGTCAAAAGTAGGTCAAAAGTTGACTTTAGCGGTCAACTACGGTCAAGTCTAGGTCAAACTAGGGTGCTCCTGAAATTCTAGGCCAAAACTAGGTCATTAAGCTAATAAACCCTCAAACTCGCCTCCTTGAGATACCGGGATACCCTCAGTATCCGATACCTCACCCTACGCTACGAACCCCGCCTATACCCGCTAAAACCTATGCTAGCATGCGTAAATATATACACATATACATATAAACCCATCTCTAAACTCAAACCTAGGCAATTGCTCAAAAACCCCGCTCGAAACCCAATACCTTGGATATCTCAAGGTATTGAGATACCTCTCTAAATTCAACCCTACTATCCCTCTAGCTAACTAACTATGCATAAACATATATATCTAGCTATAATCTAGGCTAAAATATATATATCTAATACATATAGGCATATACCTAGGTATCTACATATATATCTCACAAACACACATATACACATATCTTATATATCTTACCTTACCTATACATATATATATACATCTAGCTATAATATATATCTAGCTATACGTATTTATATATCTATACCTATAGATATATATCTATCTAACTATATATCTAAATCTATCCATCTATTTACCTATCTAGCTAGCTATCCATCTATTCATCTAACTAGCTATCTAGATATCTATCTATCTAACCACCTATCTATCTATCTAACATATCTAGGTAATTATCTATCTAACTATATATGTCTATCTATCTATTTGTCTATCTATCTACTTATATATCTATCTATCAATCTAGCTATCCATGTATCTATCTATCCATATATCTATTTATCTATCTACCTATATATCTATATTTCTATCTATCTAACTATCTTTCTATCAATCTATCTCTCTATATACATATAGATCTCCCTCAATAATACTCTTGCTACCCGCACTAAGCTAGGTCGCGCCGCGCTCGCTGCTAGCTGCTGGAGCTCTGCCTTAAAGATGTTGCTGCTGCAGCAATTTACTGCTGCTGCTGATGCATCAAAATGCTGCTGCTACTGCCCTTTTTGCTGCTGCTGTGCTGCTGCTGCTGGTGCTGGCTATCTCCCCCCCCCCCCCTTCACACACACACACACACACACACACACACACACACACCCCTATATACATATATCTATATATATATATATATACAACCATATATATATACACACACACACTCTATATATTTATATATATCTACACACACACACACTAACATATATATTTATACACACACAAACACTAACATATAAATTTATACACACACACACATACAAGCACATACATATATCTATCTATCTATCTATCTATCTATCTATCTATATATATATATATATATATATATATACTCACACTCAACATATATATATATATATATATATATATATATATATATATATATATATATATATATATATATATATATATATATATATACCCTCACTCACACACACTCACTATCTCTTACACACCCTCATACACACTCTCTCACACACACTAACACACACTCTCACTAATACATAACCACACACACAAATACACACACATATATATATATACACATACACACATACACAACTCATATATATATATATCTATAAACACTCACTCACACACACACTCACCTACACATATATACAAGCACTCACTAACACTCTCACATAAGCACAAAAACACATACATATATAAATTAATAAATATATATATATATATATATATATAAACGCAACACACCACAACGCACAACGCTCACAACGCCCACCAACGCGCGCCCAACGACCCCGACACGCCCAAACACCTATAAATATATAAAATATAGCCCGAGAATTTTAGCACACACTCCCCGATACTAATCCAACGTACGCACAAGCCCGAAACTAAGAAACCACGCCGAAATGGCCGTTCCGTCATTTCGACGAACACGCGGTGTGCGGTTCGGAAAACCACCTGAAACGCACACCAAACCAACTCGAAATTGGCCCAAAATTTACCCACGGGTCCTAAACGATGTCTAGATCCTAGAAAAAATGCTATCCCATCGATTCTAGGCCCGTGGCAAAAACGCGCACCACTTAGAATCGGCGACGACGAAAACCCCGAAAACGCCCGAAATGCCCATTTTTCTGCGACACGACTTCCCGTGTCCGAACGGAGACACGGACTCACCCTCAAGACATCCGACAACGTCTACCTAGGTCCGTCTAACCTAGGGCATCACCCAAAATTGGGCCAAATTCGGATTCCACCCGAAATTGACACAAAATCTAGTGTTAAAGTCTCCAAACACAACCAAACTTGTTCCAACTTCCTCCCACGGGTAGCCTAAGGGTCTAAGAAGGTTTTAAACTATTAATTACACTACATAAGAGTAATACAAGGAGAAAAATTAGGATTTACCTCTTGGAAGTTGGAATCCCAAGGCCAAAGTCTCCGAAATGCTCCAAATCCACCAAACCAAGCTTCCAAGCTCCCAAATCTAGCTCCAACACCAAATCTAAGCTCTACCCACCTAGGTTGGGAAAGAATGTAGGGTTAGAGTTCACACAAGTAGAAGAAATGGGAGGAGGAAGGAAAAAAAATGGACTTACTTGAAGTGGGAAGGAGAAAGGAAGAAGAAAGAAGTAGTGGAGAAGAAGAAGAAGAAGAAGAAGAAGAAGAAGAGAAGAAGAAGTGGGGGGTTGCTCCTGCTGTGTGCGGGCTGGAATGGGGGAATAGGGTCGGCTAAGGCATGTAATAAGGGTTACCTAAAGTCCAAAAGTCCAAAATGCCCTCCTAACTTGGGTTTTGGGTTTCGGGGTTCCAAAAGCACTCAAACTAACTCAAAATCTCTCCAACTAACCCACTAAAAATATAATAAATATTCTAAACCCAAAAATAAGTCTCACAAGGGTGTGGACTGGGTCGGACATGGGCCCACTAGGGTCTGACATGGGTCTAGGCTAGCCAAAATCCTAAAATAATCAATAAAAATATAATACAACCACTAATAAAATATAAATACAATTAATTATAAATAATACACAATTAACTAAATTAAAAAAAAATACCTGGCTCTGGAAATGGGGTGGTGACAAGCCTATCCTCCTTAGAAAATTCCGTACTAGAAATTTAAAGTCAATCACACTCCTTCTACGTCAAACCCCCAACAATTACAGTCAAGAAATTCTATCTAAACAACATACAAGATCAGGATCCTACTGGTCGTGTTATCACAGTCTCCATCAGGGTCAGTACACTATCTACCACAGCACAAAGAAAATCTAACAAGTACTAATGAAGCACACCACAAGGAATGAAAAAGGACAGGAAGAAGAACAAAGAGACAGACCTGCTAACCCGACACCCATAGCATCGGCCTCCTCGACCGTCAACGCATAAGCCCTGCCCTGCTGGGGTGTATCCCTCTGCTGGTACGGGGCATGATGCTGTGCCATAGGTGGCCTAGCTCCAACTCTCTGATCTTGTGCTCCACCCAACAGAGGTACAGTGGGACAATCTCGCATCTGGTGAGCAGCGAATCCACAGAACAAACACACCTTCAGTCTCCTCCTACAAACATCCCAAGTGTGTCCTGCCTTCGTGCAGTAGGCACAAGTGGGCACCCTCTGATCCTGACCCTGCTGCGCTACCTTCTGCACATAGGGACGCTTAGTTGGTCCCGCACTGCCACCCGCACTGCCTGAATCATTCCTACCTCTCTTGGACTTGAGCTCCAAGTCATCCTCTGCTCTCTGAGCATCTCCTACTATCTGCTCGAAAGTTACCTCGCGATCGCTCCTGGTCAAAGACTTGACCGCCATGACCAAGCCCTTGCGAAACTTTCTCGCCTTTGCTGCCTCACTCAAGCCATCTACAAATCTGCACAGACGGCAGAACTCCGCTGCGTACTCGTCCACCGTCATGCTCCCTTGGACGAGTGTCTCAAATTGGCTCTCCAAAGCACTAAGCGCTACATCTGGAAAAAACTTCTCCTTAAAAAGCCTCTTGAAAGCCTCCCAAGTAAGCCCTGGTATCGCGATCCTCGTATCTGTATGATACCAGGTCAAGGCGAGGTCGAACATCTGACTGTCCGTCGCCTCTATCTACATGCTGTCTGGAATCTGCGCCAGCCTGAAGATCCCCTCGATCTGCTCTATCCAGTCATCCGCGTATAGGATCCCTTCTGTACCACGGAACTCCTTGGGCCGCATCCTCTGAAAGTCAATGATACTACCCGACCTCGGATGCTGAATCTGATCTGCCTGTGGCTGAATCTGTGCCACCCTATCCACTGCAGTCATGGCCACCTGGTGGGCGTTCTCAATGCCCAGCCTCATCACATCCACCTGACGGTGCTGCACGTCCATCATCTCCCTGAAGAACGCAAACAACTGCACGGCATCTACTGGAGCAGGAAGTGGTGGAGGAACCACCGGAACGACTGGGGTAGTCCTCATATCGACATGTGGAGGAGGATCCCCGAGAGTAACAGATGCTCCCTCAATCGCAGGAGTGGTGAGTGGAGTGGTAACAGCTGCCTGAATACGAGCTGGACGAGAGGTAGCAGACCTCTCCGTGGCAACTGCTGGGGCGGTACGATAAGATCGTGTCTTCGGAGGCATCCTGAACACAGATCAAAAGAAGTCAATAGGTGCATGATACGATATCATCAAAGAAGGACAGTGATATTTCAAAAGAAAGCAATATCAGAATAATTAGATTGGAATTTTTCCTAGTCGTGATTGAGTACACTCTCATTCTAGATCCTAGATCCTATAGCAGGCTCGCAGCAGTATAACTAAGTTGTTGTACCACCACGACATCGTACTAATTGCAAATCGAGACCTGCATAGGGCCGCCACCAAGAACGTGTCACGACCCGCACCCGAAAAATCGGGCATGAGTCATGGGTACGTCCAGCCTACGCCGCAGCATCGGCGGTAGAACGCTGTCTAGGTCAACTATCTAGATAACAATCTCACGCAATCAATATATAAACCTGTCAAGATCTCAACTCCAAACGGAGGAGCAATATCATAATGATAATCAAGTACTCAATCACGAATCTAAGCACGATAAGATAACAAAGAAGACTAACAACTCCAAAGTCTAACCAACAATAACTACTACAACAACCACAACATCAATAATAATAATACATCATCCAAAATAATATACAATACAAGGTCTCAATCCAAAACCGGAGACAAATCCGGTGCTAAAAGCTAATAAAAACAACAACAAGGTCTCAGTGATCCCGGCTACTAACCCGGAAATTACCCCTAAACTAGAGGGTCCCTGTCTGCACCATCGACAGGCTCAGGTCCATAAAACGTCGAACACCAATCCTCCGGATACTCTGAAAAATATGTCCAGTCAGGACTGGAGCAAGTACATCTGTAACAGCTGTTCCATTTAAATGATAAAAACTATAAAACAGTTATAGCAAGTAGCAAAAAGAATGAAACAAGTATGAAACAAGAAATATATAAACCACTGGTGCATAAAGGTAAAGATGCATGAATATCAGAGCAAGATAGTAATAACTGCAAGATACAAGAAATCTAAGCTAAGATCAAGTCCATGCACATGAACGTGTAGTGAGTCCAGCATGAAATACATGTAGTGAGTCAAGTCTAGAAACATGTAAGTGAGACAAGTCAAGAAATGCAAGAGAGTCCAGACTAGAAAGAATGAACTCGGTGTCTTTGAAATACTTATTTCGACATGTAAATGACTAGGGGTAAGTACGGCTCACCGCGCACTGGGTACGTGGCTGCTATCATTCTAGATTAGACCAGAGGGAGTGATTCCTGATGATTCCAGATGAGAATATTTACATGTCTACTCGAGTATTTCCCCGCCCCGACTAATACAAGTGAATCCAAGACCCGACACATAAATCAAGATGAGTCCAGCCTGAAACATAAGTGATGCCTGTAGGTGATGCCAGTAGTGATTCCAGAATAGAGGCCAGAAACATGAAATATACGTGTCGCAAGTAAATAAATCCAGAAATACCAGTCAGTGTCCCGTGTTGTGCCAAAATAATCATATGATACTATACTAGAAGCTGAATCATAATAATCATCAGATAATGAAAACTATCAGAGAATGTACTCGCTTGATGTCCTGAGCAACTGGTGATCCGAACTGGTGTCGCAAGGACATATTACGAAAAGCAAGGTTAAACAGGTTTCTAATAAGTTAAACAGATATAAAATAACTAAAAATAGGCTTCTAGGGTCGTTCTAGGTCAAACGGGTCAAACCAGTGAAATCTGGGTCAAAAAGTTAACTCGGGGTCCAAAAAGTCAACTCTGGGTCAAAAGTAGGTCAAAAGTTGACTTTGGCGGTCAACCGAGTCAACTACGGTCAAGTCTAGGTCAAACTAGGGTGCTCCTAAAATTCTAGGCCAAAACTAGGTCATTAAGCTAATAAACCCTCAAACTCGCCTCCTTGAGATACCGGGATACCCTCGGTATCCGATACCTCACCCTACGCTACGCACCCCGCCTATACCCGCTAAAACCTATGCTAGCACGCGTAAATATATACACATATACATATAAACCCATCTCTAAACTCAAACCTAGGCAATTGCTCAAAAACCCCGCTCGAAATCTAATACCTTGGATATCTCAAGGTATTGAGATACCTCTCTAAACTCAACCCTACTATACCTCTAGCTAACTAACTATGCATAAACATATATATCTCGCTATAATCTAGGCTAAAATATATATATCTAATACATATAGGCATATACCTAGGTATCTACATATATATATCTCACAAACACACATATACACATACCTTATATATCTTACCTTACCTATACATATATATATCTAGCTATAATATATATCTAGCTATATGTATTTATATATCTATACCTATAGATATATATCTATCTAACTATATATCTAAATCTATCCATCTATCTACCTATCTAGCTAGCTATCCATCTATTCATCCAACTAGCTATCTAGATATCTATCTATCTAACCACCTATCTAACTATCTATGTCTATCTAACTATCTATGTCTATCTATCTATTTGTCTATCTATCTACTTATATATCTATCTATCAATCTAGCTATCCATGTATCTATCTATCCATATATCTATTTATCTATTTACCTATATATCTATATATCTATCTATCTAACTATCTTTCTATCAATCTATCTCTCTATATACATATAGATCTCCCTCACTAATACTCTTGCTACCCGCACTAAGCTAGGTCGCGTCGCGCTCGTTGCTAGCTGCTGGAGCTCTGCCTTAAAGATGTTGCTGCTGCAGCAATTTACTGCTGCTGCTGATGCATCAAAATGCTGCTGCTGCTGCCCTTTTTGCTGCTGCTGTGATGCTGCTGCTGGTGCTGGCTATCTCCCCCCCCCCCCTTCACACAATCACACACACACACACACCCCTATATACATATATCTATATATATATATATATACAACCATACATATATACACACACACTCTATATATTTATATGTATCTACACACACACACTAACATATATATTTATACACACAAACACTAACATATAAATTTATACACACACACACATACAAGCACATACATATATCTATATATATATATACATATATATATATACATATATATATATATATATATATATATATATATATATATATATATATATAAACACACATCTATATATATATATATACACAAATATATATATATATATATATATATATATATATATATATATATATATATATATATATATATACATATACACACTCACACTCAACATATATATATATATACCCTCACTCACACACACTCACTCTCACACACCCTCACACACACACTCTCACACACACTAACACACACTCTCACTAATACATAACCACACACACAAATACACATATATATATATACACATACACACATACACAACTCATATATATATATATATATATATATATATATATATATATATATATATATATATATATATATATATATATATATAAACACTCACTCACACTCACACACACACTCACCTACACATACACACAAGCACTCACTAACACACTCACACAAGCACTCACTAACACTCTCACACAAGCACAAAAACGCATACATATATATATATATATATATATATATATATATATATATATATATATATATATATATATATATATAAACACAACACACCACAACGCACAACGCTCACAACGCCCACCAACGCGCGCCGAACGATCCCGACACGCCCAAACACCTATAAATATATAAAATATAGCCCGAGAATTCTAGCACACACTCCCCGATACTAAACCAACGTGCGCACAAGACCGAAACTAAGAAACCACGCCGAAATGGCCGTTCGGTCATTTCGACGAACATGCGGTGTGCGGTTCGAAAAACCTCCTGAAACGCACACCAAACCAACTCAGAATCGGCCCAAAATTTACCCACGGATCCTAAACGATGTCTAGATCCTAGAAAAAATGCTACCCCGTCGATTCTAGGCCCGTGGCAAAAACGTGCACGCACTTAGAATCGGCGACGACGAAAACCCCAAAAATGTCCGAAACGCCCATTTCTCCGCGACACGACTTCCCGTGTCCGAACGGAAGCACGCACTCACCCTCAAGACACCCGACAACGTCTACCTAGGTCCGTCTAACCTAGGACATCACCCAAAATTGGGCCAAATTCGGATTCCACCCGAAATTGACACAAAATCTAGTGTTAAAGTCTCCAAACACAACCAAACTTGTTCCAACTTCCTCCCACGGTAGCCTAAGGGTCTAGAAAGGTTCTAAACTATTAATTTCACTATATAAGAGTAATTACAAGGGAGAAAATTAGGGTTTACCTCTTGGAAGTTGGAATCCCAAGGCCAAAGTCTCCGAAATGCTCCAAATCCACCAAACCAAGCTTCCAAGCTCCCAAATCTAGTTCCAATACCAAATCTAAGCTCTACCCACCTAGGTTGGAGAAGAATGTAGGGTTAGGGTTCACACAAGTAGAAGAAATGGGAGGAGGAAGGAAGAAAAATGGACTTACTTGAAGTGGGAAGGAGAAAGGAAGAAGAAAGAAGTAGTGGAGAAGAAGAAGAGAAGAAGAAGTGGGGGGCTGCTCCTGCTGTGTGCGGGCTGAAATGGAGGAATAGGGTCGGCCAAGGCATGTAATAAGGGTTACATAAAGTCCAAAAGTCCAAAATGCCCTCCTAACTTGGGTTTTGGGTTTCGGGGTTCCGAAAGCACTCAAACTAACTCCAAATCTCTCCAACTAACCCACTAAAAATTTAATAAATATTCTAAACCCAAAAATAAGTCTCACAAGGGTGTGGGCTGGGTCGGACATGGGTCCACTAGGGTCTGACATGGGTCCAGGCTAGCCAAAATCCTAAAATAATCAATAAAAATATAATACAACCACTAATAAAATATAAATACAATTAATTATAAATAATACATAATTAACTAAATAAAAATAAAAAAATACCTGGCTCTGGAAATGGGGTGGTGACACACTCTTCTTGCTTCAAGTCAACACTGAAGACTCATCGAAGGTGACATCCCTGCTGATTAAGAACTTCTTATCCTTCAAACAGTACAGACGGTATCCCTTCACTCCTTGTGCATATCCCAAGAAAATAGCCTTCTTGGCTCTCGGATCTAACTAACTATCGTTGACATGATAGTAAGCTTTGCATCCAAATACGCGCAAAATGCTGCAATCTGCTGGTTTGTGGGTCATCTTCTCATATGGAGTCTTACAGTTTATAACCAGAGTTGGTGATATATTAATCAAGTACCGCGCCATGTGTATAGTATCTGCCCACCATTCCTTTCCTAAACCGGCATTGGAGAGCATACATCTTGCTTTCTCAAGCAAGGTTCGGTTCATCCTCTTTGCTAACCCATTCTGCTGTGGTGTGTTTCTGATAGTCCAATGTCACACAATGCCTTCTTGAGCACAAAAATCTTTAAAAGGTCCATAATATATTCAGTACCATTGTCAGATCGTAATGTCTTTACCTTTCTGCCTGTTCTGTTCTCTACCATCGCTTTCCACCGCTTGAACTTTTCGAACACTTGATCTTTGGTTTTGTTGAAATACAACCAAACATTGTATAATCATCAATAAAAGTAACATAGTACCTCGCTCCTTTCTTGGAAGGAATCCTGCTAGGTCCCTATACATCTCTATGCACATAGTCGAGAATACCTCCTGTCTTCTGCTTGCTTGTACTGAAGGTCACCCTGTGTCACGCCCCAGCCCCAAAATATCGAGGGACTAGCCATGTGGCAATGGCCAGCAGCACACTCTAATGGGCAAACCCAATTTAATGGACCCATCAAGGTGTACTTAAGCTGTAACACAAAAATAAGTCTTCTAAACATGTCACAAACTAATCTCATCCATGGAAGATAAATATGATCAATATCAGCAAAATCAAATATACTGTCATCAAGTCTCAATAAAGTAAATCGGGGAACAACCCGATAATAAGTCTGATACACTGGTTCAACAGACCAGAAACAAAAGAGTCTAATAAAAGAAAATATTGAGTATGGATAAAAGATACTCAGGAGAAGTCCTTAGCCATCACCTCGTCCTCGGGGATCGGTTCAGCTCTAGTGTCTGCTCCTGCTCCTACATCTGCTCCTGTCCCGTATACCTCGGGATAGAATTTCTCTGCTAAACCTGGGGACATAATCCGGAATCCAGGTCCTCAGGGGACATAGCAAGGTACAAAATAACACAAGCCAAAATAAATGTAGTGCAATAGTAAATGAAACAATAGGGTAAACTATGTATCCATCTATGTGAAATGCAAGTGAGAGCATCACTAGTACTCAGGCTGAGACCGCTACAAGCTCTGTGTCGGGGAGCCGGTAGCAGTAATATCACGTAATGTGCCTAGCTCTGATATAGAATCTACGGCCTCACAATAATAAATACATATATAAAAATAGCCTGTAGTCTGTGTGTCTCTCCCCACCCAATGTAATCATACGTCTCATGTCCACAACGTCTCATTTCCATGTCACGCAAGATCATAACTAATACAGCAAGTCATATGATAGTTATGAATATAATGTCTATGTCCAAATCCTGTAACCTATACAGAATCACCATGAATATCTTAAGAAGATTCTGTCTCATGAATTGTGTCAGGTGTCCTAGGTATGACGTACTTGATGATGCAAGCACGAGAATGTATAGGGTCTCGATAACCATCTCTATGTGACGTTATACAACTCTGCGTACGGTGTTGACACCCGAATATTATTCGGACGTTAAGTAATGTCACACGGTCCTAGGTTGAACAGATACAACATATAAATAAATCAAGGAATATTATATAAAAAGAACTGCAAGGTTGGCAAGGTACATTTGCCAGGGGTTTGAATACCAACAGCTACTCCGGTATCAGCGGAATCTGCAGGTACTCCTCCAAAAGCTGTAATAAACATTACCATCAGGTTCAGAAGATATCAAATAGCTAGAATTGTCTGTCATTGAGTCCAATTTGGACACAGGGGCAAAAGTGACAGTTTCTAGTCAAAGCGGGGTCCACATGTGGCCCGCTTCGCACCAAAAAATGTGCCAGAGACAATGTTCTCCAAATTCGTCAAACTTAGTGTCTACAAGTCCAGAACGATGATACGAACCCAAAAGAATGTCCAGAACTGGATTCCGATGAGTCGATCACAAAATCGCCCATCAAGTGGAGCCGTGGGGCCCACGATACGCGATTTTGTCAACGTTCTCAGAATCGAACCAAACTTGGGTCACAGGACCAGCGTATTGCTACGAGTCCGATGGCGCAAGTTTTATTTCGATACAACGTGCATACACGAAGTTACAACGAGTTCCAGAACAAGGCCGATATAGGGTGTTGTCGACGGATACGCGTTGATTCCGGTATGCGCGCACATCTAAATCAACTTTCGCGAAATCCCACACGTCCGTATTAACGGTGCACACCTTTCGGTGAAGTCCGCACATGACCAAGTCGTTCCGTTTAACGGGGCGTACCCAGTTCCGGAAAAATATAAGGTAATTATTTTTCTGATTTTGGTTCGCAGTTTGCGATCGCCACAGGATGCGACACGCCGAACCAATGGCACGAGTATCAAGAGGGTCACGCAGTCTACGCATCACAGCAGACGGAACGGAAAACGGGACAACAAGGAGAGAGAAACAGTCACCTGAACAGGGCTCCGAAGAAGACTGAAAATACGTGATTCCGCGAGGCGGCACGATGCGCACGGCGGAGGTGGCTAGGTACGGCTGCTGTCGGCGAGGTGGCGCTGTGCGGCTCTCGGCGGCAGGGCCTGCTGGAAGTGGCGGAGCTCTGGGCGTCGGCCTGCGAGGTGGCACCGAAGGGTGGTGGTCCGGTGGCTGATGGAGTGGTGGCTGCGGTGAACGGGGTTGGGCGAAGGGTTTAAATAGGTCGGGAAGGAAGTCGGGCGGCCGGACGGTGGTGATCTGAACGGGCGGCGGGAGGCTAGGCATCGGGGTGGTTAAACGGCGCTGGAAACCGAGCAGTCGACGACGGCCGGTGGAAAGTCGAGCGGCGGAGGGGAATCGGTAGGGTCGCGGTTACCGTTAGGTTACTGTAGCTAATGATTCGGGTCGGGTCGGGTTTGAATGTGGGATTCGGATCCGACCCGATCCGATATGAAATGGGTTCGGGTAATGGGTGAGCGGGTCGGGTCGGCTAACGGGTCCGGATCCGACCCGCTAGGGTTGGTTTGAGTCAGGGTTCGGTTCGATTCAAGTTGGTTTAGTTAAATCGGTTGGTTCAACCCGGTTTAATTGGGTTTAATAAATAACTTAGTTTTTAGGTCTTTAAAAATAGTTCTGGGGCCCAATAAATTTTAGAAAAATTACCCTATATCTAATATTTTATTTTACACCCAAAACTATTATTTTCATAATATTTTAATATTTAATAAAATCATTTAAAATTATTTAATTCAGAAGGACATTTGTTTAATTATTTAAAAATAGCAGAAAATTCCCAAAAAATTCCAAAAATTCATTTTTAAATTTCTGAAAATTCTGGGGGTTTACAATCTACCCTACTTAAGAGGATTGCGTCCTCGCAATCAAAGAATTAACTACTAAAGGAAATTAAAACATGGTACTAAAAGAAATGCTTAGTTTATACATGCAAGAAAATGGCAATCGTCCAAAGGAATCTCAAAGTGGTCAAAATTGATGGGCAAGTACATAGCATAAAGTAAATTACATGGGTTCTTACGACATCATACCATGGCTTCAATAATAGTCTTTGGTAGACTAAAAGGAATACCAAAGTGCAAATGATAAAGGGCTGACATTCCAAGTTTGTATGTTCATCAGCTGAAGATTGTTTTGGAAGGATGATAGAAAAAATCATACGATGTAAACTATAGAACCAGTTGTTCAGATGTTTTGGTAAAAGTCGTGCGGGTAGACAAAGATTAGGTGCACATAATAAGTCCTTAAACAAATCAAGAGTCATGTCGTCTTAAAATTAAAATCTTGTGATGTCACCAAGGGCTTCAACTTCATTAGGAACATGAAGTATCATACCCAAGTCATCATTATCAAATTCAATTACAATACTACTGACTCATGATTGAATAGTTCCATGTGCGGATGATAAGTTACAATAAAACATTCAGATAGCAATAAGGTATACCAGATTTCTAATTACAACAAGGTCTTCGAAGCCAAGAGATTGAAAAGTAGTTAAATAAGCCAAAAATAAAGTAAAATTTAACGGGTTTCCAGGACATATGGTCCTTTTAATAAAGTCATCAAACCACTCTAAGGATTGATCAAGAGAACAAAATATAAAGATATCAAAACCCTCATCGAACTTTGATGGACTAAACAAAGAATGTGAAACTTCTTCTTGAATATTGGAAGAAGAAGCATCTCCAACTTTCCTTTTCTTTTTGGACAACTTAGGTGCCATTGGAAAAAAATAGACTAAAAAGTGAAGATTATACCTGAAACAGATAGAGGAATATGGTAAAGAAACTTGAAATATGCTTGGATCTGAGATTTGGAGGCTTGAGGAGCCTTGAGGAGGGAGATCCAATGGTGAGGGTTTTGAGATGTTGAAGATGACGGAATCGGCTGCTGGTTTGTTATACCATGAATATGAGGTATTTTGATATATATATATATATATATATATATATATATATATATATATATATATATATATATATAGCTATACATAAGGAGTGGGGTCCATACAACTTCAATCCTGGAATAGAGGTAACCGAGTTCGGCCCGAGTTTGCCCCAAACTCTATCTGAATTCGGTTCCTTTGAACCGTGACTTATTTTGTATGAAATCCTATTATTTATGTATAAAGTTGTATGTTTAAACTTTGTAAACCAAATATTAGTATTTGTATTCAAAGCAAATAATTACTAATATTACTAATAAATCTTTATTCTATTAAAGTATTGATTATATTGGGTTAGCTGTAGGGGTCGGATCCCAACTAGCGGTGGTTCGAAGATACTTAAGTACATTGTCGCTTAAGGCTATTTACACATCTGTGACAGAAGGGCCCTTTCGGCTTGTATCCAAAATAAGCTTTATATTTAAAGAATGTAGATTAATAATAATATATGCAAATTATATAGCCTCGAAATCTAAAAAATTTAATTCTCGGCATATAAAGTTAAAGTGATCTACAACTAAGGGTTTAGTAAAGATGCTCGCGAGTTGATGTTTGGTGTCAACAAATTCTAAGCATATATTACCGTGCAATTGATGATCTCTTAAAAAGTTATGTCTAATCTCAATGTGCTTAGTGCGTTAGTGACATATTGGATTCTTAGTGAGATTAATAGTGCTAGTGTTATCACAATAAATAGGAATATTTTTAAAAGAAATATTGTAGTCTTCTAAGGTTTGTTTCATCCACAATATTTGTGCACAACAACGTCCTGCGGCAATATACTCAGCCTCAGTAGTTGATAATGCAACTGAATTTTACTTTTTAGAAAACCAAGAGACTAAAGACTTTCCTAGGAAATGACAAGTGTCGCTATTACTTTTACGATCGACCTTGCATCCAGCAAAATTAGGATTCGAATAACCAATAAGGTCAAATGATGTGGTTTTGGGATACCACAAGCCTGTTGTCAAAGTACCTTTAAGATATCTAAGAATAAGCATAAATGTGCACACATGTGATTCCTTAGGTTTATCTTGGTATCTAGCGCATAGGAAAATTGAAAATATAATATCAGGTCGACTACAGTTAAATACAGTAAGCTACCAATCATACCATGATACATACGTATATAAGTTGGTTTGCCATTTTCATCAAGATCAAGTTTAGTTCATGATGCCATAGGTGTAAGCCCTCTCATTTTAAAATAGAGTTATTTTGGTATTTTTAATTATTTTAATTATTTTATTTAATTAAATAGATTAAAGGATTAATTTTTAAAACTACTTTATATATTAAAGATACTTTGCCATGGCTTGGATATTTTGAGCGATGTACAACCTTTTTCTTCAAAAAATTTATAATAATGACCTTGAATTGACCTACTAGTCATGTGACATTGGTGTTGCATTTATTTGATCTCCTCTATGCTCCAAAAAGATTAACAAATATCTCAAATTATCGCTACCGTAAAACTACCGTTATTTGACTCATTGAACCCAACCAAGCACAAACACCCTACTTGGACTCTCAAACCAATTTCTATGGGACATGTACACTATCCTACACTCATCCCCTACTCAACAATATATATTTTGCACATCAAAGCCTCACACATGCACGACAAACCAAAGGCTCAACAAACGTTCTATTTGAGACCCCGATAGTGAACATTCTTGTGTACTTGCACTCAAACTGTAAATCTCCTAAAAAATACTCAATAAATGGTTTCTCCAATTAGTACTAAATCAGAGTTTTTTAATAGATATTATAGAAACTCTAAAAAATTAGATAATTTTGAATATATGGATCCACTAAGAAATAACCAATTAGTTAAGAGGCCAACCTAATTTTCAACCTAACACATCAAACCCAACCTGACACGATAGTTCGGTTACTCATCAAACCCGACCCGACCCGACAGTTCGGTTACTCATCAAACTCGACCCGACAGCTCGGTTTATAATCGAATGAGGGGATTACTGTTCCCCAATTATCAACTCATTCTTCATCTTCTTTTTCTAATCGCCTTTGCACTGCTTGAGCAGCCGCTCCGACTAATACCAACTATACCGCCACCTCGACGACATCACGAAGGTTCCAGAGAAGTCTCGACCATCAATACATCGATGATCCGTGGTCACTTTGATCTCCACCATCGATTACCTACCTCTATACCATGACCAACCTCTACCGTTCATCAGTAACCTCCTTCCTGAGAACCCTCGTTTATAAATAGGATCTCTCTCTCTTGTACTTCTTCATCAACCCACGCTGGCAAAGCCCTGCCATTTTTCCTCTTCCTCAATCCTCAACCAAGAATCGGTTACGAATTGTAATTGTTTCCTTCGATCGATCTCTGTCATGGCAACAATGGCGGTCAGAGATCTATCGACGAATGTCTGTCAGTGACCAGTCGCCTTCACCGCGTACTACGCTACGAGTTCACCGGAGTGGTTATCTTCTCCGACGACTCGAGCCTTCTCCCAACCATGTTCCTCGTTCGCTCCTTACTATGGCAACCTATTGTATTTAACTGTAGTCGACCTGATATTATATTTTCAATTTTCCTATGCGCTAGATACCAAGATAAACCTAAGGTGTAAGCTACCAATCATACCATGATACATACGTATATAAGTTGGTTTGCCATTTTCATCAAGATCAAGTTTAGTTCATGATGCCATAGGTGTAAGCCCTCTCATTTTAAAATAGAGTTATTTTGGTATTTTTAATTATTTTAATTATTTTATTTAATTAAATAGATTAAAGGATTAATTTTTAAAACTACTTTATATATTAAAGATACTTTGCCATGGCTTGGATATTTTGAGCGATGTACAACCTTTTTCTTCAAAAAATTTATAATAATGACCTTGAATTGACCTACTAGTCATGTGACATTGGTGTTGCATTTATTTGATCTCCTCTATGCTCCAAAAAGATTAACAAATATCTCAAATTATCGCTACCGTAAAACTACCGTTATTTGACTCATTGAACCCAACCAAGCACAAACACCCTACTTGGACTCTCAAACCAATTTCTATGGGACATGTACACTATCCTACACTCATCCCCTACTCAACAATATATATTTTGCACATCAAAGCCTCACACATGCACGACAAACCAAAGGCTCAACAAACGTTCTATTTGAGACCCCGATAGTGAACATTCTTGTGTACTTGCACTCAAACTGTAAATCTCCTAAAAAATACTCAATAAATGGTTTCTCCAATTAGTACTAAATCAGAGTTTTTTAATAGATATTATAGAAACTCTAAAAAATTAGATAATTTTGAATATATGGATCCACTAAGAAATAACCAATTAGTTAAGAGGCCAACCTAATTTTCAACCTAACACATCAAACCCAACCTGACACGATAGTTCGGTTACTCATCAAACCCGACCCGACCCGACAGTTCGGTTACTCATCAAACTCGACCCGACAGCTCGGTTTATAATCGAATGAGGGGATTACTGTTCCCCAATTATCAACTCATTCTTCATCTTCTTTTTCTAATCGCCTTTGCACTGCTTGAGCAGCCGCTCCGACTAATACCAACTATACCGCCACCTCGACGACATCACGAAGGTTCCAGAGAAGTCTCGACCATCAATACATCGATGATCCGTGGTCACTTTGATCTCCACCATCGATTACCTACCTCTATACCATGACCAACCTCTACCGTTCATCAGTAACCTCCTTCCTGAGAACCCTCGTTTATAAATAGGATCTCTCTCTCTTGTACTTCTTCATCAACCCACGCTGGCAAAGCCCTGCCATTTTTCCTCTTCCTCAATCCTCAACCAAGAATCGGTTACGAATTGTAATTGTTTCCTTCGATCGATCTCTGTCATGGCAACAATGGCGGTCAGAGATCTATCGACGAATGTCTGTCAGTGACCAGTCGCCTTCACCGCGTACTACGCTACGAGTTCACCGGAGTGGTTATCTTCTCCGACGACTCGAGCCTTCTCCCAACCATGTTCCTCGTTCGCTCCTTACTATGGCAACCTCCCTCCACTGCGGGTTATCGAGCTAATCATCAAACATCAGTGAAGGACTCGCGGGTACGCTGCGCTCACCTTTTGGTATACTTGGTACACGACGGGGCGGTCCCATTTGGCTGGGCGCGCTCCGTTTCGCAATTTTTAGAAATCTGGAAAAAGTGGGTTTTCGGAGTTTTTCAACGAATTAAATTCCACATACAGCAATTAATAGAATAATATAAATGACAGAAAATAAACTAGGTCAAGTGGTCTTCACATATCAATAAGAAAAACCGGATTCGGATCTCTGTGGTGGGAGATACGAATCCGAGAACATGGGTGGTTGCAACAGAATTTTCTGAGATTTAAATGTCGTGATTTTCATCGACTTGGCATCGATTTTTACCTAGGTTTGCACGCGGTTCAAGATAACCTAATGAACAATATTGGAAGGGGGATAGGTGAGGATCATACCGGAGAAGACGGGATCGAGTTTGGTCGAGCGGTGGCGCGGGAAACAAAGCCTGAACAGGGCTTCGCTGCAGTTTAATTTTGCTGTGCACGGGGTGCTCAGTTGTTCGCGGTCGGCCGGGGATGGCCGGCGGTGGCGGTTGGGCGCGGTGGCTCGGCGGCGTCGGGGTCTGGATCGAGAGGGGAAGGAGATGGGAAAAAAATTAGGGTTCGGGTTTTGCTCGTCGTTATATATAGAGAGAAGAGAGGGAGAGATCATGAGAGAGTCGGGGGGGTCGGGTACATGTTGCCGTCACTGCTGCTTTATATGCTTGGGGGGTGGGATTTGGTATAGGGTTTGGGTAGTTAGAGCTAGCGAGTAGGGATCCAATAGGGATTATTAATTGTTTTTTATTTTTATTTTTCTTTCCTTTTTCATTTCTTTTTCTTTCTTTTTCTTTTTAAAAAAAAATATATATATATATATATATATATATATATATATATATATATATATATATATATATATATATATATATATATATACATAGAAAAATCTAGAATTTGTATTAATGCATACCATTAAGCTAGCAACTGTCCAAAGGGTCTCCTACATGAAATAAATTAGAAAAAAATTCCTAATGGTCCCATAAATTCCCTAAGTTCACAAACACCTAAAATAAAAGTTAAATAAAATCTATTCTCTCTAATTAGCTCATAATTACTACAAATAAATTAAATAATTATTAAAAATTAATTATTACGGTTTTTAGAACTTGGGGTTTTATATTCTACCCAACTTATAAAAATTTCGTCATCGAAATTAAACTAAGCCACGGTAAGAAGTCAATGATGGTATAAGATTTGCATTGTTTAAAATGCAGTGCTAGGTTTAAATGATGGATGATGTTGCGCGTTGCACATTCCGAAAATTCATAGAAAAAATTTATATGAACGAAAAATAGGTTTCTTCATGTGTCATGTCAATTGTGTGGACACCTAAATGTTCTTTTGCATAAAAGTGCCCAACCATTGAAATATTGCACAAAGATAGAAATTGGATTAAATAATCAAAATTAATGCACAAGGTGTTCTTGAATTAATTAGAAGTACATGGGACAAAAATTAGGTGGGGCACAAGTGTCAGAGTAGAATATTGTTATAGATTGGGTTATACCAAAACGGGTCAAGATTGTGTCTCCAATTTCAATTGGAATGCACAAGGATACAAAGTCGTATTATTTAGGATTAAATAATAACGTCTGCGACGAATATTGTGCGACTAAAATATAGCACAAGAGAGCATATTTATAAGTTACACAAAGGTCAGAATAGAAGGCGGTCATGTCTAGGACATGGATGTGAAGTTTGTAGGTAGGCAATTGCTAGTGTAGTGCTCCAATCATCGAAGCAACGGTAAGATGTACTATGTGATATAATTATTGCAAAATTAAATAAAATACCGTGTTCTATTTATAATTGGATTCAACTAACCCTAGTTTCGCTGTCTAAGCCAAGTAGGCTAAATTTTGAGTGAGGGAGGATTTACAATCCACCCAACTTAAAAATATGTCATCCTCGAAATTAAAATAAGGCATAATTTGCTAACTCCTTCACATCGCATATAAGGCAAGTCAATCGCAATCTCTTCCAAAATTAAAAATATATTCTAATCCATCTCAATCACATCCAAATTTAAGCTAAATCTATATGACATCTCCAAGTTTTAAATAGCCCATATCAATTTTTACATTACGATCTCCAACTATCATAATCTCCTTTAAATGAAAACATTTCTAATCCAATATTATTCCTATTTTTTTCCTTATGAATTTTGTATCCTTCAAAATTTTAAATTCAATTCACATCCTCAATATTTCAAATAGGTAATCCAACAATCAAAATTTTAACTCTTAATTAAAATCATCAAATTGTAAAAAATTTAAATTCGATCCACCAATGTTCAAGTCTGAATTTCTATATTTATCCTCAAAATTCAAATTGATGATTTACTTTCAATATTCAAAATTTAAATCATGTACTTAAAGTATAAATATTTAGTCCGTCATCTCAAGATTTCAAAATTTATTACATACTCATCATCTAACTCCTTCTTCTAAAATTCTCCACATTTAAAATGACTTAATCTCTCAATCTAATCCTACTTGATCACAATCTAAAAAATTTAACCTCCAATTAACAATACGACTTCTACCCAACTTAGAATTTATCCATCTATCATATAAGGCTATACACTTAAGAAATCTTTCTCAAATTATTTAATCATGTTATTCAATCCTCAAAAATTTTAACACTAATTATATCACATATGATATGCCCTTAATCAATTATAAAAGATAGTCACCAAATAATGCGATTGGCCTATGGGTATCTCTTGTACTACCTGTATATCAAACTTATACCAAGTACGAGGTTTCGTCTTTCCGAAATAAGGAAAGACGGAAAACAATAATAAAGAGTTCAAGGGGGAGGTAATAGAATAGAAGTATAGGGATTAAGGCGTTTAAAGAATTCAATGGAAATTGTCAAGGCAGTTGTTGATTGAAATCCTATTTTGGTAAATTACTATTCACATGCTCATATCAGTACAGTTATATAGCTGATACGATATGCTCAGGCATGCCTAGAGGGCAATTACATTCGTCTACCAGACACTATATATATCAATCTACGTAAAGTAGTTATGCGAAGGGCGAACCAAGCGCACCAAGGTTAGCTAGACCTTAATACACTGATTCTGAAATGTATTAATGTATGCATCCACTAATACATATATCGTGGACAAGCTCGATAAAAGAATAAGCTTACAAAATTTGGCTATAAAATAGCAGCATAAGTCAAGGTATTATATAAAATATAAATGCGCTAGATCATGATGTAATAAGGTACAAATAATTCAAGTTCACAAACAAAACAAAATAAGACCCTACAGCCTCTACAGTTGTAGTACTAACACCTTGTCTAAGCTGCTAGTCGACAAAAATTGGGGTATGGCCTTTAAGTTCTACCATCAGAGTAAACACTATTATCTTATGCTAGTATATAGTTAATGTCATTCAAATATGCTACAATAATATGTCAAAAGGACTATGTGGTACTAGGTTGGGAGTCATACTACCCAACTTATAAAAATTATCTAATACCGTAGCAGTCTTAAGGGGGATCTACCAAATAATATTGTCCTTGTAAATAAAGCATAACTCTTATTGGGGTTTACGAGAAAATCATCCTATTGCATTATATCGGTAATGGTCACCTTAAGTCTTTAATCATTGTGTTTATAGAACAAGTGTCAATAGTATGAATGGAAAAGTTACCGGTCTTTAAGTGAAAAGAGGATATACCTATATTGGGTTATGGATATGAATTATGCGTTTTAAAACTAAGGGTAATCATCAAGTTACAATCTACAAGAGCAACTCAAAACTATCAAATTTTAACTATCAAGCACCACTTTTCAAAGTTTAACATTGACAACTATAATCCTAGCAACTACATATCCTTAACATAAGAGAATTCATCTGGCCTATAGTCAGAAGTGTCAGGTGGCACGAATTGAAAGGTGAAGAAGAAAAAGCATAATTAGTCTTCGCAAAATAGTGAGCGCTAAGGTTGCAGAGGGACAAGATATTAAATGTAAAATAGAGGGCTCTAGATAGCATCATGGTTTCTTAAGGGGAAGGTAATATGCCAATCTCTGTGTTCAAGGTATGATCGAGGAAATACTATATTCATTCCTCTCGGCTTCCTAGGGTACTGTCTGCTAATATCCAGTCAAGAATCTAAAGGTATAGTTCTATCATATTGTCTCACTATAAAAGTTAGGGTTGGTCCTAACATTCCACCTTGGATTTCTATTGGTTCCTCAATGCTAGGATAAAACAGTATAGTCAACTTTCTAACTAACTCTAGTAGTGTCCATGCTACTCTCAAGTCATTCATAATTATGGCAAGGGACAATGGTAAACCAGTCCATAGATGAGGGATGCTAGGATTCACTAGATATTCTAAACTTAGGGATGTGTCAATGTTCTAGTTGTATTCTTAGTAGGTGTGTTACCCTAATTATCATTTAACAACAAGGGTTCCTATATTCTAGGAGAGGCTATAATCGGAACTATAGGGAAGCACATGAATCAAGCAGGATGCAATTATTCAAATGGAATGGATTGGAAGGAGGAGGAGTCATAGTCAGTTGTGGTTGAGATCCTATACTCTAATCCTATTTGCAGGCTTGCTCGGTACAGTAACGTAACCAAGACAATATGCTCTTGACCTGCATGGGCCACTACTAAAAACATGTCACGTCCCAGTCCCAAAAATACGTAGGACTAGGACACGTAAGCATGCCAGCCGCATGGATATGACAACTCCAATATATGAAAACCAAAATTCATATATACGCTGTAATATGAATATCAAAATCCACAAGTGGTATAAACTCTCACAAGTCACAATGTATAATCTAATCTCATCCACAGAAAATCAAATATAATGAATAACCAATATCTATAACCAGATCCCAAAATGAAGTATCTAAAGATGACAGTCGGATGGAAACAAATCCACTGCCGAACTAGAATGAAGAATAAACAAGACAAATAATATAAATACAACCTCTAACAATCACGAGGCTCGAAGAGTAGACCTCTCGTAATATAAGTAGCCAGTCTGGATCTGCGCTCCTGCAAATACTCACGAACAATACACCTGAAAAGGGACCATGTCCTCAGAGGGACATAACAAGATACATAGAAGCATGCCATAAAGTAAATACTGAATAAATAAAAGGGGTGCGCTAACCATCTAAGTGAAATGCACTTTGAGGACAACTTTGAGTGTATGAGAAAGTGTAGGCTAGATATTTGTTGACGTAATTCACCAATCGTGACAACTGGCTAGTATATGCCACATATGCCCCCATAGGATGGCGCTCAGTAATAACGTCCATATCCGAAGAGCATGTCATCTGTATAATATATTGTCCATACCGCTCCGAAGAACGTGGCAGCAGTGTAGTATATATCGTCCATATCGCTTCGAAGAACGTGGCAGCAGTATAGTATATATCGTCCATATCACTCCGTCGAGTGTGGCAGCAGTGTAAAGGAAGTGGGGTATCTCATATGCCTACAAGTCATCCTCCCCGCCCAATGATCTATGCATGTTGTATCCACAACACGCCTTAGCTACTACGCCGAGGTGTCGTAACTCTGGCTCATAGTCTATCGTTAGAACAATAGCCCAACCTTACAACCAAACAAGGACAAGGATTGGCCATCATACCACGATAATCTATGCTCCTTCTACTAATAACTGCTAAGTCTTCTAACATGCATCACTATTAGCAGTTTACCCTATCTGTTGCACGACCTACACGTACAGGTGGCCAACCACATACGCAAGTCCGTGCCCTACATGAGACTCACAACACGTGTACGAAATATGTCAAGGCCTGGGAGTCATACCGATAACTCCACAACTTTAGGTGGGTCTACTAGACTCTAGGTCAGACACAAGTCCTAACGTCAACGCAATCGTTGACTGCACCCGTGTCTTCTCGGACGCGCACAGTTATATAATCTAAAATAATAAACATGCAACTTATATATATAACTGAATTTAAACAGTACAACAAGGCAAGGTATACTTGCCTGGCAAGAGAGCTGCAGAGTGTAATATCCAGATGTCAAACACCAAGAGTCAGAAACTATGGCCTCAGAATGAACGTCTCCGGATGCTGAAATAAACATCACCAACGTTCCCATAATAAGCAAAATAGCTAGAAAATACTCCCCTTTCGTCCAATTTGGACACAGAGGCAAAACGATAATTTTGGGTCAAAGCGGCTCCACATGTGGGCCACTTTGCACCGAAAAGCGTGCCAAGGGTAAAGATCTCTAAATAGGAAAAATTATAGGTCAAACAAACTCTAAATGTCAGTACGAACTCAATGATATGTCCAAATATGAATTCTGCTAAGCCGAACACAATTTCATCCAAAAAGTCAACCGTAGGGCCCGCCAATAGGCGACTTGGTCAATTATCTCATAATTGCGTAAAAATTGGGTCACAGGACCAGCGCGTTACCACGAGTCCAGTGGCGCAAGTTTCGTCGTAATCTGACGAGCGTGCACAAAATGCGCAGTGCTTTCGCAAAAGTTGAGACACGGGGATTGTCCGCGGATACGGCTGATTCCGACGCGTACATGCTTCCAAATCAGTTTCCGCAAACTCTCACACGTTCGGGTACGCTGCGCGCACCTTTTGGTACACTTGGTACACGACGGGGCGGTCCAGTTTGGAGGAGCGCGCTCCATTTCACAATTTTTGGAAATCTGGAAAAAGTGGGTTTTCGGGATTTTCCTACTAATTAAATTCCACATACAGCAGTTAATAGAATAATGTAAATGACAGAAAATAAACTAGGTCAAGTGGTCTTCGCATATCAACAAGAAAAACCGGATTCGGATCTCTGTGGTGGGAGATACGAATCCGAGAACAGGGGTGGTTGCAACAGAATTTTCTGAGATTTAAATGTCGTGATTTTTTATCGACTTGGCATCAATTTTTACCTAGGTTTACGCGCGGTTCGAGATAACCTAATATACAATATTGGAAGGGGGATAGGTGAGGATCATACCGGAGAAGACGGGGTCGAGTTTGGTCGAGCGGTGGCGCGGGAAATAGAGCCTGAACAGGGCTTCGCTGCAGTTTAATTTTGTTGCGTGCGGGGTGCGCGGTTGTTCGCGGTCGGCTGGGGATGGCCGGCGGTGGCGGTTGGGCACGGTGGCTCGGCGGCGTCGGGGTCTGGATCGAGAGGGGAAGGAGATGGGAAAGAAATTAGGGTTAGGGTTTTGCTCGTCGTTATATATATAGAGAAGAGAGGGAGAGATCGTGAGAGGGTCGGGGGAGAGGGGGTCGGGTACATGTTGTTGCCGCTGCTGCTTTATATGCTTGGGCGGGTGGGATTTGGTATAGGGTTTGGGTAGTTAGAGCTAGCGGGTAGGGATCCAATAGGGATTATTAATTGTATTTTTCTTTTTCTTTTTATTTCCTTTTTCATTTCTTTTTCTTTCTTTTTCTTTTTAAAAAACATATATATATATATATATATATATATATATATATATATATAAATCTAGAATTTGTATTAATGCATACCATTAAGCTAGCAAGTGTCCAAAGGGTCTCCTACATAAAATAAATTAAGAAAATTTCCTAATGGTCCCATAAATCCCCTAAGTTCACAAACATCTAAAATAAAATTTAAATAAAATATATTTTCTCTAATTAGTTCATAATTACTACAAATAAATTAAATAATTAATAAAAATTTGTTATTATGGTTTTCAGAACATGGGGTTTTACAAGTTAAGAGGCCAACCTAATTTTCAACCTAACTCATCAAACCCAACCTGACACGACAGTTCGGTTACTCATCAAACCCGACCCGACCCGACAGTTCGGTTACTCATCAAACTCGACCCGACAGCTCGGTTTATAATCGAATGAGGGGATTACTGTTCCCCAATTATCAACTCATTCGTCATCTTCTTTTTCTAATCGCCTTTGCACTGCTTGAGCAGCCGCTCCGACCAATACCAACTGTACCGCCACCTCGACAACATCACGAAGGTTCAAGAGAAGTCTCGACCATCAATACATCGATGATCCGTGGTCGCTTTGATCTCCACCGTCGATTACCTACCTCCATACCACGGCCAACCTCTACCGTTCATCAGTAATCGCCTTCTCGAGAACCCTCTATTATAAATAGGATCTCTCTCTCTCTTGTACTTCTTCATCAACCCACGCTGGCGAAGCCCTGCCATTTTTCCTCTTCCTCAATCCTCAACCAAGAATCGGTTACAAATTGTAATTGTCTCCTTCGATCGATCTCTGTCATGGCAACAATGGCGGTCATAGATCTATCGACGAATGTCTGTCAGTGACCAGTCGCCTTCACCGTGTACTACGCCACGAGTTCACCGGAGTGGTTATCTTCTCCGACGACTCGAGCCTTCTCCCAACCATGTTCCTCGTTTGCTCCTTAATATGGCAACCTCCCTCCACTGCGGGTTATCGAGCTAATCATCAAACATCAGTGAAGGACTCAGAGTTAAGACGTAAGTCCACCCGCACGAGTAGTGTGATCAACAAATAATTGATCAATGAGTGTCTTCTTTGCTCCTTCCCTTGCTTGATTAAATTTCCAAATTTATCGGTCTCGATCGAGTTGTGTCGAGATGAATAATGTGTCCTTCACTCTTTCCTTGGATTATTGGTTTGATTCTAAAATTCTGATCGATCGATAATCAAAGTCGAATATAAAATTTCCTCTATTTTTATTGCGTGTAAGGTGTTCAAATAATTGTCGTAGTGCCCGGTTGATCGTAGATCTCGGTCAGTTTGGTCTTGGTGAGCAGCTCGTGTATAACCCTTGGACACGTTGACCCGGACGCAATAACAATAGTCAAAGATTATCACAGGTATAGACTGCTTCTGTGTCTGTAATAATACACTATTATACGACAAGAAATTGTGCACGTAGATGAACGACCCCGGAGTTCGTGTCCAAGGGAAACACATGTCTTGTGTCAAAGTAAGATGGACATGGGTCTAGTTGACTTAAAATCTTCGTTCACATTAAGGTTAGATGTATACAAGCCTGAGATAGCACAATGTTTCGAACTCAACTTTCGAATTAGGGTACAGTAGCTTTGAGAAGAAAATATTCCCAAAGAGTAGTATGGATGGGCTAGAGGAACCGGGTGCAGTCAAGACCCAAAGTTGAAAGTTGGCTTAAGAATTGTAAATAATGCAGGAGTAATGATAAATAGTAAATAGTTAGTAGAAAATGGTTCATTGAGGGTGATCAGTTGGGATAATTAGAAATAAATATTTAGATAAGATAAAAACCTAAATAAAATAATAGTTTAGTGATTTTTACAAATAAATAGCTAAAAGGAGATTTATGATTTTAGCACAGTTAGCGAGGAGCAGACTTTACGATTTTTAGGATCATTTGGCAAGTGCAGTTTCCCTCTCCATTTACAGTAGTTAATTTCTCATATTGATTGCATATTTTATCATTGCTATTGATTGTCTTGATTGAGTCAGGAGGGTGACATGAGTCATAGCATGTGGTTCCATTAGCCGGACGACCATTGACTGTTAGCACTTTATGCGCCTTACGTCCAAATTGATTGACTGCTAACGTTAATTAGTGCCTTACTATATAATTAACTTATAGCACTAATTAATATCTTATTCATATTGATTGACTCCTAGGACTTTCATTGCCTTGTGCCGATTAGCCCTTACATGCTACGGTTAGTGTCTATTTGCATGTTTCTCACTTAGTGTAGTGCATATGGATTTATTACATTGTTCACTTACATATTTTCTGTTATCCCCTATTATTTATATATTGCATGATATTGTGACTAGTGTTGAGATATGTATTACTTTGCTCCATCCTGATTGGATAATCGTGGCAGGTGAGGATGATGATGAGATGTATCCTACCTATTATGGTCCCTCTGAGGACGTAGTAGTAGATGCTGAGCAGGACTTGGGGACTCCCTCTGAGACTTAGGCGATTCTATAGTAGTTTATTTGTGGATTTTTACATGTTGTGATACTATCGTGTTGTTGAGGATTTTAGTTGCCTTTATCATTTACCGGGTTTGTTTCCGGCTATTCATTGTAAAAATATATATAATAATAAAATAATGGAAACTGTGGTGATTGCTAGTATAAGGGAACGGTAGTAATGCTGCGATAAGAAAGAATTGATAAAATATAAATTGATGAAACTAAGATTTAGAACATCTCACTACGTTGTGTCCACAGCGTAGGCTGGATGTGTCCGACTCGTATTCGATTATTCGAGAGCGGGGCATGACATATTTTTAGTGGTTTCGCATGCAGGTCAAACTTAATAGCACTTAGTACTTAGAGGTGCTATTGTGGGACTTGTTAGACTAGAAAAATCTTTTGACAGCATAGGAACAATTATGGGGTTTTTATTACTTTATATGCTTCTATTTTCTTAACTTTCCGAATCATCTTTGGATTTTGATCTTCTTTCCTCCATTCCAGATAATGGCAAAAGGAAGGAAGAAGACGCAATGCCGCACATCAGGTAAACGGCTTCCGGAGGAGCATCCTCCGCCCACCCAGGTGATAGAGTGATGACTGAGGCTCCTCCCTTACCTCCCACACTTCCACCAGGTGGCATTCTCGCTGTTCCACCTACCAGACTCCCGCTCATTGATGGCGCCCAGCTTTTTGAGCTGATATGAGGCTTAGTGGATTTCCAAAGAGATCAGATCCGAGGGCTAGTAGAATTCCAGCGTGACCAGATTCGCAGATTAGTAGAGACTCAGAGAGATCTGACCTCTATCATGAGAGAGAGCATGGAAAATGCTCATCTGGTCACTTTGACCGCCATGGAGAAGATAAAAGCCCAGGCGACCCAGCAACTGTCCACCCAGCCTAAGTTCGGGACAATTCTGGATTTTAGGAGACTTAACCCCAGGGAGTTCGAAGGCACAGAAGAAATTATCTACGCAGATGAGTGGTTAGAAGACATTGAACAACTTCTATGTGTCGCTAGGCTCCCGGAAGACTTGAAGGTCGAAGCCGCAAGACTGTAGTTCCGTGATCTAGCCAGGACATGGTTCTAAAGTAAGCCTAAGCTTGTCGTTCCATGATTGACTTGGGAGAGGTTCCGGGAGTTGTTCAAGCAGAAATTCTATCTAGCTACGGCTAAGAATATTCTGGAGAAGCAATTCCAGAATTTGGAATAAGGCAACCGCACGGTAGATGAGTATGCCATAGAGTTTGGCTATCTGAGTCATTTTGCTGAGTATATGGTTCGTGACCCGGGGGACCGAGCAAAGAGATTACGGTAGTGACTTGCCACCGAGATCGACGTTCATATTGTGTCTAGTGGCACTGAGACCTATGCACAGATGTTGACCATTGCTCAGGACGTCGAAGCCAAACTGGGCCCTTTTCAAAAGAGAGATCGAGATACTTATGGAGGCACCAGCAGCTACTCGGGCTTTACAAAGAAGCCCAATACTCAGGCGAGGACTTTTCTGCAGCAGCAATAGCCTCCATTTTGTCCACCAGTCAGAGACATCGTACCACCACCCCAGTAGTCGAGACAGACTCAGATTATCCCTACTTGTGGGAATTGCTAGAGGAAGGGCCATACTTGGGTGATTTATATGAAGAGGCTTGGACAATGCCTTGTATGTGGAGCCGTTGATCATCAGGTGAGAGACTGCCCCTCATCCTTTGCTTGTTCAGCAGGAGGATCGGCTCCAGTACAGGCAGGACCACTTGGACCACTGCAGAAGAGTTCACCCTTACCCACTCTTTGATAGAGGTTTACGATGCACCAGCAGCAGCGGGAAGCACCACAGGGACAGGTCTTTGCTATGGTCGTTGAGGAGCCAGAGGCTGCAACAGATGTCATCAAAAGTTCACTCCTACTTTACTCATTTTTGCTCTTAGTTTATTTGATTCTGGTGCATCACATAGCTTCATATCGGTTGAGTTCATGCATAGACACGGCCTAGAACTTGCCTTCACTAGGAGGAATTGCAGAGTTATGACAGGAGGTAGAGTAGTACCCGTCAGCAACACTTATGATTGCCCTATTACTATTGCAGATAGAGAATTTAAAACCAAGCTTCTCGTAATGCCACTTCCAGGATTTGATGTAGTCCTTGGGATGGATTGGTTGAGTAAGCACCATGCAATTAATGACTGCCATCGAGGGAGGGTCATCTTCAGCCCACCAGGAGAGCCCCAATTCAAAGTCAGGAGAGAAGACAAGAAGAAGGTTGAGAAAGTAAACTATGGAGCAGTGTTAGAAGAGAAAGAATTACCTCACCCAATCATCGCAGAGTTCCTAGATGTCTTTCCATTGGAGCTACCTGGCCTCCCACCTGATCAAGACGTAGAGTTTTCTATTGACTTAGTTCCGGTAGAAGCCCCGATATCCCATAATTGCTATAGTGTGAACCCAAAGAAATTAAAGGAAATAAAGGTACAAATTGATGAGTTAGTGGATAAAGGTTTCATCTGATCCAGTGCTTCACCCTGGGGAGTGCCAGTCCTCTTTGTACCTAAGTAGGATGGGACGGTCAGGATGTGCATAGACTACCGGGCCTTGAAAAATATCACAATCAAGAATAAATATCCATTGTCCCGAATAGATGAGCTTTTTGACGTTGAGTGGAGCAAAAGTATTCTCCAAGATAGACTTGAGATCCGAATATCACCAAATGAAGGTCAAGGAGCAGGACAATTCGAAGACAACCTTCAACACCAAATATGGGCAGTACGAGTTCCTAGTAATGCCTTTTAGACTCACCAATGCCCTGACAATCTTCATGAACCTCTGTCACTACCACATTCCGAAAACAGGGATATTTTTGACTTTTTATAATATTTAATATTATTGTAGTTATAATTAAGTAATTTGCATGATGGTATATTTAGTTTAAATAATATGTGAGATGTGTAATTAAATATAATATACAGTGTTCATTTATTTTAGCTAGTAGACTTGACCTAGAAGCCCAATAGATGACCACCTGTCCAAATTATGGAATTCTGTAATTTAAATGTTTTATTTATAATTTATTTATTAGATATTGTAATTAATTACCGTAATTTATTAATTATTGCGCTTTGCCTTTGCTTCGATATTTGGAGCACTATCCTGACTTTTGTCTTCCAACAAATTTCACAATCTTGCCCTAGACATGCCCGCCTTCCATTCTGCTATTTTTGCAACTCATAATTTTGCTCCCTGTGCATTATTTCTGGCCGCACAAAAATCGTCGCGGACGTTATTTAATAAATCCCTATTTTGTATCGTTGTGCGTTCCAATCAAAAATTGGAGGCCATCTTGACCTATTTTTTCGTGCGACCCAAATTAGGGTAATATTCTGTTCTGAGTCTTCTTCATTATTGGTATTGATGACCTGACCTGATTTTGGCCCTATGTACTCCTAATTAATTCTAGAACACAACTTGCATTTATTTCTATTTAAATTGAGGATACTATTTTATCTGATTCTGAAATCCCAATTTTATTCCAGTGCCCTGCTATTTAAGCCCATACCAAACTTACAGCGCCCCCTGACCCTACACAGCACCGGACACCGAATCGCCCGCCAAATTTTTGTTATTTTATGTGTCTGTGCAAATACCCAAATTTAAGGGGGCTAATTTACAAATTTGCATTTTGTGGCAACACCTCATTTGATTAAACCAATGAGGGAGCCCTATTAATTTTAATTAAATCTCTCACCCTCATCCCCCATGAATTATTTTCTCTCCATGTCAAATCTGAGCCACTCATTCTAAGGGTTCAATCACCACCCTCCATCACACCCTCTCACCCTTTTACTATTTAATGTCTACATCAAACCCTAATCCCTAGACAACCTAGGTTTTCCCCCACCTCACAAGCCTCCAACGTAGGATTCTTTTTCTTCTCCTTCTTCCTTTCTTCTTCTCTTTTCTTCTTCTCTTCTTCTTCTTCCTTTCTTCTTTAAAAAATTTAAATTTGAAATTAACATTAGAGAGGAGGGAACACTATTCATCATCCCCCTTACTGTGCCCGGCCGACCTTACTGTGCACCCGGCCATTCTCAGCCGACCCGCACCTCCCGCTGCAGTCATCCACTGCCACCACCATCCCCGTCCATCGGCTGAACTCCTCCCTGCCACTCCGACTTCACAGCCTCCGACGAACCCCCTCACGATCTCCCTCCGCCGACATCCATCCACCTCTCCGACGCCGCTGCTCAGCCCCGGCGGCCGAGTTCTCTGCAACTCTCTTCCCTCTGCGTTCACCGGCCGGCGACTGAACCCCGGCGGCTGCTCCACCACCTCCATCAAACATCACCACCCCCATTACTCCCACCACCAGCCATCACTCCTCCCCTTTCCATCGAGCCGAGCCGATCCTCCGGCCGGTCGGATCCCGCTGCACCCTGCAGCCGACGACCCCGACTGCCATCCCAATCCCCTCAACTCCCCTCGCCTGCTGCTGTTCCGGCCGAGCACCGCTGCTCCTCCCTCTACACCACCACCCCCATTCAGCCGGAGCTCCCTCTGCGACTCCTCCCCGCGCTCGAAATCCCCCGTGGTCGACCGCTCCGGCCAGAGCTGACCCGCCGGCCTGCTGCTCGACCATCTCCTCTCCGTCCCGCTGCATCGACCACCTCTGTGAGCTCCATCTCCCTCCTTCATTTTGTTATGTAAACGTATGTATTCCTAGTGTGTATGTATATGTATACATATACATAATGTATATGTACACGTATATATTTAAAATGACTTATATATGTAAATACGTATCCTAGTATATGTATGTATGTATTATTATTATTTGTATTCATATATATATGTATGTATTTGGTATTTTCATATAATTATACTTAATAAAATATACCCTATGATATTAGTATAAATCAAACTAATGTATTAGTACTCATATATTCATATATATATGCATGTATTTACTATGTAGCACATGTATATATATATATATTTTATGTATATACTTAAAATATATTTCTATATGTAAATTGGTATAGTATAATATAAATACGTATTGTATCCCTTTTCAATGAACTATGTTTATATAGATATACATTCAAGTATTAATTATTATGCTTATATATACATACAAGTATTATTTATTATGTTTATATATATACCAATATTCTTTATTTTAAATATATATATACTAGTATAAATTAAATTCATGTATTAGCATAGTTATTGTACTTTGGAATTTAGTATATATAGTAAAATTCTAACTTGGCTTATTTTATGAATATACCTTGTATAACGTATTTCCTAGTAGCTATTGTAATTAAAACATACAGTATTAATATTACTTAAGGTATATATAAATACACTTATCTATTTTCGTACCAAATGTATTTGATGTATATGTGTACACTTCTATGTCTCTAATAGACGACCCTAGTTGACTGAGTCCCATGCCGGACATAGCCCCTGAGTTAGTATTGGCTTGTGTGTTTAGTATAGCTTCTGATGCAAATATTGTATTGTTTATTATATGTCTTTAGGACTGTTGGTTCCTCCAGGCGATATTCTGGAACAGGACCTCGGTATTCACCAGCTAAGGACCTAAGGCGAGTACATTCTCTGATTAGTTTCTAATTTATGATATCTCCTATGTTCACTGTATCTAGTGTAAATATCCATGCTCTTGACACGCTGGTTACACGGATTGGTATACACGGATCTCGTCATGAGATGTTATTCCTTATTCATGGTGTAGCTTATACAAGACTTGTTTTCCTTGTTATCTTGTGCATGTACAGACACTGATTCCTGGGGAGATTTGCTACCTCCCTAGGGAATCCCGTGCCATAGCGTACCATGATTGGATCTACTATACCAGTCGGGGGTGGGGAGTATTTTAGTGTAGATATGTGATCATACCCAACTTTTCATGCATCATAGCTCACCCCACATCTCACGTCGGGTGCGGCCTGACCATCTCCGTGCTTCATAGCTGTTACGTGTGATTAGCCTGACCTCTCCATGCATCATAGCTAACCAACGGTTAGCCTGACCTTCGTGAATCATAGCTAATCACATGTAACTAGACTGATCAAGTTCCCAAGCCGATCACATGTTAAAGCTAGTACTCACACACTTAGTCATAGGTTCTTGCTCATGGACATATTATTTTTTCTCCTGCATTTACTTACAGTATTTCCAGCATTTCTTTTATTTCTCGTACCTATACATGCTTCTGGTATATTTTCATCTAGAACTGCTACATAGTTTATATCATTAATATAGAACTGCTATTTAGAGATGTACTTTGCTCCTTCCTGACTGGAAAATATTTTTCCAGACGGTGATCTTAGTAGACTGGTTTCTGACACACTTGGGGATTTGAAATTAATGATTGCAGGTATGATTATCTTGTCGTTAGACTTGTCTTGTATTTCTTGCTTGCCTTGATATCTCATCGTGCTTTAGTTTATGTGATTGAGTATTTCTAGCATTATTCTATGATATCCACGTCTCCTTATGGAGTTGGGTATTCACGTGAGTATGAGTAGATAGTTACATGACCTAGACAGCGTTCTACCGCCGATGCTGCGGCGTAGGCTGGACGTACCCACGCACTCGTGCCCTAAACCGGGTGCGGGTCGTGACACGTTTTAGTGGTGGCCCATGCAGGTCGGACTTCGCGAGTTGTGCGATTGTCGTTGTAGTGTGGCATCCTTGTTATACTACCGCGTGCCTGCTATAGAATATAGGACATAGGATACTAAGATGAGAGAGGATGCTCAATCACAAAATTCTTGAGAGATTCCTGGGATGACCCCTTGAGAATCTTATTACAATTTCCAATTTAAAATCCTTCACCTTGTTTTCGTCCGTTCTCACTTGTTGTTGTTGAGTTTGATTCTTGTTGACCAGTTGTTAACTTTAATTCTTGGTATCGTTGTTGAGTTTTGATTTCATATCGAGATGAATTTTTACGGGCAAAAATTTACGGTATCATCTGATGACATATATTGATGAGGACAGTGAGAAAGGTAAAACGTCTACTTTGATTATGGAACCTAGAGTTTATTGCAGCCATATTAGCTGTCGTGACGAGAACGTAGGAACCAGACTTGGATGTACATACTGTAGTTATGAAACTTAGAGTCTCTCGCAGCCATACCGGTTGGCGTGGCGAGGATTCTAGATGACATGATTATAGAGTTGCATACCTTAGTTACGGAACCTGTCGTTTATCGCATCTATGCTTACTGGCGTGGCGAGGATTCTGTGTGTCATAATTTCTGGCAGACGTGTATGATTATCAGGTTATATCTTAAATTGGTTCTTAAAATATCATCTCAAGACTTATCTATTTATGTTATTTCAGGACTTTGTTCCATCGCTTCTTTTCTTTACTAGCAGTAAAGACACGTGTATGCATAAATTAGAGCCGCTCGATCAACTCGGCCCGGTGCGGAGGATAAAAATACGTTTGCTACAATAAATAATTCATTAAGTTAGCATCACGAATATGCATAAATTAGAGGATTTATTTAATATACTTTTACCTGGAAGTGCGCAAACCAGAACGCCTTCCTCTCCTCCGGAGCCTCCGAATAGTTGATCCAAGGGCCACCGTAGTTGTTTCTCAGAAATTGGCCCAGGCGTCTCTGAACCGACGATGGACGATATCTATACAGAAATAATAATTTAGATTACTGAAAAAGTCAATATACGATGAATAAAGAGAAACACAAATATATATTAAACCATCTAATTGACTTACTTTGTACCGTCGGCCCAAATCTCTGTCCTCGTCTCCTCCGGTGGTGCGCATGGAGGATCTTGCTGATGCTGGGACAACGTCGGCACGACCTCCTCTACATGCTCATCTGTCTCCATGCTTCCGTCAGCAGGAGGAACGCTGGACGAGGGAGTACTATCACGCCTGGAACTACTCGTCCCAGGAGTGATGCCACGCAACGTCGTCGCAGTCGGAGATGTGGCTGATCGATATACTGGAGTACTGGGCGACGATGATCCGGAACCAACAGTAGGCAGTACCGGAGTGGCACTCTGTCTACCTCGGGACCTGCCGAATCCTCCGCGTCGTCCTGTCATATCTGATAACAACATATGATGAATATAGAGAAACACAAATATATACTACATTCTACAGTCGGAATGTGATACATATCTCAAAGTATTATACAGTCAAAATATAATACATATATTCGTTAATGTCAACATCTACTTCTACATGCAATATTTATAGTCCAAATATAGTTACATTCTACATGGAATATTTTATATTTTCAATCATCTTCAGAAAATTCATCTTGTTCGCCTTCCTCGTCCTGCTCTTCCTCTTCCTCGTCTTCACTTTCATCTACTTCGTCGTCCTCTCCGGATAATTCTACATCTTCTACATTATTACTCGTGTAATGAGTAACTTCCGTTGAGTCCACATCTACAATATTTGTTACAAGAGGTAGATCGTCCTCCTGATAAGCTATTTCGTCAATGTCAAAGGTATTTCTAGCTTTAGTCTTGCATACTGCCCACCAATCCGACCTCGCTGTCCCCCGTCTAGGATAAGTTGCGAAGTACACGAGCTGAGCCTGACTTGATAGGACAAATGGTTCGTAGCCTTGATATCTACGCTTGTAGTTTATATCCACAAGGCCATGCTTGTCAATTTTCCAACCTCGATCTTGAATCGGATCGAACCATTCACACCTGAATAGCACGATATTAGCAGGTTCTGGGCCATAATTATATGTCAACTCCACAATCTCTCGTAAGATGCCAAAAAAATCATTGCCCGGATTGACGTCTTTGTAGTTTGAAGATTTGATACACAAACCACTGTTTTTCGTGGAATCAAGATCCAGAAAGCTGTCTCTAATAGGAGCATTTGTTGACTTGAACCTGAACCCATTCACACAGAAACTTGGCCATATTTTTACGGCAGTAATTGGTCCCTTGGCTAGAGTCCTAATAGATTCAGTCTCAGGTGATATTAGACGATCGACCTAAATACCAAAGTAGCGATAGTAAGTTATTTGTTTTGCAAGTGCAGAAATAAAAAGTAATTACCAAGCATCTTACATATGCGCTCAACCAAGAAGGAAAATGGCATCTCATATCTTGTTCTACTTCTTCGTCTGTTATGTAGGGCCTAACCGACCTTAACTCATCATTATATGTGCTGAAAAACAATGAAGCAACTGCTGATTAGTAGCATAATAGTATCTTATACTATTACATTGAGATGATGTAAACGTGGACGTTAATTACTTACCCCTCTAGCTTCTCCACTTCATCCTCGTCGCAATTGAGTAATATATACAATTGAGCAGCCCTTAGCTCATCGTCATTCAAATATCTCTTCTTCATTTTTCCCGAGGGCTTTCCGGATGCATTGAATACTTTGAGTATTGCATCATTAGATTCCTGATATGCGTCGTCGTTTCTGGGAGCTTTCGTCCTATTAGTAGCAACATGCGGATTGAAATACGTCGAGCAAAAGTTTGTAATCTCCTCGAGAACATAAGCTTCACAAATAGAGCCTTCAACCCGTGCCTTATTTTTCACCTTTCTCTTTAGGTGATTCAGATGGCGCTCGAAGGGGTACATCCACCGATAACCGACAGGACCGCCAACACGTGCCTCATAGGAAAGATGAATTGGCAAATGCTCCATAGAGTCGAAGAATCCAGGAGGAAACACCTTCTCGAGCTTACATAGTGTTACCGCAATGTCCCTCTCTTGCTTTTCTAGACGATCGACGAGCAACTTAGTACAACAAAGATCTCTGAAGAATATGCTCAGTTCTGTCAATGGGTCCCAAACGACCTGCGGTAAGAATTCCCGAAATGCAATCGGAATTAACCTCTCCATGAATACGTGACAATCGTGGCTCTTCATACCTACTAGTTTGTTCTCCTTGAGGTCGACGCATCTTTTCAAGTTCGACACGTACCCGTCTGGAAACTTTAGACCCTGAATCCACCTACAAAGTCTACCTTTATCCTCTTTATCCAGTGAGAAAACTGACTTAGGTTGCTTTAACTTTCCATTCCCCTCCTCTATCAAATGCAATGCAGGACGTCTACATATGTCTTCTAAGTCCAACCTCGCCTTCGGATTATCTTTCGTCTTCCCCTTTACATCCATTACAGTATTAATTATGTTATCAAACACATTCTTCTCGATATGCATGACATCAAGGTTATGTCTGATCAGATTGGTGCTCCAATATGGCAGATCCCAGAATATACTCCTCTTCGTCCAGTTATGGGTGCGACCAAATCCGTCACACTTGTACCCCTTAGCAGGCTCTTGGATAGCACTTGGTAAATCTTTTACCTCTTCCCATATCGTGCATCCGGGCCACCTTGGCGGTGGATTGGCCTTCTCCACAACTCCCGCACGAAAAGCATTCCGATTCCTCCGGTACGGATGATCGTTCGGCAAAAATTGTCGATGACAATCGAAGAAGCACGGTTTGCCTCCGTGTTTCAAACGGAAAGCCTGAGAACGGTCCATGCAATACGGACATGAGAGACGACCATGGGTGCTCCATCCCGATAACATTCCATAGGCCGGAAAGTCGTTGATGGTCCACATAAGTGCTGCCCTCATCTGAAAATTCTGCTTTCTAGAAACATCGTACGTGTTGGCACCGACTTCCCACAGCTGATTCAACTCATCTATCAAAGGCTGTAAATACACATCGATGTTCCTCTTCGGATTGTTCGGACCCGGGATAATAACGGTTAGGAACATATACGGAGTCTTCATGCACATCCAAGGCGGTAGATTGTACGGAGTGACGATCACAGGCCAACACGAATACTGGGAGCCCGAAAGTCCGAATGGGGTAAAACCGTCAGAGCAGAGCCCCAATCTGACATTACGCGCTTCCTCGGCAAAATATGGATACTCTCGATCAAAGTGCTTCCATGCTTCTCCATCGGATGGATGATCCAATACTCCTTCGATCTGTTTTCGCCTGTGCCAACTCATGTTTTCTGCAGTCTCCTTAACCATGAACAACTGTTGCAACCGCGGCGTCAAAGGCAAGTAGTGCATCGAATCGGTAGGCTTCCTTGCACCGACAGACTTTCCTCTAACAGTGGCCTTGTAGCGATCAGCACCACAGAATCTGCACGCATCTTCATCCTTGTCGTCTTTGTAGTACAACATGCACCCGTTGCGACATGCATCGATTTTCTCGTATCCCATCCAAAGCGATCTCACCATCCTCTTAGATCGATAGAAGTCTTTAGGCAACTTTGCACCCTCGGGCAAGATCTCTATAATCAAATCGAGCAGTCGATTATAGCATTCTTGCGATATGTTAAAATCGGACTTGATGCTCAATAATCTTGTAACCACCTCCAACGGTGAATGATCCTCACAACCAGGATATAGTGGAGTCCTTGCATTCTCAAGCAACTCCATAAACTTTGCAGCATCGGCATTCGGTGCCTCCTCAGCTGCATCATAATTGTCGGGATTGAAACTAGGTCCCGCCGCATCATAATTGTCAGGATTGAAACTAGGCCCCGCAGCATCATAAACCATGTTCACCAACCCGTCGTCGTAAGCATCGTGGTATTGGACATCCATATACGGCTCCATATAGGGCTCCGACTCCGATGCTAGAGATACAAGTTCTCCGTGCGCGGTCCACTGATAGTAATTCGGCGTAAAGCCCTTCGAGTATAAATGATATGTAACTTCCACTTCAGGATGATATTTCCTGTTGCGACATCTCACACACGGATACTTAATTTTGGTACCGTCCATGTATTGAGGGAACGCCTTTGCGAACTGCAGGAACTGCTGTACACCCTCAATGAATTCATCCCGCACACCGCACATATCATCAGGATGACGGTTGTACATCCACGAACGATGACGCAGATAGTAATTCATATCCATTTCTAGAAACTTCTGCAAAATTGACATAAGCTATCATATAAATCATTACATGCAAAATTAACCGTACTATAAAAATCATAACTGATATAATACATATTTTCATTTATCAAAACTGCAGCTGCCCCCAACCCCATAGTACTATGAACTGCACTATAAGTGTGCAGTCAACACTACAAATAGTGTGTCATACTATAGAACTGCAGCTGCCCCCAACCACACTCCTAGGTCAGTGTTCGTTATGGGAAAAGCAGTCATGGCATTGCACTAAGGCACCTGGTGCTTGAACAATTTTTGCATCAAAAGTTTCCCAAGTACACGGGCTATTGCTCTATGAAAATATGCCATAGCTAGGAGTAGAGCTGTCGAGTGGGCCGGGCCTCTCAGGCCCATGCACTATAACGGGTCAGACCGGACCTAAGGGTAAAAATCTAAGTCCAGTTCGACACGTGACCCACGGCACAGTGAGTTTCAGACTGGACCGAGCCGGACCGGATCGGACTTGGGATTCCGTGAACCCTACAAGGACTTCAAAGTAGAGATTGAAGAACAACTAACATTTTATTTTTAAATTATGAAGTGTAGGGTTGAATGTGCATAGGAGATGGTTGGGAGCGCATTTGTTTCCGGGAGAAACAACACAGATGGTATGCTCTCTCGGATGAACTTCTCTACTTTGGGATATGTAAACATAGCACACAAAAATAACACACTGCAAGTTCTTGCTTCATATTTGTCTTGGAGATTCACAATCCATTTGTTTCAATCTATATACAAGAACTTGGCAGATTGTATGCATACCAAATCCCATAGATTGGCGTAGGACTATGTAATACATGGATGTGTATAATACATCAGATAGTATAAACCAGGTTGTCGATCAGGCTAGCAAGCAGCAGCGTGTCGGGCCGGGCCGAGCTGTGCCTTGGGTCGGAACGAGCCTGGGCTTCGGGGCCGGACCTCTCTTATGGGCCGAGATATGAGGTCCGACACGTCCCTATATATTGGGTCGGGCCGGGCCGAGCCCACGATAATTCGGACAGGGTTTTGCGGGCCGGATTCGTGCCGGGCTGGTCATCCCGGTCCAATTGTCAGGTCTAGCTAGGGGTGGGCGTTCGGGTTATTCGGTTTCAACACCGAAATAATAAAAATCGAATAAGTAAAAATTTTAAAAACCCAAAGCTGAAATAAATTATCTATAACCGAAACAGAACCGAATTGATAATCAATTTATTTTATTTGATAATCAAAGCTAGTAAGCAGTGCTCACTGCTGCTGTTACCTCTCTCGTAGACTTGGGCCAGTCGGCCCTAACCCTAACCCTAACCCCATGTCAACAAACCTAACCCTAACCCTAACCCTAGGTCCTCATCAGTGTCTGTGTCAGTGTGTGTGTGTGCCGTGTCTGTGTCTGTGTCAGTGTCTGTGTGTGTAGTGTTTGTGTCAATGTCACATGTGTCCTGTGAGAGAGAGAGAGAGAGAGAGAGAGAGAGAGAGAGAGAGAGTAGGGTTTACCGGAATAGGGTGGAGAGCCGGTCGACGGAGCGCGGGGGAGGGGGGGGAGTTTTTCTCTTTTCGAATTTTCAGCAGATGGGGAAAAATGAAACCGAGCCCTAATTAACCAAATTTTAGCGACGTTTAGCGACGTCCAAGTAAAACGTCGCTAACTTAAATTTTAGCGACGTCATTGACGTCGCTAAACACGTTGCTAAAATATTTTTAATAAAAAGGTCGCTATATACGTCGCTAAACGTCGCTAAATTAGACATATTAGCGACCTTTATTTAACTTATAGCGACTTAACTTTTAAAATCTTAATAAAAGTCGCTAAACGTCGCTAAATGTCGCCATTTAGCGACGTCTAGCGACGTTTTTATAAGGAGTCGCTAATTATATATTATTAGCGACGTTTCTTTTGACGTCGCTAAAATACGTCGCTAATAGCGCTTTTTCTAGTAGTGCACATTCAGTCCTCAATCCGGTTCCTTTGAGCTTTTATTCTTTGAGGATTCCTTGTTAAGTATGATAATTAGTGACTTGTAATTATGTCTGTGTCTTGAGTATTAGTATTGACTGAGTGTTGCTTGCGAGTTTGTAAGTGTTTCCTAGTTGGATATGTGATCAGTAGGCCTTGATCTAGAATTAACCCATAGCGTAGTACCTTGTAACAATGGTTCTAGGATAAGGTCATTAGAGACTGAGAGTTAAAGAGAGTATATGGTATCAGTAATAGTTCTCAGAGTTAGTATTAGAGCCAATTACCCGTCCTAGATAATCATGATTATGTAATTGAGTGATCTATGTAAACGATTAAGTATCCAGGAATTGTGTTAAGGATTTATGGAGCATGATGTTCAATTTGATGATTGATATCGGAAGTGTTAAAGGTAAGGAAATATATACGCATAAAGGGTTAATGAGGTGTCATGGGTAGAGAAATATCGGAATTGGTAATAAAAATGGTGAGGCGTATCACAGATCAGTTTAACAGGCTGTAAAAGGTTACAGGGAAATACCTATACATCAATCGAGATGAAGAACCATACACATGCCCATGAGAGTAAAGAAACATGAGTATTATAGAAGGTACAGGTAAACATGAGTTCTAATGAGCTTGAAGAGATGATTCATTAATGAAGCTAGTAATATAATACCAAGAGTGCCAATGATTCTATATCAAGGATTATTGAAAATGGTGCTAGTAACAGTAAGCACTCAGTGTGATGATAATTAGATGATATACCAGTTGACATAAATTGAAATCATGAAAGAAAACACAGTTGATGATAACTTTGATCATTGGAGGTAATAGTACAAGTGATTCGGGCAGTACAAATTTTAGTACACAATTGAGGATTGTAGATAATTGGTGTATTGTGTGCACCTTGAGTATTAGAGACTGTGAGTATATATGTGTACTTAGATGCTTATGGATCTAAATTTATAAATTGAAGAGTGGAAATGAATTACAATTTTTAAGAATCTTAAGGAGTTGAGGTTTTATGTTATTAAAATGTTTGAGGATTCAATTTGATTCAATAAACATAGTCAAAGCTATAAGGATTTTAAAGGTGATTAAATTTTTCGATATTGAGTATCTAATTTTGAGGAGGTATATGCAATTATTTTTAAGTTGATCGAGAAGTTAAACCTTGACGATTATTTTGAGGATTAATTTTATGGTAGATGGGAGATATGAATATTCATATATGATTAGATGATATACATGTGTAAGGATCTGATAACTTGAGCAGGATTGAGGTGGCACCGCAGACTGACTTGGGTGCCATCTAGAGTTGTATTAGAAAGGGTTTAGCACTTAGTATGGTGTTACACTTGGTGTGCACTGGAGTGATGAGAACAAATAGTATGGACAATTGTGGTAGGAACGGGAACTGACAGAGGGTATGATACTAAGGAGATAGAGGTATCAAACTTTACATGCAGCAATTGACCTATAATCGTGTTAGAGGTTCTCGGTATCAGATTTTGGTATTAATAGACAGGTGTGTACGATATGGATGTATGCATGGATCTTGTGGATTAATGATTAGTTGATATGGGTACCAGTGTACATGAATAAGAATTAGTTAGTGAATGTGCTAGAGTTAAGTGTTTGTTAGAGATAGGAGATACCGCAAGAAATATGTTAGCAGGTTCTTTCTCATGTTGTTTTGTCTTCTGATTGATTGATTCCCTAGTACCGTGGTTGTATTCATGATTTCTTGTTAGAGTGTAGTTGGTAGTACACCATGACAAAAGACATCATATTTCCTCTTAGGTTGCATGTTGTATGATTGTAGGGAAGATTTTTCTTGAACCATGATTATTAGGGTTGACCTTGACGAAGATCTACGAAGGAGTTATGACTTGACAAGAGAGACAAGATGATTAAAATTCGAGGAAACACCAATTTAAATAGAGGGATAAGAATTTAACATGGCAGGATGTATGATGTATAAATTCCAGGAAGATTATGACATGCTTAAATTGGTTATTAAATTTGGGAAATTTTGGGAGATTATCAACATACTTATTTGATTGCAAGTTATGAACTTTAAAAATGTTATACTTTGATTTGGAGAATCCTTAAGTATCGCATTGTAAAGTATTTTGAGGGAAGAGAAAACCGAGAAATAAAAATTTTGGTGGACTAATGTTAAATTCAAACTTTTTGAACGAGATTACATTTTTATATATGTGCATTGATTAAAATCAAGTTAGAGGAGTGGGTATTAAATTCCGAGTATTTAATTATTAAGTAAAAACTTTCAGGAAATTTTTGATAAAAATGGACTTTGATTCTATTTCGGGGATTTTTCAGGAATACAAATAAATACAGAATTTTTGAAAATTGTGAAAAGACATCGTGGATTATTACCTGATTTCGTGGATGATGAATTTAAATTTTGAGAGAAATAATAATGTGTATGATTAAACACTAATATGGGGGTTTTAAATTTCGAGGACGAAATTCTTTTAAGGTGGGTAGACTTGTCACTACCACATTCCGAAAACAGGAATATTTTTGACTTTTTATAATATTTAATATTATTGTAGTTATAATTAAGTAATTTGCATGATGGTATATTTAGTTTAAATAATATGTGAGATGTGTAATTAAATATAATATACAGTGTTCATTTATTTTAGCTAGTAGACTTGACCTAGAAGCCCAGTAGATGACCACATGTCCAAATTATGGAATTCTGTAATTTAAATGTTTTATTTATAATTTATTTATTAGAGATTGTAATTAATTACCGTAATTTATTAATTATTGCGCTTTGCCTTTGCTTCGATATTTGGAGCACTATCCTGACTTTTGTCTTCCAACAAATTTCACAATCTTGCCCTAGACATGCCCGCCTTCCATTCTGCTATTTTTGCAACTCATAATTTTGCTCCCTGTGCATTATTTCTGGCCGCACAAAAATCATCGCGGACGTTATTTAATAAATCCCTATTTTGTATCGTTGTGCGTTCCAATCGAAAATTGGAGGCCATCTTGACGTATTTTTTCGCGCGACCCAAATTAGGGTAATATTCTATTCTGAGTCTTCTTCATTATTGGTATTGATGACCTGACCTGATTTTGGCCCCATGTACTCCTAATTAATTCTAGAACACAACTTGCATTTATTTCTATTTAAATTGAGAATACTATTTTATCTGATTCTGAAATCCCAATTTTATTCCAGTGCCCTGCTATTTAAGCCCATACCAAACTTACAGCGCCCCCTGACCCTACACAGCACCGGACACCGAATCGCGCGCCAAATTTTCGTCATTTTATGTGTCTGTGCAAATACCCAAATTTAAGGGGGCTAATTTGCAAATTTGCATTTTGTGGCAACACCTCATTTGATTAAACCAATGAGGGAGCCCTATTAATTTTAATTAAATCTCTCACCCTCATCCCCCATGAATTATTTTCTCTCCATTTCAAATCTGAGCCACTCATTCTAAGGGTTCAATCACCACCCTCCATCACACCCTCTCACCCTTTTACTATTTAATGTCTACATCAAACCCTAATCCCTAGACAACCTAGGTTTTCCCCCACCTCACAAGCCTCCAACGTAGGATTCTTTTTCTTCTCCTTCTTCCTTTCTTCTTCTCTTTTCTTCTTCTCTTCTTCTTCTTCGTTTCTTCTTTAAAAAATTTAAATTTGAAATTAACATTAGAGAGGGGGAACACTATTCATCATCCCCCTTACTGTGCCCGGCCGACCTTACTGTGCACCCGGCCTTTCTCAGCCGACCCGCACCTCCCGCTGCAGTCATCCACTGCCACCACCATCCCCGTCCATCGGCTGAACTCCTCCCTGCCACTCCGACTTCACAGCCTCCGGCGAACCCCCTTACGATCTCCCTCCGCCGACATCCATCCACCTCTCCGACGCCGCTGCTCAGCCCCGGCGGCCGAGTTCTCTGCAACTCTCTTCCCTCTGCGTTCACCGGCCGGCGACTGAACCCCGACGGCTGCTCCACTACCTCCATCAAACATCACCACTCCCATTACTCCCACCACCAGCCATCACTCCTCCCCTTTCCATCGAGCCGAGCCGATCCTCCGGCCGGTCGGATCCCGCTGCACCCTGCAGCCGACGACCCCGACTGCCATCCCAATCCCCTCAACTCCCCTCGCCTGCTGCTGTTCCGGCCGAGCACCGCTGCTCCTCCCTCTACACCACCACCCCTATTCAGCCGGAGCTCCCTCTGCGACTCCTCCCCGCGCTCGAAATCCCCCGTGGTCGACCGCTCCGGCCAGAGCTGACCCGCCGGCCTGCTGCTCGACCATCTCCTCTCCGTCCCGCTGCATCGACCACCTCTGTGAGCTCCATTTCCCTCCTTCATTTTGTTATGTAAACGTATGTATTCCTAGTGTGTATGTATATGTATACATATACATAATGTATATGTACAGGTATATATTTAAAATGACTTATATATGTAAATACGTATCCTAGTATATGTATGTATGTATTATTATTATTTGTATTCATATATATATGTATGTATTTGGTATTTTCATATAATTGTACTTAATAAAATATACCCTATGATATTAGTATAAATCAAACTAATGTATTAGTACTCATATATTCATATATATATGCATGTATTTACTATGTAGCACATGTATATATATATATATATTTTATGTATATACTTAAAATATATTTCTATATGTAAATTGGTATAGTATAATATAAATACGTATTGTATCCATTTTCAATGAACTATGTTTATATAGATATACATTCAAGTATTAATTATTATGCTTATATATACATACAAGTATTATTTATTATGTTTATATATATACCAGTATTCTTTATTTTAAGTATATATATATACTAGTATAAATTAAATTCATGTATTAGCATAGTTATTGTACTTTGGAATTTAGTATATATAGTAAAATTCTAACTTGGCTTATTTTATGAATATACCTTGTATAACGTATTTCCTAGTAGCTATTGTAATTAAAACATACAGTATTAATATTACTTAAGGTATATATAAATACACTTATCTATTTTCGTACCAAATGTATTTGATGTATATGTGTACACTTCTATGTCTCTAATAGACGACCCTAGTTGACTGAGTCCCATGCCGGACATAACCCCTGAGTTAGTATTGGCTTGTGTGTTTAGTATAGCTTCTGATGCAAATATTGTATTGTTTATTATATGTCTTTAGGACTGTTGGTTCCTCCAGGCGATATTCTGGAACAGGACCTCGGTATTCACCAGCTAAGGACCTAAGGCGAGTACATTCTCTGATTAGTTTCTAATTTATGATATCTCCTATGTTCACTGTATCTAGTGTAAATATCCATGCTCTTGACACGCTGGTTACACGGATTGGTATACACGGATCTCGTCATGAGATGTTATTCCTTATTCATGGTGTAGCTTGTACAAGACTTGTTTTCCTTGTTATCTTGTGCATGTACAGACACTGATTCCCGGGGAGATTTGCTACCTCCCTAGGGAATCCCGTGCCATAGCGTACCATGATTGGATCTACTATACCAGTCGGGGGTGGGGAGTATTTTAGTGTAGATATGTGATCATACCCAACTTTTCATGCATCATAGCTCACCCCACATCTCACGTCGGGTGCGGCCTGACCATCTCCGTGCTTCATAGCTGTTATGTGTGATTAGCCTGACCTCTCCATGCATCATAGCTAACCAACGGTTAGCCTGACCTTCATGAATCATAGCTAATCACATGTAACCAGCCTGATCAAGTTCCCAAGCCGATCACATGTTAAAGCTAGTACTCACACACTTAGTCATAGGTTCTTGCTCATGGACATATTGTTTCTTCTCCTGCATTTACTTACAGTATTTCCAGCATTTCTTTTATTTCTCGTACCTATACATGCTTCTGGTATATTTTCATCTAGAACTGCTACATAGTTTATATCATTAATATAGAACTGCTATTTAGAGATGTACTTTGCTCCTTCCTGACTGGAAAATATTTTTCCAGACGGTGATCTTAGTAGACTGGTTTCTGACACACTTGGGGATTTGAAATTAATGATTGCAGGTATGATTATCTTGTCGTTAGACTTGTCTTGTATTTCTTGCTTGCCTTGATATCTCATCGTGCTTTAGTTTATGTGATTGAGTATTTCTAGCATTATTCTATGATATCCACGTCTCCTTATGGAGTTGGGTATTCACGTGAGTATGAGAAGATAGTTACATGACCTAGACAGCGTTCTACCGCCGATGCTGCGGCGTAGGCTGGACGTACCCACGCACTCGTGCCCTAAACCGGGTGCGGGTCGTGACAACCTCATAAACAAGGTATTTCATCAATACTTGGACAAATTTATAGTTGTTTTAATTGATAATATCTTAATATACTCCTAGATCCCGGAAGAACATGAAGAGCATTTGAAGATAGCTCTGGAGATCTTGAGGAAGGAGAAGTTGTACGGGAAGCTCTATGTGTGAATTTTTCTTGGACAAAGTATAATTCCTAGGATACGTAGTTACAGAAGATGGTATTGCAGTAGATCCGAAGAAGATCACAGTAGTAGAGACTTGGACAACTCCAAGTTTGGTAGCAGAAGTCAGAAGTTTCTTGGGACTAGCAGGACGGAAGTTTGTGAGACTTTGCTAAAATAGCAGATCCAATGACTAAGCTTACTAGGAAAGATGAAGAGTCCGTGTGGACAGAAGCATGCCAGACAGTCTTTGATGAACTGAAGAAAAGGTTGACCACGATACCTATTTTAGCTCTGCCTTCGGGATCAGGAGGGTTTGTTATATACAGATTGCATCCGAGAAAGAATTAGGATGTGTGCTAGAACAAAACAAGAGAGTGATAGCTTACGCTTCTAGGCAACTAAGGTCTCATGAAATGAATTACCCTACTCATGACCTGGAGCTTGCAGCGGTCATCTTTGCCTTAAAATATTGGAAGAACTACTTGTATGGAGAAAGGGTGAAAATATTCACAGACCATAAAAGCTTAAATTATGTCTTCACCCGGAAGAAACTGAATATGTAGCAGAGAAGATGGTTATAACTTATGAAGGACTTTAACATCACCCTTCAATATCATCCAGGGAAGAAAAATGTAGTAGCGGATGCACTTAGCCGGTACCCGATAGCTATGTTCCTCACTATGGATCGACATCTTTTAGAAGACTTGGAGAAGTTTGGGGTAGAAGTTGTTATTCCTTGAGTGGAAAGGCAGTTGATGAACTTGCAAGTCCAGTTCCACCTCATGGAGAAGATTAAGGAGACTTGGTTTCTAGATGAGAGTCTTCTTTGCATCAGGACACAAGTGCGGACGAGATTACTTGATGACTTCATTCTTGTCGAAGACGGAACACTTAGGCATGCCACCCGACTTTGTGTACCCACCAGAAGCTTGAGAGAGAAAATTATGTAGGAGGCACACCAATCTCAATATTCTATCAATCCAGGGGCAACAAAAATGTACAAAGACTTGAGGGAGCATGTATGGTGGTATGGAATGAAGAAAGACGTAGCCAGTTTCATCTCGAGATGTTTAGTATGGCAGCAAGTAAAGGCGGAATGCTAGAGACCAGGAGGATTATTATAGTTATTGCCCATTCTAGAATGGAAGTGGGAATACATTACCGTGGACTTTGTCTCGGGTCTACCACGATCACTTGGAGGAAAAGACACAATCTAGGTGATTGTGGGCTGATTAACCAAGTCCGCACACATCATACCTTTCAAAGTAGGGCTGTCAACCGAGAAATTAGCAAAGTTATATATGAGGCAAATCGTGAGGATCCATGGAGTACCAGTTAGCATTGTTTCAGACCGTGATAGCCGATTCACCTTATATTTTTGGAGAAGTTTGAAAGGAAGCTTGGGCACTCAGTTGAAGTTTAGCACGGCTTACCACCAACATACAGATGGACAGTCTGAGAGGACCATCCAGACTTTGGAAGATATGCTAAGGACTTGTGCCTTAGACTTTGGAGGATTATGGGAAGACCATTTTCACCTGGTAGAGTTTGCTTATAACAACAACTACCAGGCTAGCATTGGTATGACCCTATTTGAGGCCTTAAATGGAAGGAGATATTGGACACTCTTGGCTTCGGATGATGTAGGAGAGAGGGCACTCCTTAGACCTGAGATGGTGATAGATGCAGCAGACAAAGTCAAGTTAATCAGAGACCGACTCAGAGTTGCCCAGGACAGGTAGAAGCATTGGGTGGATAATAGTTGAAGACCCTTGGAGTTCGCTGTTGGTGACTTTGTATTCTTGAGGATTTCTCCTACCCGGGGCACTATCAGATTTGGAAGAGAAGGCAACTCAGTCCAAGGTATATTGGACCACTTAAGATTTTGGACAAGGTAGGCAAAGTTGCTTATAAACTTGCATTAGTGCCTAACCTTGAGGGAGTACACAATTTGTTTCATGTCTCCCAGCTTCGAAGATACATAACAGACCCTGAACATGTACTTGATCATTCAGAATTAGAGGTGGGACCTAGCCTCACATATTCCGAGCAACTAGTAGAAACTTTAGACCGCCGAGAGAAGCAGTTGCGCAGTCAGACTATACCTCTAGTTCGGGTAGCATGGAGACATCACTATCCAGGAGAGTCTACCTAGGAAAGAAAATATGAGATGAGGGATAAGTATCATTATCTCTTTGAAGTCTGATATACCCTATTTTTGTACCCCTGAAATTCCGAGGACAAAATCTTTTAAAGGGAAAAGATCTGTAACTCTCCTGAAAAATACTCAATAAACAGTTTCACCAATTAGTACTAAATCAGAGTTGTTTAAATGATATTATAGAAACTCTAGAATATTAGATAATTTTGAATATATAGATCCACTAAGAAATAACCAATTAGTTAAGATGCCAACCTAATTTTTAGCCCAACTCATCAAACCCGACCCGACCCGACAGTTCGGTTACTCATCAAACTGACCTGACCCGACATCTCGGTTACTTATCAAACCCGACCTAACCTGACAGTTTAATTTATAATCGAATGAGGGGATTACGATTCCCTAATTCTTAACTCATTCTTCGTCTTCTATTTCTGATCATCTCTGCACTGCTTGACCAATTACTCCGACCAATGCCAACTGAACCGCAACCTCGACGACATCACGAAGGTTCCAGAGAAGTCTTGACCATCGCCATGTTGATGATTCGAGGCCACGTTGATCTCCACCATCGACTACCTACCGCCATACCACGGCCAACCTCTACCGTTCATCAGTAACCGGCTTCCTGAGCACCCTCGTCTATAAATATGATCTCCCTCTCTCTCGTACTTCTTCATCAACCCACGCAAGGGAACCCCTACCATATTTCCTCTTCCACAATCCTTGAGCAAGAATCGGTTACAAATATTAACCGTCTCCTTCGATCGATCTACGTCATGGCAACAATGGAGGTCAGAGATCTATCGACGAATCTATGTCATTGACCAATCTCCTTCACCGCATACTCTGTCGTGAGTTCACCGGAGCAATCATCTTCTCCGATGACTCGAGCCTTCTCTCGACACTCTTCCTCATTCACTCCTCGCCATGGCAACCTCCCTCCACTGCGGGTTATCGAGCTGATCATCAAACATCAGTGAAGGACTCAGAATTAGGACGGAAGTCCACCTGCTCGAGTAGTGTGATCGACGAATAATTGATCGCTGAGTGTCTCCTTTTCTCCTTCCTTTGATTGATTCAATTTTCGAATTTATCGGTCTCGATCGAGTTGTGTGAAGATGAATAATGTGTTCTTCACTCTTTCGCTGTATTCTTGGTTTGATTATAAAATTCCTATCGATCGAGAATCAAAGTAGAAATTAGAATTTTCTCTGTTTTTACTATGTGTCAGGTGTTCGAACAATTGTCGTAGAGGACCGTTTGATCATGGATCTCAGTCAGTTTGGTCTTGGTGAGCAGCTCATGTCTAACCTATGGACACGCTGACCCGGACGCAGCAGCAATAGCCAAAGATTATCACACGTATAGACTGCTTATGTGTCTGTTGTAATACACTATTCTATAACAAAAAATTGTGTACATAGATGAACGAAACAGGAGTTCGTGTCCAAGGAAGACACAGGTCTTGTGTCAAAGTAAGATGGACGGGTCTGATTGACATAAAATCATCGTTCACATTAAGGTTAGTTGTATGCAAGCCTGAGATAGCATAATGATTCGAACTTAACGTTCGAATTAGGGTACAATAGCTTTAAGAAGCAAATATTCCCAAAGAGTAGAATGGATGCCAAAGTTGAAAGTTGGCTTAAGAGTTATAATGTAGTAGTAATGATAAATAGTAAATAGTTACTAGAAAAATGGTTCATAAAGGGTGATCAGTTGGGATAATTAAAAATAAATATTTAGATAAGATAAAAACCTAAGAAAAATAATAGTTTAGGGATTTTTAGAAACAAATAGCTAAAAGAAGATTTATGATTTTGGTACAGCTAGCGAGGAGCAGACTTTACAATTTTTGGGATCATCAAGCAAGTGTACTTTCCCTCTCCATTCACAGTAGTTCATTTCTTATATTGATTGCATATTTTATCATTGCTATTGATTGTCTTGATTGAGTCGGAAGGGTTGACAAGAGTCATAGCATGTGGTTCCATTAGCCGGACCACGATTGACTACTAGCACTTTATGTGGCTTACGTCCAAATTGATTGACTACTAACATAAATTAGTACCTTAATATATAATTGACTGATAGCACTAATCAATGACTTATTCATATTGATTGATTGCTAGCACTTTCAGTGCCTTATGCCGATTAGCCCCTATATGCTATGGTTAGTATCTATTTGCATGTTTCTCACTTAGTGTAGTGTATATGAATTTATTACATTGTTCACTTTTTTCTGTTATCCCCTATTATTTATATACAGTATGATATTGTGACTAGTGTTGGGATATGTGTTACTTTGCCCCATCCTGATTGGATAACTGTGGCAGCTGAGGATGATGATGAGATGTATCCTACATATTATGGTCCTTCTGAGAACGTAGTAGTAGATGCTGAGCCAGACTTGGGAACTCCCTCTGTAGGCCATTCTATAGTAGTTTATTTGTGGATTTGTACGTGTTGTGATAATATCGTGTTTTGAGGATTTTAGTTGCCTTAATCATTTACCGGATTTGTTCCCGGCTATTCATTGTAGAAGGATATGTAATAATAAAATAATGAAAACTGTGGTGATTGATAATATAAGGGAACGGTAGTAATGCTTTGATGAGAAAGAATTGATAAAATGTAAATTGATACTAAGGTTTAGAACAACTCATTATCACTGTGTCCACAACGTAGGCTGGAAATATCCGACTCGTATCTGATTATTCGGGAGCGGAAAATGATAAAAATCCAACCAAGCCTTAAACAACTTGAACCAAGTGAACCCAAAGCCTCACTAAGGCCTCAACCAAACCCCCTAGATCTGAACCCAAGCTCAAAGGCTCATTAGGATCCAACCATGGTCCAGCAACTATAAATACCAAGCAATCCCCTCATGACCCCTACAACATCTTTTCCCCCTTTCCACTTCATATTTTTACCTTCCTATCTCCCCCACACAAGTCCAAGTGGCCGACTACCCTAGAAGAAGAGTTCGGTCCCCCTTTTGTGGATGAATTTGCACTGCTGGTTGCAGTAGTGTTTCAGGTGAATAAACAAACCTAAAATCCCTCCAAACTAAAGATTTATATCATATATGAAGCCTCAAAGTACCCCCCCCCCCCCTCAAGTTCTGTGAAGTTTGGAGTCCGTTTAGCACTCTGAAAGGTCCGTGTCACAAGAAAATCCTATGTCGGAATCGCAATCGTGTAAGTCCCATAACTTCTATTTAATATTTATTTTCCATGTAAGAAACTTTTTATGAACCCATGAACATGTTAGATGAAAAATGATGTAACCCCCCATGAATGAAAAATTCTAATTTTATATGCAAAGCTACTCTTAGATGAAACGAAACCAAGGCATGACAATATGGTACCAATATTAAACCTAGTCTTGATGCATGTTGCTATTTTATAATTTCAAAAAAAATCCATAAATTAAATAATAAATTCTAGAATATTAATTAATATATTATCATATATTAAATAATTTTTATGCAAGTTGGCAACTTTTTATGAACAAACTAGTTGTCAAGTTGCTAGAACACCTAGTCGACGCGCAACGGAACTTTGTGCATGCAACGATAATTATTTTTAGTAATTTTCACTAATTAAAATTAATTCCATAATTTAATTCAATTTTTTTTAGTTTTATTTGATGTCGACATGAGTGGTTGAGAGGCTACATGCATGTTCGAAGTATAGTTTAGCGTTGTTGCGAGTTTTAGGACATCGTGTCATATCTATGTACGTATAGGAATACGCATATCGAAACTCATATAATTGTCTAAATGTACGTATGATAACACGATATACGAGACCTTCATGACGTAGTAGAAAGTAGCATGGTACATGTTTATTGGCACGTTATCCAATGCCATGCGACTGCTGGATTGTTGGCACGAACATCACAATATTAGTTGATGGGGTGCGATGATCTTACCCTTTTATGTTAAGTAGATTAGATTTTGTTAATATTGATTAGAATATGTTATATAGGGAAACTTGGATCCTCTACACTTCCAATCGAGGATAGTTGACAGGCAACACTGCATTAGCAAGCAGCAGACAAGTGTACCTTGCCAATATTTTCAGTATTTTATGTATTATGATATTTACTAGTTCTTGATTGTACTTCTGCTTTTTAGCATATATTATATTGGGATCGTTGGACCGTATATAATACTTAGTATCTGAATTATATTCGGGTGCCGATATTCGTCCGTGGAGTCGGGTATCATTAGTTGCATTGTCATCGTATTGCCCTGTTAGTGCTAACTCTGACACGATATATCTTAGGACACTGGAAACGACTTTCATGTACAGAAGACTTACATAAGATATTAGAGTTTTCAGCTTTTGTGTCAGGATAGGATTCGTGACATGAGATAGAGGAGATGATTATACTTACACAGTTGACTCGGTATTTAGTTAGCGATTGATCTTGCGTGTTTTGGACATGAGACATCATGAAATAAGACGCGAGTTATATTGGATGGGGAGAGCATACTCAGAGCGTTGGGCTACCACTTTCATCGTTACTTGTTATTGTCTTATTACAGAGCTTCGGGGATTATCAGTAGTTGTTGCAGGTTCCATGACGGGGCCTGTGGGGATTCATATTTACTGAAGATGTCTATTGAGATCTTTGGATTCACACTTTGGTGGTCTAGCGGATGTGTGTGTTCTCAGGTGCATTCATATAGATGGTTATGTCAGATACCCTCGAGCACATTGCTTATTATTTATTGTTTACTTTGGCATATTTTATCTGTACCTTTCTATGTCCCCTAAGGACCCAGATTTGGATTATGTCCCTAGGTATAGATGAGGAGAGTTATCCTGAGGTATACGGATCAGGAGCTAATACTAGAATAGTAATTACACCAGAGGACGAGATTGTGTCGGAGAACTTCTCTTGAGTATGTAGTTATTTTGTCTATTTATTATGCTTAGTGATTATTAGACATTTGGATTCGGCTTAGTGACTATTGGACAGTTGTACTTGGTTATTTCTCTCTTTTCATTATTTTGATGACAGGTTGTTCCCCGAAACATCTTTTACTATATTATGGATAGAAAGTTTCATTTATGATTATTGAGTATTCGAGACTGCTTTATCATCTTGGCCTTTAATTATTAGAATTTGTGGATGAGATTGACTTGTAGATTGTGACTTGTGACAGGTGTTATAGACCTTTATTTATATATTATAACTTAAGTGCACTCTAACGGGTCCAATAAATTGGGATTGCCCATTGGAGTTTTGTTGATGGCCATTGCCACGTGTCTGGTCCTTTCTATTTTGGGACTAGGGCATGATAATAGGAGTGTCGATCAATTTTGCGTTGTCTATATCGAACTTCTTAAGCAGATGTTTAGTGTACTTTGCTTGATTAATAAAGGTTTCCTATTAATTCTGCTTGATTTACAATCCAAGGATGAAGGTAAGTTCTCTTATCATGCTCATTTTGAATTCACTCTGCATACACTTTGCAAACTCGTTACATAGCATCTCATTAGAAGATCCAAATATAATATCATCTATATAAATCTGCACTAATAAAAGAGTGTCATTATATGATTTTATTAAAAGAGTTGGGTCAACTTTCCCTTTTGTAAAACTATTTTCAAGTAGGAAGGACCTAAGGCACTCATACTAAGCACGAGGTGCTTGTTTGAGTCCATATACATCCTTACGTAACTTGAATACGTGATTTAGAAATTTAGAATTTTTAAAGCCAAGGGGTTGTTCGAGAAAAACTTTCCCTTTTATAAAATAATTTAAGCATATATCTCATCGTAGTCAATACCTTCCTCTTGGTTATAACATTGATCTATGAGACGTGCTTTGTTACGTGTGAATAAACCATTATCATTTAGTTTATTTCAAAAAATCTATTTTTTGTCAATGATCGGGTAATTATTACGTCTAGGAACGAGTTTTCAAACTTGATTTCGTTCAAATTTGTTAAGTTTTTCTTACATTGTAGAAATCCAAGATTCATCATTAAATACTTCTATTATGTTTTTGGGTTCTATTTGAGAAATAAAAGCTACATTAGCAATGATATCTCTATTTGCAGAATATCTACTTATACCTTTTGATACATCACCTATTACTAAGTCTTATGGATGGTCGTTAGTGAATTTCAGTCTTTTAGGCAGACTCTCCAGATAGTTAGTTGATGTATCTTCAGAGGCCTTTTTGAATATTATCTCGACATCTTCATCGTCATTTTCGCTTGTTACGTGACTGTTAAGCTCATCAAATGTAATATTAATTGATTCTTCAACAGTCAAATATTTCTTATTAAAAACTCTAAATCCCTTACCCTTTACAGCATATCCAAGAAAAATACCTTCATCAGTTTTAGAATCAAACTTCCCTACGTTATCCTTAGTATTCAAGATAAAACATCTACAACCAAACACTTTGAAATAGCTTATAGTAGAAATTCTATTAAACCAAAGCTCATAAGAAGTCTTCTTCGATATAGGTCGAATAAGAACCTTATTAAAAACATTGCATGTTGTATTTACAGCCTCAGCCCAAAAATATTTCGGAAGGTTATATTGATTTGACATAACTCTAGCCATATTGCTAAGATTTTTGTTCTCCTGTTCAACAACACCATTTTGTTGAGGAGTTCTAGGACAGAAAATTCATGCAAAAATCCATTTGAATCACAAAAAAATTTAAAATCAGAATTTTTGAATTCGCCTCCATGATCACTACAAATGCGAGTAATCATGAAGCCATTTTCCTTTTGTACCTTTTTACAAAAATAACAAATTCTGAAAATGCCTCATTTTTATTTTCATAAAAATAAACCCAAGTAAATATAGAAAAGTCATCAATAATTACATATGTATATAGTTTACCGCCAAGACTAGCTACTCTGCTTGGTCCAAACAAATCCGTGTGTAAAAGATGGAGTGGTCTAGAGGGACTTACAGCGTTTATTGATTTAAAAGAAGATCTGTTTGCTTTGTTCTTCTCACACTTAGCACGGACCGTATCTTTCTTAAAAGTTATTTTAGGTAAGCTTCTTACCAATTTTTAGTGGATAACCTTTTAATTGTGTCCATGTTTGTATGTCCAAGATGCATATGCCATAGCCAGCTTTCATCTTTTTTTGCATATAGACATCTATATGTATTGTTAGTATCCTCCTAAAGATAGAAAACATATATATTGTCTTATCTTATTTCTTCATATATAATCTTACTAGTTCCTCTTTCATATATAGAGCATTTATCTTTCATAAAATTAATGGCATAACCATGGTCAGCCATGTGACTAATGCTGAGTAGGTTACGTTTTAATTCTGTTACTAAACATACATCTTTAATAACCAAAAATGAGGAATACATATATTACCATTACCTAATAACCTTTGAGATTATTGTCTAAGGAGATATATCCTTCTTTCCTCATCGATAGTGTTGCAAATAGGTTGGCATTACCGGTCATGTGTCGTGAACAACCACTATCGAGGATCCACTTGCTTCTAGCATGAGAGGGTAAGCCCGCCTACAACACAAGTTGGAGATGTAACCTTTGGTACCCCCTTTCTTGAGGGTCTTGATATGTTAGTTTTTGGAACCCAAATATATACATGCATATCTATTAACTTTTAATTTTTCCATTGTCATATGATATGTATCCTTTATGACCACAATAGGGACAGATAGGAAATATGTTAGTGCTGGGTGTAGCAGTATGATGGATATGTGTGTTTAAAGTATTATGATGTGTTTTGCATGGATACTTGTAAAACAAAGCATGGTTCCTTGAAGCTTTAGTCGTATTTGTTTGTGTCCTTTTGTGAGTGATCTTTTGTCTTGCCACGTGACTCGTGTTAGACTGGGCTATAGGTTGTACTACCTGTTTTTTGAATTTAATCTCTAACTTTTTTAAAGGTGGCATAGGCTTCATTGTATTTAATCGTGATTGCATCTATTCTCTGTGCAGCTAAGTTATATTTCTTCTTCTATGATTCATAGAGTTCATTAAGTTTTGCATTCTCTTGAATAGTCTTTTCGGTCTTTTCAAGAGCTTCATGGAAACTTAATTTCAGAGAAGATATCTTATTCGTGTTACTAAAGAAGGATGCGTTTCTAATTTCCTTCAGAATATGAGATTATTTCATATATTCAGACAGTAATGTTATGCTCTTTCATAATAGATTTATACATGTCTCATATCTTTTTATAATCTTCTAATAGATCACTAAATGCATCATATAGTTCATCAAAATTAAGATCTCCATACAAAGGATTTGTAGTTACCTTATCAGCAGTTGCTATAAGACATAGGTTTGCATTATTGCGAGAATTATCTTCATCTTTAGAATCGCTTGCCTCGTTCTCGCACTATATGCTTCTGTTGGTGTAGTTTCTTGATGAAGTTCTTCTTCTACTTGAATGTTCATAGCAACTTCCCTTCCTAGTAGTAGGGAAGTCCTTCTTGATATGGCCTATCTTCTTGTAATTATAGCATACTGTTTCTTCATCATCTTTGTGATCCTTTTTATTTTGATTTGATTCTTTACACTTTAAGAATTTTCTGAAGTTCTGGGTCATCAGGGCCATTTGCTCATTTTCTGAACTATCAATCTCACTTTCGTCGTCGGAGGTCATCTTATGATGTTCTTTGAATGCAATAGTCTTCTCCTTTGGCATAAAATATTCAAAATCTTTGAGATCCATCTCATGTCATAAGCTTGCGCATAAGCGTCTCAAGAGTCATTGTAGTGAGGTCGTTTCCTTTAATGATTACAGTTGCTTTATGATTCCAATTCTTTGTGAGTTCTCTAAGCAACTTGCGAATCTTTTCATGATCACTGTATTCTTTATCAGGATAATATAGAGGATTAACAATATCTAGAAAACGTGTGAACATATTTGTGATAGTCTCATTAGGCTTCATTTTGAATGCCTCTTATTCTGATGTAAGTCTAGAGATTTTGGAATCCTTTACTTGTGAAGTTCCTTCATGAGTTACCTCAAGAAGCTTCCAAACCTCGTGTGATGTGGCACATGTAGAGACTCCATTAAATTCAGTTCTATCTACTGCGCAGATTAAAGCATTGATAGCCTTGGCATCAAGACTGGCTTATTTCTTTTCTAGGTTAGTGTATCTATCATTAGGTTTCTCAACAAGATTATTATCTATAACAATTCTAGCTTATTTCTTGTAGTCATCTAAACAATTGACCATAGATCAAAATCAAGTGACCTGATATAAAAGTTCATACGTGTCTTTCAATATGTGTAGTTAGTGCCATCAAACAGTTGTGGCCTATTTGTGTACTGACTTTTACTATTGCTGGTGTAAATGGATTTCATGGTTGCCATCTATCTCGATTGTAAGCACTTGATCTATGATGTTAGTAAATTAGTGTTTTAATTAGTATTTTTCATGCAGTGTTATCGCTCTATATATATATATATATATATATATATATATATATATATATATATATATATATATATATATATATATATATATATATATATATAATCCCTGTAATTTTAGGATAACAGGTTTTGTAATAGTCGTTTTGGTGTTTCTATATATATATATATATATATAATCCTTTTAACGCCTAAAAGTCCATTTGTATTTAAGGTCCAATATATTTATATATAACAAGCCCAAAATAGTCAATTGATTTTATTAAAGGCTTAAAAGCGCAAACACCAATTTAATTAAGGTTATAACATTACATAACTTATTTATTAGAACTATTATAGGCTCAGCCCACAGTATAATTTCTAATTCCATAGATTATATTTTTCCTTAAATAACTAATCACTTTCACATAGGAACTAAAATAAAATAAATCTTATTAACCTACTCTTCTTCAGCCTATTCAAAAGCCCACGAATTCAAAGCCAATAACTAAACCCAACATAATTTAAATACAGAAAATAGAAACTCATCTCTATTCTTCAAAACAAAACAACGAAAGAGATAGAGAAGATCCCTTGATGATAAAAAGAAAGTGAAAGAAGGGAATTAAGAGGGAAGAGAGATCGAGAGAGAGGGAAGAGAATGGCTTACAAAGGAAGGAAGAAGTTTTACCAGATTTGGTGAGTCGAGTGCTGGATCGGGGAGTCGGGGAAACTGTCGAGGCGGTGCTCGACCGCTCGAAGATTGGTTTCAGGCGGCGGGGATGAGCAGCTCACAGAGTCGCGCAACTCACTGTGATGGCGGAGCACAGATCTGTCTTCCAGAGAAAGGAGAAGCTTGAGCCACATGTATGTGCTCACCGAGGAACTACGCCGGAAGCGGCCGGGGAAGAGGCGGTAACGTGCTGGTGGAGCTCAGCTCGGAGCGGCGCGACGGACGACGAGGTCAGATAGGGTTAGGGTTTTTCTTCTCTTGTGTTGATTTCTGGATTAGTTGGGAACAGAATGGACATGTCTGGGATTGGTGTCTAACACAGGAATGGTGGTTCTCTGGGTCGCGTCTAAGTTGGACACAAGAATGTGTATTGTGGATGTAATAAACTGGACATTGAGATGAAGGAATAGATGTGGACACAAATACGGACACCTGAGGTCACACCTGAGGCCGGACACACGGCTGATACTTGGATGTTTGCGATGGACACGGACACAATTGGACACAGAGGTAGTGATGGTGGCTATTAGTGAATGGATGTGGCTAGGATTTAGGAATTTGTTTTGGAAAGAAATGCAAAGGAAAAGGCTCTCTTATAAAGTGGGTTGAGGTTGATCCTCAGGCAATGGAACAATTGTTAATTCCCAAAAGGGAATGGATAGGATTTTAAAAAGGAATCTTCTAGAAGGTTCCTATACTCAATAAATAAGCAATCTCCTAATAACTTAAAACCCCAAATAATTCTAAAACTAAACCAATTCAACTTGATCCAAAATTAGTTAAACACCTATTCTACTTAATTAATAAAAAGAATAAATTCTTTTATTAGAAAAAAATAATTTATGATTTCAAAGCATCATCTTGAACTAGTTTTTAAAACTAAAAATATTAACATATCTAAAATATAAATTCAAGGAGAAATTATTTCACAAAAATGATATTTGAAATTAAATTAAAAATAAAAAATTTGAGAATTTTGGGAAAACATGAGTTACAAATCTACCCCCCTTAAAAAAAATTGTCCTCGAAATTTAAGGATGACTACGATAGACATATCTGGATGGTCATATGAAAAGACGGTAATAAAAATAATTAAAAATTTCTCAATAAGGAAACATTGATTGAGAAGGAAGAAAACAGGAAGAAGAAGACAAATATAAGAGAGAGGAATAGTTTGTTGGAATTCATGGCTCGGCCCTTGAATCCCTTTGAAAGTCCTCAAAATTTAAGGTCGACACCAACACTAGAAGAAAGATAGATAAACGAAATATAACATGTTACCCTTTTCAAGGTAACAAAAGCTAGGAAATTCATCATACCATTAAGGGTATAACAAAGACAGGAAAATTTTACATAACCAGAAAAGAAAACATAACAAATTAGATTGTTTAGAAGAAGTTTGACATACTTCCCCCGGATACAAATAAGCTTATAATCATCTATATTTCAAGTTATAAGAAAAGATATACTAGTACTATAATAGATGAAACCTTCTAGGGTTATAACTTATTTATTAGAAAAATGGAATAGGAAGAAATTGTCGGTGATGCATGACTAGGACATGAGTTTTACCAGCTAGTCCTGATACCAAAAGGACAGATTATTGATCAGAGTTATTTCACCCTTTAAATAGTGTTGAGAAGGATTAAATAGTGAGGTAAAATGAATGATATAGATGATAGTTGGAACATTTCAAGATTTGTCACAGTCCCACATATAGTTCTGACATGAACTTACTGAAGGTGTGTTAGTTCCAATATTTTATTAAAAATTGGAAATAGGTCTTCAGTAAGAACATATTTTTAATAATGATGAAAATAATGATTAAATAAGTTGACAAACGTTGGAGGCAAATAGAAGTATCTAGTTTGACAATAGGTAAACCAAGATGAGAAAGATTTAATATTGATGATGGAATATACAGCTCATGAATAATTGTATAGTCTCGATCTCTTGATGGCCCTATCATATGTAGAAAATGATACAATACCATCTACTGATTATCAATCCTCATTCTTTTCACTTTTTTCAATATCGTCATCCATTATTGAACACAGTCATATATAAAAAAATTAAATTCGATAACATTTGTTTAACTAGATTCTAAAATCCCCGAGTCAGAATTTACGTCCATATAAACTTTTACCATGGTTCAAATTCAAGATTCTTCATCTTAACCTCGAATTATACTTCAATTTGTTTTTCTTCAAATCTAAATGCCACTACTATGATCAAATTTTTATTCCCTTTATTAGTAGCAAATGTTGCTAAATTAAAATTTTAACCTCAATATATCCATCAATCAATTTTGTACCTCTAATATGTATTCATAATCTTCGTTCTCAAATTTTGTACTACAAAATCCGAAAAAAAATTATATTCTACCAGCTCTTAGTCAATCATTATTTACACTTATCAATACTTTGTACAATTTTATATCATCCACGCATAACTTGATAACCTTCAATTCATATATTTAAAATTCTTCAAGTCAGTATCTTGACCTTATTTCAACATTTAAATACTTTCATCAATCTCAGGAATTTGTAAATTCAAACAAATTTAAAATTTGCTCAGAATCAATCAACAATATTTTAAAGCTTCTAGAGTTAAACATAAGTATATAATTCTCCAATCATCATTGAATACATCTATCACTTTTAAGAATATAACCCCAAAATATATTGTATAATTCTTCTCTTTTTTTAAATGTGCGATCCCACCATTATTTTCTCTAGGTGTTTCTTAGGATCCTACACGTTTTGTTCGTTACATGAAGATAATTTCTTAAATATAACCATTTTTAAAAATTCAATAATGCTATTATTCTCTTGATTTTGCTTTCGTTCTTAGTTCTGCTTTTCTATCATCAGTTCTACCTTAACATCTAAGGTATCATTACTAGATTAAAGACATATTATTAGAACATGAAAACTAATTCCTTTGTTCCAGAGACTCGGTCATTCCAAAAGGTAAGAAGGATAATAAGATTCAAAGAAAAAATAAGAACTTAGTTATTAGTTATGCTAGAGTAACATTTTTTTAGATGAGAGACAAGTTGATGGATATAAGTAGGACAAAGGTAACAAGAAGAAGAAAAATAATCACAGAGAATAGGAATCCTACTTTTGCTCACTTGATCACGATTAAGTTATTGCACTACAATTTTCTTGCAAATGTCAATAGTCAACATTTCTAAAATTCTAACCTCCAAGATGTTAAGCTTTGTTTTCATATCGAATTCTCTTACTCATTATATATGCTTATTATCATGAATCTACATTATCAACTACCAAAGAATTTGATGATTTAGTCTTCGTCCTTCAAAGATCTTTATCAATTATTATTTCCACCATCATCATTTTTTTCAATCAATAAAATATCTACTATTTTAATGATTACATCTAATAAATTTCTACTCATTATGAGTTTTTATCTCCATTGCTTTCATACACGTATCTAAGATATCTTAAATTATTGGTTTAGGATAAGGGTGCCAGAATTTTACCATCTCTCCTTAATTCTATTATCCTCGAAATCAAGAATTAAATCATAAGGCCATCAGTTTCAATAACATTATATTTTCTGTTTTAGCAACCTTAAATATCATTCACAAATATTTATACCACATTGCTAGTAAACACCTGAAAATTATAAATTCTTATTTCGTAACCAACCTTAAAATCTCAAGTGTTAGTATTTGATCCAAATCTTTTATGCTGGTATTGGTTTTACCAAATCCTCCAGATAAGTTGCAACCTCAACTATTTATAATCTAAAATTTTCAGTCATCAATCCTACTAATTTATTCTTCTTATCCCCATTTCTACTACCCATGTCTTCATTATTATTCTCTTTATAATTCTGACATTCCATTTCCCATAGGGTAACCTTATGTCATAGTGAGCCACCATCTAGAAAGTACTTGGTTACTTAAAGAGGATAAGACAGATTAACATCCACCCTCTATGGCTTTTACCATCTTAGTTTTGTATAAAATTTCTCCTTAGTTTATATGCCACAAATCCACAATATTGCCCTCATAAACCTTATGGATCGTAATCATCATTTACGAGTTTTATAACACCATTCTTAGCCTGATTTATGCAACCCCTGTTTATTTCTTCAAAATTTATATGTTATTCTTCCTTTTACTACTCAAACTTATTTTAATAAAAGCTCCAAACCCCGTTGTACTATCTTGGTCTAATTTCTAGTTTTCTTAATTGGCAATATAACCTTAAAATATTTATTAACTTTCATGCATAATATTTTGATTAATCATTCTTCTATTCTCAATCTGAAATGGTTATGACATCAATGTATACTCTATTGTTCTTTCTATAATCTATAAGAATAATCTTGATGCAACAATTAGGTTCACCAATGGACATGTATTCAAGTTGAATCAAAAGTTAGGGTGAACCAAAGGCAAGTGAAATAGGTTTAAGCAAGGTTCAAAGTAAGATTCTCAAGGGTCATCCCAGAAATCTATTAAGAAATCATAATATGTGATTGAGTACTCTACATCCTAAAATCTCTTATAATCTACCAATTATATTCAATTGCAAGGTCGTAGCAGTACTGCTAAACCTAGGTACTACCATGATATCATACTATTTGCGAAGATGAGACCTACATTGGACACAATAAAAATGTGTCATAACCTGCTCCTGAATAATCGAGTATGAGTATGTGAGTACGTGCAACCTATGCCATAATATCGATGGTAGAACGCGCTGTCTAGATCTCAATGATCAATACAAGTCCAATGCATACTCAATCACAATATGCTAAAGGTAGATATGAATAAGAAAAGAAAAATTCTAAATATAATATTACCAAATCATCCAAGTTACAAATAAAGAATCCATAATTGCTTATACATGCTATGTAATATTTCGGGGACAAATTCAGCTAATAACTAATAGAAATAAAATTAATAAAAATACTAAAATAGGAAATTACTGATCTAGATCTCTCCAAAGATAAACACATAGTCCAAGGTGCAAAAGTGGTCTCAACTATAACATCATCTTGAAGTCCAAGAATGTGGGGGCACAACATCTCCTAATATGCCAACATCTAGTCAGGATTGGGGCAAGAAATATTACAGCTATGAAAGTACCAATGCATGTATAAATCTATCATGGTAAAACTGTACAATAAATAAACTAGGCTAGCAAGTATAGAACATCATGTAATAAAAATAAGTAGTAAGATGAAACTAACATATAAACAAGTAAACTAGATCATAAAAACCAAGAACTTGCAAGAACAGTAAACATATGTCCTAGAATACATGATTCAACATGTGGGCACTAGGCTAATATGGTACATCGTACGTGATGTGTACGACTATTATCTATCGAATCGAATAGAAAAATTGGGATTGTCCACATGTCTACTAGTGTATTCTCCCGCACGACTCTCTCTTATAACAATCACGAAAAATGGTAATCACGAATCACGAAAAATAGATAATCATAATTCACAAAAAATGGATAGTCATGAATCACGGTACAAATAAACACATCATGAATATAAATAATCACAATGTATGACATGGATGCTCACGAATTCACGACAGGAATAGCACGCATCACAACTCGGAGTTACGCATCAAAATTTGGATAATCATGACTCACGACATGTATACGGCTCAATCATTAATCAAGATAAATCGTCCATGTGCACGAATTATATTATTAAAACAACAAACAAAAATGATATAAAACATACACAATAGCATTTATAAATGTAAAGGTAAATACAAATGCAATGTACTTGCCTTAGTTTAGTTGGAGTCGTACGAGATACGAATGTGTCGACATAAAATAGGTCCAGATGCTATACTTTCCAAGATGAACCCAATTGATAAAATAAATAGTTCCATCGAGTCTAAAATAGTCCAAATAGTCATGTTCGATATAAAGAAGTCCAGATTTGGAGATCGATGCGAGTTTTGAGATGAAGATACCGAGTCCGCAACAGCGTGCATGAAACAGAAAATATACAATTATCTAAGCTCAAAAATAAATAAGTTATGCTAAGAGAGAGAGGATTGGTTTTGTTGTCATACTCATTTTTTCATTTAAGGGTAGTTTGGTAATTGACATTAGTATTTTAAATTTTAGGATGTATTATATTTATATATTGTGCATGTGTAAATATTTATTTATTGTATTATTTATTGATTAATAATTGTAGATTTATTTTAGACTTGTGTAGTGGACCAAAACTATTTAATTAGTTGCATGAAGCCAACATTTAGATTGGTTTAGATTGAGCCTATGAATTAGGCCCATGGATTAGGAGGTTGGATTAATTAGTGAAACCATTAGACTAGAACCTTCCCTCCCTAATTAATTTCTTCATTAGAGGCCCTAAGGGGTAAATAGGATATTTCACATTGCTTGGGGAAGGAGGTATATGGTCGGCCACCATAGGAGAAGAGAGAGTGGCTCTCTCATTTTAATTTCTAATTCCATTTAGATCTAGCTTTTCCCTCTTCCAATTTCTTTCATTCCCTCATCAATTCTCCACCAATTTCTTCACAAATTCCTTTCCCTATTCTTTATTAGAGGCTTCTACATCAAGGATCTACAATAAGGAAGCAAGGATCAAGAAGGATGAGGCCAAGATCTACAAGGAGAGAAGCTACATTCTATTTGGGGACTTTTATTGGGAATCCATCTCCCAATAGGTATATTTCAGTTTTTCCTCTTCTAATAGACTTTAAATCTGAGATTTAACTATGAGAAATTAACCCACATGTATAGGCTACCCATAGAAATTGATTTTAGGTTCATAGGAGACCTATGGTGGAAGTTATGTGCATTTTTGTATCAATTTTAGGGGAATTTTGAGATTGGCACATGTGGTGTTTGTCATTTGGTCAAATATATCAATACGACATATGATGGATTGTTTGTAACTAGTGTCGTATCCACAATTGGGTACGTGTAGGTCGTATCTCGTCAATTTGACGAAACATGTTATTTTTGGAGGGTTTCCTCCGACACAGGGACTTGTGCATATCATATTGTGACCGGATACGTAGATGATCTAATTACTATATGTATTATTCATATTTAGTGTATTAGACTTGCTCGTGTCCTCTGGGATATTTTTGGTTGTGTGTTGGAGCCGTATCGCAAGCGTATCATAGAATTAGTGTGATACGGGTGCGGTGCACTCCACGTGATTGGTGTTTTGCTCTTAATTCTATATGTACGTGTGTATATATATATCTATATAATATTTTATATAATATATATATATATATATATATATATATATATATATATATATATATATATATATATATATATATATATATATATATGTATATTAGTATGTATATAGTTAAGTGTATGTGTGTGTGTATGTGTGTGTAAGTGTATAGAGTAATGTATATATATATATATATATATATATATATATATATATATATATATATATGTGAGAGTTAGTGTTTGTATATATATGTGAGAGTGTATATATATATCTATCTATAGGTATATATGTGATTGTATCTATATATATTTAGTAGAGAGTGTATATAGATATATATAGCTATTGATATAAATAGAGTATATATATATATATATATATATATATATATATATATATATATATATATATAGTTGGGTAGCTATATAGATACTAATATATATTTGTATATGAGTGTTTGTGTAAGTGTTTGTGTGTGTATGAGTGTGTGTCAGAGAGTGAAGGAGAGCAACAATTAGGGATAGCAAGAAGAGGAGGCTCAGCAGTGTAGCAACCCTGAGGCAGGGAGCAGCTGCAGCTAGTGCATAGCATAGTGGTGCTCGTACATAGCAGGAGGATGAGCAATAGCAGCCGAGGTATTCAGTAGTAGACCCAATAAAGTAAGTCTTGTAACAGCAGTAGGCAGCTGCACCAGCAGCAAGGAGGCAAGGAGCCCATGCAGCAACCTGCAGTCTCGGGCCTCAACTGTGCAATGCAGAGGAAGCAGTTGCAGTCTTCAACTGCACTGTTGATGCGGTCTCGAGCACCATTGGTCAGCAACTCGGTCAGTGACAGCAATGTGTGCACTGAGGATGGGCAGCAAGTGGCAGCCACTGCAGGAACACTACAGTTCAACTCGAGACAGTATCAACACTGTACAGTCTCAGGTATCAGCAACTGTATAATATCTGCACAATACAGTTTCAGTATCAGCAGACCTTAGTGTATCAGTTTAGTACCTGATAGTTTTGTTATCAAGGTATTGCTTTAGATGGGTTATTGGTTTATCAAGGTATCTTAGTAATGGTTTAGTTTGGATTTTGGTTAGTGAGTTTAGATGAGCTAGTTTAGTCGACCTAGTGTATCAATTTAGTGAGTAAATAGGTAACAGTTAGTGTAGTTCAATAGTTATTTAGTTATACACTTGTTTAGGTTAATAGTTAGCTAAAGTAACTATATGTACTTGGATGTATATGTTAATAGATTAGCTATATGTGTGTATGGATCTATGTATGCTAGTAAGTATACGGGTTACTAGTTAGTAGGTATTACATGGATACATAATATATGTTAGTAGTTTATATATATATGTTGATATAGTTAGTATTTAGAGTGTTAGCTATGATGTTGAGTTTTGGACTTACCTTGGGATACCAAGGTAATATCAAGTTATTGGGTTTGGACATCGAGATAGGTGTGATACGCATTGGTGCAAGGCCAAGGTATCATATTTGCATTGTTTTGTTATAATATTATGTATATTGACTTGTATATATATCTAAAATACTATTTTCATATACAAAAACTTGTGTATCTTAGGATACGACTTTTTGAGTGTCTTTTAGTATCCTAGTTTAGATAGTATAGCTTAGTTTCATAGTGCATTGACTTAGTATCTAGTGTTAGACTCTTGCAACCAAGATTTAATCGGTTTGACCTAGAAATGGCTTATTGACCAAGAATTGCATCATATTAACTTATTTCCATTTTTGAACCTTGTATTGATGCAACATAACATATATAGGTCTGTGTGACACTAGTTTGGTCATCGAGAGACACACCTTGCTCAGGACTTCAGGCGAGTATATTTCTCTGATAGTTTTTAATTCATAATAGTGTATATATGTATGTTCTAGAATTGTTTACTTGACTTTGACACAGTATTTTTACGAACTTGTACTACATGGATCCCGTCAGGAGATATTATCCCCTACCATGTTCAACGGGTACTCGTGTACATGTATTTCATCGTGTATATTGGGTATTGATTTATATTTTGTGTTTACACACTGCTTGTGTTCAATGTGCTTATTCGTGTACACCCAATGCTCGTGTTTAGTGGTTATATTCGTGTTCGTATCGTGTCATGATTGGATCCATCGGTATTAGTTGGGGATGGGAGAGTACGAGTTGATTATGTGATCAAAGCCCCATTGTTCATCGTGTATAGTCTGATTACATACCTCACTTGTAATCATCTTACCTTATTGATCATGTTCACCCAAACCGATCACATAATGAACTTGTATTCTGAGGCGTATTAGATAGATTGCAGTTACTTCATCATATTGCAGATATTTATATTGTTGTTCTATATTCTCGTACATTACCTGTATACCTATTATTCATTCATTCATATGTTAGTGATCTTGTATTTTATTTCTATTATCTGTTTTATATGCTCGATTATGTTATTGAAACTACTTTCAGAGGTATGTACTTTGCTCCAATCCTGACTGGATATATTTTTCCAGATGATTGGCTTATAGAGCAGTATCCCACATTCTACGGGCCGTAGGACGGCGTACCTATAGAGGATACTCTTGTAGACCAGGAGGACTTAGTTGCATAGCCCGAGGAAGTCTAGTTATTTGTGTTTGCATGTATTAGACTATTATATTTGTGGAGATTCACAGTTTGTATATTATTTTATATTGTGGATTGTATTTTATTCTTTCCTTCGCTATTCCATTCGTGTTTTATCTTTCTTAGTTTGTTTTATGATTGAGATTAGTCATACTTGTGAGATACCATATTGTTCCTCCGCATGGAGTTGAGATGATTGACATGTACCATATTATATTGTTGAGATGTTAGATAGTTAAAATGACCCAGACAGCGTTCAACCGCCAATGTTGCAGTGTAGACTGGACGTAACTACGTATTCATGCCTGAATATCCGGGTACGGGTTGTGACACATTTTTAGTGGTGGCCTATGCAGGTCTAGATTCATAATTAGTACGATATCGTAGTTGTGCTCGTCTAGAATACCGCTAAGAGCCTGCTTTAGAAAATATGATTTAGGCTGAGAGTTACTCAATCACAACTAGGAAACATTTCAAAATCTATTTTGCAAATCCCTATCTATTAAATATTGCTTTACAATGAATACAATTATGTCCTTCTTTGATGATATCGTATCATATTCGATAATTGATTCCTTATTTTAATCTATATTCAGGATGCTGCCGAACACGCCTTCCCAGCGCTCAGGTGTCGCTACAGCACGATCAGTCACTTTATTACCCTTGAGGGCAGCACCCTCAGACGATGGTCTAGCACCTACATTTAGGAGGTCAGCTTCACCGGTCCAGGTGGGCGTATCTGTAGCAGCTTTCGGAGGTGCTCCACCTCCTGTACCGAGGACAGGGCAGACAGTTTTCGAGGATCTTACACCCCCACCACCTACAGTTGATCAGACACAGATATTCACGCTCTTTCAACAGATGATGGAGGCACAACAGCGTCAGTCAGAGGTCCTGCGATAGAGCGTAGAGTGCTCACAAGATCGCGCTTGCATCAGTTGAGAGAGCTTCTACAGTCTAGCCACAGATGGCACCACCTCAGTTAATTCCTCAACCATCGAGGCTGGGTACCATCATAGATTTCAAGAGGATGGGCCCGAAGGACTTCAGAGGCACAGAAAGGATCCTTTATGCAGATGATTGGATCGAGGACATCAAGTGGAACCTGCGGCTGGCACAGATTCCAGAGATGCTACAAATAGAGGCAGTGGGGTGTATGATGTTCGATATTACATTGACATAGTTCCGGACAGACCCCAGGATTACAGTAATAGGGCTCACTTGGGAAGCTTTCAAAGAGCTTTTCAAGGAAAATTTCTTCCCAGATGTGGCTCTTACATCCTTAGAGAGCCAATTTCAGTACCTCGTCCAGGGAGGTATGTCGGTGGACAAGTATGCGGCAGAGTATTGCCGGCTAGGTCGCTTCGTGGAGGGGCAGAACCCTAGAGGTAGAGCCAAAAAGTTCAAGAAGGGCCTGAACCAGGAGGTCAAATCCCATATCAACGGAGATCCTACCACCACCTTCGAGGAGATTCTCAGACAGGCGCAGAGAGCGGAGAATGATTTAGAGCTTGGCTCTAAGAGGCCGAGGGACACAGGAGGATCCAGCACCAACACAGGTCCAGCAAAGAGGCCTTATTTCCAACAGCAGCACCAGAGGCATTACCGGCACCAGAGGCAGCAGTATCAGGGCCAGCTAGAGCGTCGGCACAACAGATGCATCAGATCCAGAGGGCAGCAGTTCCTTGCACTTTTTGTAAGAAACAAGGACACGAATAGGATGCATGCAGGATGAGGCTAGGCCAATGCTTATTCTGCGATTTGGGAGATCATCAGTTGGGGGCTTGTCCTAAAGTTTTAATTCATCCAGCTCAGGGCGTAGGACAGGCACAGAAAGCACCCGCTAGGCCACCGACGGGACAGTAGAGAGGACCTCTACTACCGCAGCAGCAGCAATTTTCTCAGCATCAGCAGCAGAGAGGTGCACAGCGACAAGGGTGAGCTTTTGCCTTGACTTTCGTGGAGGAGGATCCTGTTGGCGATGTCATCTCAGGTTCAGTTTATCTCGATTCCATTCCAGCTTACGCTTTATTCGATTCTGGTGCTTCTCATAGCTTTGTATCTGTATCTTTTGCTTTGAGGCATCATCTTGAGTCTGAACCGTTGGCGAGGACTTGCAAGATTATGACCGGGGGTGGCATTATCCTGGTTAGTGATGTTTGCAAGAACTAGAGAGTTTAATTGGGAGGCCGAGAGTTGGGCGTATGTTTACTCGTAATGTCACTTCCGAGTTACGATATAGTACTCAGGATGGATTGGTTGAGTAGACATCACGCTAGTATCAATTATCATGGAGATAGAGTTTTATTTTAGGCACCAGGAGAGTCAGAGTTTGAGTTCGTCCGAGGAGTAGAACAGAGTGAAGGAGATTTTTGTGGAGCTTTGGTAGAAGAGTAGGAGCTGCTACATCCGTTGATTGTAGTGTTCATGGATGTCTTTCCAGAGGAGTTGTCAGTGTTGTCGCCGGACAGAGATATGGAGTTCTCTATAGATTTAGTGCAAAGCACAAAGCCAATATCTCAGCACGTCTATAGAGTAAACAACAGCGAACTGGCAGTGTCACGACCCGCACCCGAAAATTCGGGCACGAGTGTGTGGGTACGTCCAGCCTACGCCGCAGAGTCGGCGGTAGTACGCTGTCTAGGTCATAATCACAGGTAATTTTAAATCTATCTCATCCATAATAAATAGACAAGGAAAATAATAGGAAATAGGAATGCTAACTTTTATAAAATAAATTGTGACAACAGATCCATAGTTAATACAAAGCCAGAAGATAAATCGGGGACAAACCCGAGTATATGCTGAAAGGAAATAAATAAGTAGCTACTACTAACTACTCTGCAAAAGTATCCTCCTGGGTGGGAACTGGCTCCTCATATGGGTCACCAGCTAACTCATAGTGGCCATAATAGGTAGGGGCAAGGTCCTTATTGTAAACCCCCCTAAATTTTCAAATTATTAAATCTTGGATTTTTCTCAATTTTCTGGAATTTTCTGGGAATTTTCTGTAATTAAAATCAAGGTTTTCAATTAATAAATGATTTTTATTTGGCAATAAATAATATTAAAATATCATGAAAATAACATTTTTGGGTGAAAAATGGAAAATTGGACTTAGGGTAATTTTTCTGGATTTTTCTGGGCCTCAGACCTATTTTTAAATACCTCAAAACTATTTTTATAAATTAATTAATTAATTAATAGTATTTATTATTTTTTTTATTTTTATATTTTTTTTTTCTCTTCCTTCGGGCCCGGCCCGGCCCAGTGGGCCGAGCCCAGCACCCAGCTACCCAGCCCGCCTGCCATCCGGGTCGGGTCGGGTTTGCCCAGACCCGACCCGCCGCCTCCGACCCGCACGATCGTCTCCCCCAGCCCCACGTCGCCCGCAGCCCACGCCGGCCTCCGCGCGCCGCGCCGGCCGTTCCGTGCCCCGCTCCCCGCTCCCCGCGCCACGTCCCCTCTCCCTCCGCCCGTCCCGGCTGCCCTAACCGCCCTTCCTCCCCTTTAAAAAGCCCCCGAGAACCCCCCGGCCAACTCGAACCCCCCTGCCGGAAACCTAGCCCCTCGTCGCCACCGCGCCGGCCGTCCTCCTCCTTCCCCTCGTCTCCTCCCCTCTCCTCCGCTCCTCCTCCGGCGCCACCCGCCCGACTCCAGCAGCAGCGGAGACAGCAGCCGCAGCAGCAGCCCGAAGCAGCTCCGGCGACGGCGGCCGCCCATCTCCGCCGCCTCAGCTCCGCCTCCCAGCGCGCCTCCGCCCGTGGCCGGCCCCTCCCCACCGCGAGCCGCCCTCAGCCTCCGGATTCCAGCGAAAACCCTAACCCTAACCCTAATTTCCATTTCCGTGTCGGACACGACACGGACACGTCTCAACCCTGATTTTTGGGTCCCCTTCAGGTACGCGTAACTTTCGCCTCGTAGCTCCTTTTTCAATTCCGTAAATTGCGTTGTGAAGCCTGTACGACCCTCTCGGTGTCCGGACAAACTGTTCGGGACATCGCGTCCTGTGGTGATCGCACACCGTGATCCAAAAACAGGAAAAACCAGACCCTGTTTCACCCCGGAACTGAGTCCGCCCCGCCAAACGGGACGACTTGGTCGCGTGCGGTCTTCACAGATACGTACGCATCGTCGATACGGACGTGTGAGTTTTTGTGGAAGCTGATTCGGGTGTGCGTGCACACCGGAATCAACGCGTATCCGCGGACATCGCCCCGTATCCGCCTTTTCTGCATTTTACCCTAACTTCGTGCACACTCGTCAGATCGAGACGAAACTTGCGCCATCGGACTCGTAGCGATACGCTGGTCCTGTGGGTCAAGTTGGTTCGATTCTGAGAACGTTGACGAAATCGCGTGCCGTGGGCCCCACAGGCCCCGCTCGACGGGCGATTTTGTGTTCGGCTCATCGGAATCCAAATCTGGAAGTTCCGTTGGGTTCGTATCAGCGTTCCTGACCTGTTGACACTAAGTTTGGTAAATTTGGAGACCTTTGACCCGGACGCATTTTTCGGTGCAAAGCGGGCCCACCGGCGGACCCCGTTTTGACCCGAAACTGTCGTTTTTGCCCTTGTCTCCAAATTGGACCCAAGGACAGGCGTTTCTAGCTATTTGACGTCTTCTGAGCATGATGGTAATGTCTATTTCAGCTTTTGGACCCATCTCTGGAAATTTCCCCAAGAGCCAATATTAATCAGATCCAAACAACAGGCAAGTACCTGCACTTCAAGTTAATCTTTATATTGTGATAATTAAATTCCCTGTTCTACTAGTACCCTTGCTGATTACACGTAGTGTTAGAATACTATATTTCATGTCTTGAACATTGGAATTCATGTCTTATTTTTCATGTCGGGTGGGAGAATACTAGAAGGCATGTAGTTTACCCTTCCCCTTGCCGTGTTTAATAGCTGGTGGTACACGACTGTCCATCAGCCGGATCTCGATTATTCATGTTTAATAGCCGTCCATGACGGCCGGATTAGCCTTATAAACCCCTATATGCCAACTAAGTATTCTAAAAACAAACACAAGTTTCATACAGATAACTTCTGGTCATGTTATATTCTTGCTGACTGTGTAGTTTCTTTTCCTGCTCGTTTACTTCTGTTTTCTCATATTCCTATTTATAGTTTTGACTCTGAGATATTAACATTCCTTTATGCAATTTCCTTAACATGATATTCAATGTTTAATTATCATAAATATTTAGTTTAACATTGTTGTGCACTGTGTACTTTGCTCCTTTCCTGACTGGATCTGTTGATTTAGGCGATGATGAGGATCTTGCCCCTACTTATTATGGTCCTTATGAGGGTACAGATGATACCTATGAGGAGCCAGAACCCACCCAGGAGACCCCTGCTGCAGAGTAGCTAGTAGTAGCTATCTTTTATTCTGTTTCTTATCTTATTTAATCGGGTTTGTCCCCGATTTCATTTTGGAATTCCTGTACTAAACATTTGAATTTGTTGTCACATTTATTTCAGTTGCAAATCTTAAGTTTCTATTCTCATTATTATCTTGCCTATGTTAATTGTGAATGAGTTAGACTAGTTTAGATGGATTAACCTAGACAGCGTACTACCGCCGACTCTGCGGCGTAGGCTGGACGTACCCACGCACTTGTGCCTGAACTTCCGGATGCGGGTCGTGACACTTATCACCGCCTAAAACAACGGATCCAGTCAGGAAAGGAGCAAAGTACACAATGTACAACAAGATTAAACTAAATATTTATGATAATTAGATTGAGTATCATATTGAGAATATGTATAAAAGAAACAACAGTATCTCAGAGTTAATGCTATAAACAGGAATATAAGAAAGCAGGAATAAATGAGACAGGAAATAAAACTACTACAGTCAGCAAGAACTATAACAAGACCAGAAGCTATCTGTGTGAACTTGTGTTTGTTTTAGAATACATAGTTGGCATGTAGGGGTTTATAAGGCTAATCCGGCCGTCATAGACGGCTATTAAACATGAATAATCGAGATCCGGATGAGGGTACAGTCGCGCACCAACAGCTATTAAACACGGTAGGAGGAAGGGTAAACTACATGCCTTCTAGTATTCTCCCACCCGACATGAAAAGCAAGACATGAAATACAGTATCCAAGACATGAAATCCAGTATTCTAATACTACGTGTAATCATCAAGGGTACTAGTAGAGCAAGGAATTAACTATCACAATATAAAGATTAAACTTGAAGTGCAGGTACTTGCCTATTGTTTGGATCCAAATATGGTTTGTATCTCGGGAAAATTCTAAAAATGACTCCGGATGCTGAAATAAATATTACCATCACGCTCAGAAGATGTCAAATAGCTAGAAACGCCTGTCCTGGGGTCCAATTTGGAGACAAGGGCAAAAATGGCAGTTTTGGGTCAAAACGGGGTCCACCGGTGGGCCCGCTTTGCACCGAAAAACATATCCGGGTCAACGGTCTCCAAATTTACCAAACTTAGTGTCAACAGGTCAGGAACGCTGATACGAACCCAACGGAACTTCCAGAATTGGATTCCGATGAGCCGATCACAAAATCGCCCGTCGAGCGGGGCCTGTGGGGCCCACGACACGCGATTTTGTCAATGTTCTCAGAATTGAACCAAACTTGACCCACAGGACCAGCGTATCGTTACGAGTCCGATGGCGTAAGTTTTGTCTCGATCCGACGAGTATACAAAAAGTTAGGGCAAATTGCAGAAAAGTCGGATACGGGGCGATGTCCGCGGATACGCGTTGATTCCGGTGTGCACGCACACCCGAATCAGCTTCCGCAAAATCTCACACGTCCGTATCGACGGTGCGCACGTATCTATGAAGACCGTACGCGACCAAGTCATCCCGTTTGGCGGGACGTACTCAGTTCCGGGGTGAAACAGGGTCTGGTTTTTCCTGTTTTTGGATCGCGGTGTGCGATCACCACAGGACGCGATGCCCCGAGCGGTTTATCCGGGCACCGAGAGGGTCATACAGGCTTCGTAACGTAATTTACGGAATTAAAATCCGAGCTACGGGCAAGAAACTACACGCACCTGAACAGGGTCCAAAAACCCGAAATTTACTGTGTCTGTGTCGTGTCCGACATGCCGACACAGGGAAGGATTAGGGCTAGGGTTAGGGTTTTCCAGTCGTAGACGGTGGAGCCGGCCGGAGGCACGCCGGAGAGGGTGGCGCAGCTGCGGGGGAGGCCGGCCGGGGCTGGGCGGCTGTGCGTGGCCGCGGGCAGTGGCTGCTGAGGCGGCACAGCCGCTGCTGTTGCTTGGGTCGGGGAGATCAGAAGGGGAGGAGAGGGAAGAAGGAGGAGGAGCTGCGGCTGAGGGGGCTGCCGGCGTCGGGCGGAGCGGCTCCGGGCTGCGGGAGGCGGAGGGCTGAGGGCTAGGCGGCTCGGCCGGAGAAGGAGAGGAGAGGGGGCGGCGGATCTGGCCGGAGAGGAACTCGGGGGGCTTTATAGGGATAGGAGAGGGAGGAGGTCACCGGAAATGGCGGAGGAGGGAGGGGGTCGTGGCCGTGGGCGGGCGGTTTGGCGCGAGGCGGGCGGAGCGCCGGGTGGAGCGGCGCCGGAAGCGACGGGGGGGGGGACTGGTTCGTGGGGAGGGTGATGGGACCGGGTTGGGTTGCGGGCGGGTCGGGTCTGGCGGATCCGACCCGACCCGGTAGGGGCTGGGTCGGGTCTGGCCCAGTGGGCCGGGCTGGGGAACGGGCCTGATAAAATAAGTAATAATAATAATAATAGATGAAATAAATAAATGAAATAAATAAAATAATAAATAATTAAGTAATTAATAAATGTTTTTAGGTAATTAAAAATAGGTCCGGGGCCCAATAAATTCCAAAAAAATTATCCTAAGTCCAATTTTTTATTTTACATCCAAAAATATTATTTTCATAATATTTTAATATCATTTATTATCAATTAAAAAATCATTTAAAAATTAAGAATCCTGATTTTAATTACAGAAAATTCCCAAAAAATTCCAGAAAATTGTGAAAAATCCAAATTTAATAATTCTTGCAAAATCTGGGGGTTTACAATCTACCCAACTTATAGAAATTTCTTTCTCGAAATTTAAAATTAAGCCATAATCTGTTAATCCTTCATGTACATAGGGCAAGTCGATCGCCATCTCTTTGCGATAATTAAAAGCCTAATCATATCCACTGCAATCACTTTAAAGTTTAAGACAACTACTTGTTCCAATCAAGAATTCAACCTATGGTTATTACTTCTTACTTCCTCAAATTACCCACAGGCAGATTTTAGACTAAGTCCATATAGCATTTTCAAGATTTGCACATGACTTTGCCTCTAATTATCATAAATTCCTCTAGAAGTAATTCGAGTCCAACAATATTCATATTCACAATTGTATGCTTCAACTCTTTAAATTCCATTCACATTCTCAATATTCTAACTAGGTAGTCTAACCCTCAAATTTTAATTCTTAAATCAAATCATCAAATTAAAAAATAATTTAGATGTAGTTCACCGATGTTCAAGTCTGAAATTCTATAATTCTATCCTCTAAATTCAAATTGATGATTTTACTTTCATTATTCAAAATTTAAATCATGTATCCAAGATACAACTTATTGGGTCCTCGATATCAATTCATTAATCATTTTAGTCACTCCTCTAAATTTTCAAAATTATAATGGCTTGCTTCTTCCAATCTAACCTTACTCGGTCACGATCCAAAAGACATTCCTCTCGAGTTGACGAATACATTGCTACCCAACTTAGAGTTTACCCATTCATCACAAAAGACTATATACCTTAAGAAAAATATTCCTTAATATGTTTACCTATGTCATTCAATCCTCGAACTTCAACGCCGATCATATCACATATAATATGTCCTCAATTACGAAAGTTTAATCCTCAAGTATGTGATCGGCCTATGTGGCATATCTAGTACTATCTATGTACTAACTTATACCAGGCACGAGATTTCATCTTTCCGAAATAAGGGAAGACGAAGATCAATAATAAAGAGTTCAAGGGTGGGGTGATAGAAAAGAAATATCGGGGTCAAGGCATTTTAAAGTATTCAGGTAGGAATTGTCAAGCGATTGTGGATTGAATCCTATCTCAGTAATTCCTATTCACATGCTCGTATTAATACAGTTATGTAATTGATACGATATGTTCAGAAATGTCTAGGGCAAGTATACTAGTCAACTATATCTCAATCCACGTAAAGTATTAATTCGAAAGGCGAATCAAGCGCACTATGGTTGATCAAACCGTAATACACTGATTCTGAAATGTATCATTGTGGGCCTCCCCAATAATACACTTGTCATGAACAAGCTCGATAAAGAGTAAGCTTGCAAAACTAGGCTATAGACTAGCAGCATAAATCAAGTACGGCAAAATTAAGTGCGCTAGATGATGATGAAAGGAGGTACAAATCATTGAAGTTCACACAATAAGCAAAATAACAGAAGACTCTACAATCTCTACAATTATTAAATATAAAAGCATACCAGGTATTTAGCAAGTTTAAAGTTACTAGGTTGGGGCTGAGGTCACGAACTAGTAGGCACAAGCTAAAACAATACTAGAAAACGGCAGCAAAATAACTTACGCGCATTAGCTACTCCAAGAGTCTGCGCGTTCTCCACGATCATGCTGGTAGAGCATCTTGTGGATATCTTGTAGGAACCTCGTTGCTTGCTGGTAGATCCTTTACTCTGCATCCAAAAATAAACGGTAAAGGCGCACAGGAATCAAGGCAGGATGCAAGTCAATAAAATAAATCGAAGCCAATATGAATATCAAGAACGATTCAATCAAGTGGATGAGCTTTTCCTAAAATCCTCAATCCTATTGCAGGCCTGTTCGGTCCCTAAGTTAAAACCGAACAATTTAGTCGTTGACCTGCATAGGCCACCACAAAAACGTGTCATGACCCGCACCCAGAAATTTGGGCACGAGTGCGTGGGTACGTCCAGCCTACGCCGCAGAGTCGGCGGTAGTACGCTGTCTAGGTCATAATCACAGGTAATTTTAAATCAATCTCATCCACAATAAATAGACAAGGAAAATAACAGGAAATAGGAATGCTAAATTTTATAAAACAAATTGTGACAACAGATCCATAGTTAATACAAAGTCAGAAGATAATTTGGGGACAAACTCGAGTATATGCTGAAAGGAAATAAATAAGTAGCTACTGCTAACTACTCTGCAGAAGTATCCTCCTGGGTGGGAACTGGCTCCTCATATGGGTCACCTGCTAACTCATAGTGGCCATAATAGGTAGGGGCAAGGTCCTCATCACCGCCTAAAATAACGGATCCAGTCAGGAAAGGAGCAAAGTACACAATGCACAACAAGATTAAACTAAATATTTATGACAATTAGATTGAGTATCATATTAAGAATATGTATAAAAGAAACAACAGTATCTCAGAGTTAATGCTATAAATAAGAATATGAGAAAGCAGGAATAAATGAGACAGGAAATGAAACTACTACAGTCAGCAAGAACTATAACAAGACCAAAAGCTATCTGTGTGAACTTGTGTTTGTTTTAGAATACATAGTTGGCATGTAGGGGTTTATAAGGCTAATCCGGTTGTCATAGACGGCTATTAAACATGAATAATCAAGATCCTGCTGAGGGTACAGTCGCGCACCAACAGCTATTAAACACGGTAGGGGGAAGGATAAACTACATGCCTTCTAGTATTCTCCCACCCGACATGAAAAGCAAGACATGAAATACAGTATCCAAGACATAAAATCCAGTATTCTAACACTACGTATAATCATCAAGGGTACTAGTAGAGCAAGGAATTAACTATCACAATATAAAGATTAAACTTGAAGTGCAGGTACTTGCCTGTTGTTTGGATCCAAATATGGTTTGTATCTCGGGGAAATTCCAAAAATGACTCCGGATGCTGAAATAAATATTACCATCACGCTCAGAAGATATCAAATAGCTAGAAACGCCTGTCCTGGGGTCCAATTTGGAGACAAGGGCAAAAACGGCAGTTTCGGGTCAAAACGGGGTCCACCGGTGGGCCCGCTTTGCACCGAAAAATGTGTCCGGGTCAACGGTCTCCAAATTCACCAAACTTAGTGTCAACAGGTCAGGAATGCTGATACGAACGCAACGGAACTTCCAGAATTAGATTCCGATGAGCCGATCACAAAATCGCCCGTCGAGCGGGGCCTGTGGGGCCCACGACACGCGATTTCGTCAACGTTCTCAGAATCGAACCAAACTTGACCCACAGGACCAGCGTATCGTTACGAGTCCGATGGCGCAAGTTTTGTCTCGATCCGACGAGTGTACAAGAAGTTAGGGTGAATTGTAGAAAAGTCGGATACGGGGCGATGTCCGCGGATACGCGTTGATTCCGGTGTGCACGCACACCCGAATCAGCTTCCGCAAAATCTCACACGTCCGTATCGACGGTGCGCACGTATCTGTGAAGACCGCACGCGACCAAGTCGTCCCGTTTGGCGGGGCGTACTCAGTTCCGGGGTGAAATAGGGTCTGGTTTATCCTGTTTTTGGATCTCGGTGTGCGATCACCACAGGACGCGATGCCCCGAGCGGTTTATCCGGGCACCGAGAGGGTCATACAGGCTTCGCAACGTAATTTATGGAATTAAAATCCGAGCTACGGGCAAGAAACTACACGCACCTGAACAGGGTCCAAAAACCCAAAATTTACTATGTCCGTGTCGTGTCCGACACGCCGACACAGGGAAGGATTAGGGCTAGGGTTAGGGTTTTCAGGTCGTAGACGGTGGAGCCGGCCGGAGGCGCGTCGGAGAGGGTGGCGCCTCTGCGGGGGAGGCCGGCCGGGGCTGGGCGGCTGCGCGTGGCCGCGGGCGGTGGCTGCTGAGGCGGCGCAGCCGCTGCTGTTGCTTGGGTCGGGGAGATCGGAAGGGGAGGAGAGGGAAGAAGGAGGAGGAGCTGCGGCTAAGGGGGCTGCCGACGTCGGGCGGAGCGGCTCCGGGCTGCGGGAGGCGGAGGGCTAGGCGGCTCGGCCGGAGAAGGAGAGGAGAGGGGGCGGCGGATCTGGCCGGAGGGGAACTCGGGGGGCTTTATAGGGATATGAGAGGGAGGAGGTCACCGGAAATGGCGGAGGAGGGAGGGGGTCGTGGCCGTGGGCGGGCGGTTTGGCGCGAGGCGGGCGGAGCGCCGGGTGGAGCGGCGCCGGAAGCGGCGGGGGGGGGGGGACTGGTTCGTGGGGAGGGTGAGGGGACCGGGTTGGGTTGCGGGCGGGTCGGGTCTGGCGGATCCGACCCGACCCGGTAGGGGCTGGGTCGGGTCTGGCCCAGTGGGCCGGGCTGGGGAACGGGCATGATAAAATAAGTAATAATAATAATAATAATAATAGATGAAATAAATAAATGAAATAAATAAAATAATAAATAATTAAGTAATTAATAAATGTTTTTAGGTAATTAAAAATAGGTCCGGGGCCCAATAAATTCCAGAAAAATTATCCTAAGTCCAATTTTTAATTTTACACCCAAAAACATTATTTTTATAATATTTTAATATCATTTATTATCAAATAAAAAATCATTTAAAAATTAAGAATCCTGATTTTAATTACAAAAAATTTCCAGAAATTTCCAGAAAATTGTGAAAAATCCTAATTTAATAATTCTTGCAAAATCTGGGGGTTTACAGGCGGAGTTGAAGAAGCAGGTGGATGAGTTGCAAGACAAGGGCTTTATCCGTTCCTGTTTATCACAATGGGGTGCTCCGGTAATTTTTGTACCAAAGAAGGATGGGTCGGTACGTATGTGTATCGACTATGTGTATCGATTATAGGGCACTTAATAACCTCACTATCAAAAACAAATATCCGTTGTCGCGGATTGATGACTTGTTTGACCAGTTGAGCGGAGTGAAGGTATTCTCAAATATATACTTAAGGTTAGGGTACCACAAGGTGAAAGTAAAAAAGGAAGACATCCCGAAGATAGCTTTTAGGACTCGTTATAGGCAGTTCAAGTTCTTGGTGATACCGTTTGGGTTGACCAATGCCCCGGCAGTATTCATGAACCTGATGAGCAAGGTGTTTTGTCAGTACCTGGATCAGTTTATTGTAGTCTTCATTGATGATATTCTGATATATTCGAAGACCCCAGAGGAGCATGAGCAGCACTTGAGGATATTTCTGGAGACCCTCAGGAAGGAGAAGCTGTATGACAAGCTATCAAAGTGTGAGTTCTTCCTTGATAAGGTTGAATTCTATGGGCATATTATTACATAAGATGGAATCTCAGTGGATCCGAAGAAGATTTTAGCAGTTGAATCGTAGTCTACCCCGAGTTCAGTAGCAGAGAGCAGAAGTTTTCTTGGATTGGCGGGCTACTATCGGAGGTTTGTTCAGAACTTTTCCAGAATTGTAGACCCGATGACTAGACTAACCATGTCACAAACCGCACCCGATGAAGGGGTACGAGTACGTGGGTACGTCCAGCCAACGCCGCAGCATCGGAGGTAGAACGTTGTCTAGGTCGACTATACTATCTAAATATCTCACAATAATACATAATCCTCCAATAATATCTTAACTCCAAGAAGAGAGTAATAAACTTAATTTAACACAATATTCAATCACAATTTTATAGCACGATAAGATATCAAAAAAGTCTAACATAACTATGCAATCTAAACAAATATAACAACAATAGAAACAATAATCAAATCTCAAAATATAAGCCGAAAACAAATCCGGTTCCAAAATGCTAAAGAGAACTAACTATGCTAACAAGTGATTCTGGCTAGATTTGTAACCTCCGTATCCTGAAATTTTAGCTTAAATGTTGTTATTAGGTTAATTTGGGACTATTAAATTTTTTTGCAATTTTTAGTTAATTAAAAAACTAGTAATAGCAATTTTCTAGAGCTTTCAAGAATTTATTTTAGTAATTAAAAAAATTTAAAACTTTTAATTTAGGTTCTAAATAATCAAATATATTTTCTTGAATTATTTGGAAATCTTCTAAGTATTTTTAGTATTTATTGGGAGTTATTTAGGCTAATTACTAATTTTTAGGACTTCTAGAATTTATTGTGCAAGACCAGGAATATAGAATGGACCCACATAATTTTCTAAGGTTTATAATATTATTATATATTTTCTAAAAATATTTCAGAATTTTTGGAGTATTTGTAATATTTATTTTTATTTAAATAGGTAAAACTAATTTTTAGAGCTTCTCCTAATTATAGTAGAAAACCTATGAACATAAAATTATCCCAAATATTTTTTGAGGGTTCTTAGGTTCAAAATATATTTTTTGTAATTTTTTCAATTTTTTTGATTATTTTTAATGTTTATTTTGAGTTATTTAGATTTAAAATAACTTAAATAATGTTTTGATAAAGGCAAATAAAAAAAAAATAATATAAATAAAATTATCCAATCAGATTATAACACGTGTCAGCCTTAAACTTTTGATTCAGCCGCATCTCTCTCTATATATAATATAATAATCTTAATTATTCCATTATTTTTGAGAGAGAGAATTGAGGGGATGTCATCTATGGTTTCCTTCATCTTCCAAAAGCCATTACTCATAGTTCCGGACTCAAAACGTAGCCCAGTTTTTTGCGTTAGAACTGTATTAAGGTTAGTTTTCTTAATATTTAAATTGTTTCCAGAAATTCTAAATATTAAATTCTAGAAAATTCGTAGAGCACAGCAAGTCCAAAAATAGATGCGTCTCGGTATTTCGCGATTTCGGGAGAACCAGGAATCAGAATCACTAACCATTCGAAGTTTTGGAAAGCTAATTTCATGATAATTGACATATGTTTTTCCCAGGATTTAATACGAAATATTTCTATGCTGTTAATTTTGTAGAACTTCTAGGTTAACAATCAACCACCGTTGCACAATACGATTTTAGGTATGTGCAATAATTTTCAAACGAAATTAAATTCGGATGAGCCATAAATTCTAGCATATTTTTAACGCTGAAATCTACAGGAAACCATGCATGAAAGTCAAGTTTGTATCGGTTGACTTTTTGGTCAACAGATTGCCTCGATTTGTGTGCCATGAGTCTCGAATTGGTAAAATTCAGTTTCTTTGGACAAAATTTAGGAATTAAGCTAAAAATCAGAATAATAAGATTAAATTAGAATTTTAGAGTAATTATTCCATAATGAAGTAAATTAAAATAAATTATCTTTTGACATGGTAAAATTGTAATACATAGGCTATTTGGACTGTGACTTGGACTCGGATTCATACCAGCTAAGGACCATAGGCGAGTACATTCTCTAATAATTTTTGTTATTTGATAATTTCTATAATTCAAGTATTTAGAAATGTTACATCTGATTCTTGACACTGTGCTACACGGACTAGTATATAGATTGGATCTTTAGTCATGAGATGTTACATTGGTTATCGTATTGACATTATACACGACATTGATATTAGACATTATACATGATATATTGGACATTGATCGTGTATCGTGACATGTCAAGGTTGGATCCACAGTACTAGTTGGGGGCGGAGAAATTGCTAGTGAGAGATGTGATCAAATCCCTATCGTACAAGTGTAGATATTGTTAGTGTTAATCATACACCTCACGTATGATTAGCCAGGCCATGTAGCTATCGTACAAGTTCCCAAGCCGATCATATTTCAAAACTAATATTTCAAACACTTAGAATAGTTAAAGTCATCTCAGTTCATATACTACATCACCCGTATATGATATTGTAGCTCTTTCTCTTCATTTAATATATGCACTGACTGTACCATATTACCTATAATGCCTATTCTCTTTATTTTGCCATTGCATTTATTTATTGTCTTCTATCAGTATATAGCATCATCTATGTATTGTTTTATAGTCCTTATCAATTAACTGGAACTGTTATTTGGGTTGTACTTTGCTCCATCCTGACTGAAAATATTTTTCCAGACTGCGACTTAGAGGACTAGTGTCCGACATATTATGGACCACATGGAGAGTAGCTGCAGCCTTGGACCTTGTAGCCAGGTGTGATTCCGAGAGGTCTAGCCGGGATTAATAGTTATTCATATAGTTTTTTTTAGCAGATTATTGGTACCGGATTTGTTTCCGGCATACTTTGAGACTTGGATGTTATTGTTTGAGTTAGACTATTTTGTTTAGACTTGTGTTGCATTTCATTTATTTTTTTCGATATCTTATTGTGCTTTAGTTTTGTGATTGAAAAATATTTCCATATTATATTGTGATATTTGTGTCTCCTTATGGAGTTGGATATTCGTGTGAGATTGATTATATAGTATTGTGACCTAGACAGCGTTCTACCGCTGATATTGCGGCGTAGGCTGGACGTACCCACGTACTCGTGCCCCAAATTCTTGGTGCAGGTCGTAACAAGATCTTCCGACAGTTATTTCAGAACTAGTGGGTCTATGTCTGCACCATCTATAGGTCGAGGTCCGTAGTATGTCGAACACCAATCTCCCGGATCCTCTGAAAAATATTTTTCAGTCAGGAATGGAGCAAAGTACAACTCAATAGTAGTTCTAATTAATTAACAAAAACTATAAAACAGTAAAGTAGAGGATGCTATCTACGATGAATATAACTGATGATCAAGAACAATGAAAGAATAGGCAATACTAGAAACAGAAAATATAATCAATGTGTACAAGAATGAAGGAATGAACAATAATGTCAGAAATAGAACAAGATAATCAATAAACTGAATATGGAATCTATAATACATTATGTGTTTGAGATACTAACTAAATATGTGATCGGCATGGGAGATTCAATGATTACACTAAGGAGCTAACTCAACCATACGTAAATTGCATGATTAGTTATTAGCCAATGATTACACTACTAGGCGATAGTTTCTTGATCACATATTTAATTGGTATTTTCCCCACCCTGACTGATACGATGGATCGAATTATGACACATTACTAGCCAATTTATCTAATATTTACCTATAATATTCAATGTTATCCAATACCAACAAGGAACAGTATTCGATACCATCTCAATAATCAAGGTAACATCTCATGACTGACGATCTAATAACAATACCAATCCGTGTACCATCGTGTCAAGAATCATAAGTTACATTTCTAAATACTTGAATTATAGTAGTAATCAAATAATAGAAACTATCAGATAATATACTCGCCTGTGGTATAGAGCAAATGATGTGAAACGATATCCAAACTGGTGTTACAGATCTATATATGGAATATTGTATTAATACATGTCACGCCCCAGTCCCAAAATATACAGAACTAGGCCACGTGGCAATAGCCAGCTGACACGTCTCCGAGGATATCCTAATTTAATGGATCCACGAAGAGTGCTACGCTGTCCTAATATACTAACATGTCCAACATCAGTCAATAACAGGTAATCTAATCTCATCCACAATATAAAGAACAAGAAGTACTAAATAAACTGATGGAAGATAAACACCAGTCTTAATATATCATAGTACAACCGATAATGTCTGGTGGGAACAAACCCACTGCTATGACGAAATAAAGTACTGAAATGATAGATAAAAGATAATAACTAGGGCATCAGCTGACTGGATAATGATGCACCCAATCTAGGCGGAAGGCCTACCAAGTGATCACGAAAACTCGGACGGTAACACCTCTGGGCCGTATACTGTGGGGTAGTAAGCCTCGTCCAAATCTGGAAAGGTACCAGGTCCTCAGAGGGACGTAACAAGATACATAGAAGCATGCCATATATAAATACTGAATAAACTAAATACTATAAAGGGTGTGCTAACCATCTAAGTGAATGCAATATGAGGACAACTTTGGTACGTATGGGTAGGCGTAGGCATAACATCCAATACCCCGAAGAGCGTGGCAGCAGTGCAGTATATTGGCCATATCGCGCCGAAGAACATGGCAGCAGTGTAAAGGGAGTCATTGGATTCGTGCAGTATCCCATACGCCTACTAATGTCCTCCCCGCCCAATGTAGATACGCAAGTCGACTACTCGACGTGCATACTACGTATCTATATACCAAGTCTCTACCAATATACTACAATCTGAACTACTTACTAACCGTGATGTAGGTTACACGTAACGATAGCTAGTCGAGTATGCAAACCCGCATCCCAATATGAATATGTCTCTGTGAACGTGTAAGGTGTCAGGTCTCAGACGATAGCATGATATCATCCAAAGGGGTGGGTCTCCTAACGACTAGGCCAAGTATACAAATTATCGACGTATCCGTCGAATGCACCCGAGTCAATCTCGGACGCGCAAAGTTGTATAAAGTAAAAAAACAAGAATACAATACAACATATGCATAATTTAATTTAGACAGTAAATATGGCAAGGTGTCTTGCCTGGTTCCTGAAGCTGTGAATGCCAGAAGCTGGTTCCTGCAGTATCTTCCGGCTGATCCAAAGGTCCTAAACACAAATATAATATAACAATCTTATATCAGACGCTAAACATTAAATGTTCATGATTACCACGTGCTGCTTGAATATTATCACAAGTTCCCGTCTGTTCGAATACAGCGTCACATGTAGGCTTAGCTAAGGTGCACACTGGTTCTGTGTTCGATCATCCTGGCCCTTGAGATAATAAGTTCAAGTTACGGTCTGACCACGATCGCTGTTTTGTGCGACACGTTCCTTGGTTTCTATGTTCATTACACGTTGTCTATGTACCTGATTTAGGGTGGAGATGCAAGTCCTTGGCTTTATGCCTCCTAATTTAGGCTTTGCTAGTAATACACAGATTCTAAACCTTATTATTCATTAATCCAATTTGCACATAGTTAGGGTTGTGTCCGATATCAACAATTATTGACAAGTCGATATGATGCTACGATATTTATATGAAGAAATGGGGCTTGATGGGGTTACCTCTATGTGGCTTGCTCGGATAGGGTCTGCTCTCGTCGAGGCGTACTCCGGCGAGGTGGTAGCGACTCCGGCGAGGTGGCAGCAGCGGCGGCGGCACAGCAGCAGGTGCGACAGCGACAGCAATGCACGGGGGATCGGGTTGGGGCCGGCCACTCGTCGTACGACGGGGGCTGGGTTGGTCGACTGAAGTGCGGTGGGCGAATATAGGGTGGCTGAAGGGCGGCTGTGGCGTGGATGTATGGGGGCAGTGGGTCGACTCTGTATGGGGGCAGCGGGTCGGGAGTGTATGGTGGCAGCGGTCGGCTGTGTATGGGGGCAGCGGGTCGGCTGTGTATGGGGCAGCGGTCGGGGGCAGCGCCGACAATGCAAGCGGCGGTAGGGGTTATGGTTGGTGCAAGGGAGGGGGAGTATTCGGCTAGGGGTAGGGTTTTGGTGAGGCTTTGTTGGTTTAGGGTTTTATATAGAGGAAGCTATATATTTATATAGGGGATGGGGTTTGGGTTTGGTCTCAGGGTTTGGGCCGGCCAGGGTCCAAGGATCTGGTTCGGTCAGGTCTAGTTGAGGTGAGATTAGCCATAAGTCAATTAATTAATTTAAATGCTTATTTGCGCAAGGCGAAGTTAATTCCCATTGTATAACTACAGTTGTACTATAGGCAGAGGGTACTTAAGATCGTCTTACAAAATTTAGATTATCTCGGTTTGTCCCTAGTATCAGTTTTTAAAATTACACCAAATCCCTAAATTGGTTGAGGGGGTTTACAATCTACCCTCTTTAGAGCATTTTGTCCTCAAAATTAAACGTACGTATAACAAGAGTTCCTTAACTGAATAAATAAGGTGCAAATACGTACCCAGTCCTTCGAAAAGGTGGGGATAGCGCTGTCTAATATCCTTCTCGCGTTCCCAAGTCGATTCGCTTGGTGCATGGTGTCTCCATGCGACGCAGACTAAGGGAATGGTCTGACCTCATAGTACCTTCTCACTTCTGTCCAGAATCTCAACAGGCTCCTCTTGGTACGATAAGCTCGGGCCGACTGTGATATCTGAATGGTCAAGTACATGACTCAGATCCGGTATGTATCTCCTCAGCTGAGATACGTAGAAGACGTCATGGAATCCTTCCAAAGTCTGCGGCAAGGCTAATCTGTAAGCAACCTCTCTGACATGTTCTAACACATCGAATGGCCCGATGTACCTCGAACTCAGCTTTCCTCTGCCTCTGAATCTGATAGTCCTTCGAGCAGGCAAGATCTTTAGGAATACGTGATCTCCAACCTGAAACTCTAAGGGTCGTCGATGCGCATTCGCCCAAGCTTCTGCCTGTCCTCTGCTGCTCGCAGGTGTCCTTGGATATTCTTCACCTTCTCAACTGTACGAACAACCAACTCTGGTCCGAGAATATGTCGCTCACCTATATCACTCCAACATACTGAGGAATGATATTTCCTTCCGTACAACGCTTCATAAGGAGCCATTTGGATGCTCGCTTGATAGCTGTTGTTGTAGAAAAATTCGACCAAATGCAAATGGTCCTCCCATGATCCTTCGAAGTCAAGCATGCACGCTCTTAACATGTCTTCTAACGTCTGAATGGTGTACTCCGACTGGCCATCTGTCTGTGGGTGATAAGCTGTGCTAAACTTCAGGCGAGTACCAAGACTCTCTTGTATACTCCGCCAAAAGTAAGACGTGAACCTCATATCTCTGTCAGACATGATGTAACTGGCACTCCATATAGGCGCACAATCTCCCTCATGTACATATCTGCTAAGGCCTCCGTCGATTGCCCAAATCTAAAAGGTAAAAAGTGTGCGGACTTGGTGAGTCTATCCACAATTACCCATACTGCATTGCGACCACTAGAACACCTCGGGAAGCCCGTAACAAAGTCTATGGTGATGTGCTCACATTTTCACTCTGGTATAGGGAGTGGTTGAAGCAATCCTGCAGATCTCTGATGCTCAGCCTTGACTTGCTGACACACCAGGAACTTGGCCACAAAGCGTGCCATCTCTCTCTTCATTCCGTGCCACCAGTAGTACTGTCTCAAATTTTTGTACATCTTCATGCCTCCTATATGTATAGAATAGGTTGAACTGTGTGCCTCTGTCATCAACTCCTGACGAAGTTCTCCATCTGGAACTTATAGACGATCTCCGCATCTAAAAGTTCCGTCTTCATGTATTCTCAGTCCTGTCTGTAATCCAGCCTCCGTCCTCTGTCTAAGCCTCTGAAATCTAGCGGCTGTCGACAAAGCAGCCTTGATTCTCTCCACTATTATCGATTGCAACTGAAAACTCGACAACTGTCCATCTATTCCGGACATAACAACCTTTATACCCATCTGCTCTAGCTCTCTCAACAGCTGTTGTTGGGTGGTCATAAAGAATGCCATGGGTCTTCTGCTCAACGCGTCAGCCACTACGTTGGCCTTTCCCGGATGGTACTGTAGCTCGATCTCGAAGTCTGTCATTACCTCGAGCCAACGTCTATGTCTCTGGTTCAGCTCCTTCTGGGTGTAGACGTACTTTAGGCTCTTATGATCAGTAAATATCTTCACTCTTTCTCCATATAAATAGTGCCTCCAAAGCTTCAAAGCAAAAATCACCGCGACAAGCTCCAAGTCGTGGGTGGGATAGTTCTTCTCATGTGTCCTTAACTGTCTAGAAGCATAAGCGACAACCTTTCCATGCTGCATCAAGACACATCCTAATCCTTTCCCGGATGCATTGCTATAGATCACGAATCCTCCGGGTCCAGATGGTATGGTCAAGATAGGTGCTGTAGTCAAGCGCTTCTTCAGCTCATCGAATGCTTTCTGACACTCCTCTGTCCAAGTGAACTCCTGCTCCTTTCGGGTCAAGCGGGTCATCGAATCTGTAATCTTTGCGAAGTTCTCTACGAATCTCCGGTAATATCCGACAAGTCCTAGGAAACTCCTCACCTCTGAGACATTAGTAGGGGTTGGCCATGTCTCTACCGATGAAATCTTTGCTGGATATACTGAGATTCCATCTCCTGAGATAACGTATCCAAGGAAAGTGACACGATCTAGAAGAAACTCACACTTGCTCAGTTTAGCATAAAGCCTCTCTCTCCTCAGCGTCTCTAACACTAGTCTCAGATTCTCTTCGTGTTCCTCGTGGCTCTTCGAATACACCAAGATGTCGTCGATGAAGACTACCACGAACTGGTCTAAGTATTGGTGGAATACTCTGTTCATCAAATTCATAAATACAGCAGATGCATTCGTTAGTCCAAAAGGCATCACTAAGAACTCGTAGTGACCATAATGAGTCATGAATGCTGTCTTTTAAATATCTTCTCTTCACACCTTCACTTGATGATAACCCGATCTCAAGTCGATCTTGGTGAACACTACTGCTCCTGTCAACTGGTCGAACAAATCGTCAATCCGCGGCAGGGGGTACTTGTTCTTGATAGTCAAAGCATTGAGGGCTCTGTAATCAATGCACATACGTACTGTTTCATCCTTCTTAGGCACAAATAATACTGGTGCTCCCCATGGCGATGCACTAGGACGGATAAATCCCTTGCTCTGTAACTCCTCTAATTGTAACTTCAGCTCATCTAACTCCTTCTTCACCAATCGGTATATATTAGAAGATACTAGTGCTGCTCCGGGTACTAGTTCGATGGTGAACTCCACGTCTCTGTCTGGCGGTAAGCCTGGCAAGTCTTCAGAAAAAACATCCTTGAATTCTGTAACTATTGGCGGTGGTGCAATCTCCATGGCCATGCAAGTTCCCGCTATCTGTCATACTCCTTGTTGGACGGTTCCTCGCCTGTACTTGAATTCCGGTTGGTCTGGCGGTCTAAAAGTGACGCTACCCTTCCGGCAGTTCAATACAGCATTATACTGGCTTAACCAGTCCATGCCTAGCACAACATCAAAGTACGGCATAGGCATTACCAAGAATCGTGATCTCATCTCTCTACCACATACAATTACTGAGCACGTTCTGATAGTGCTGGTAACCGGCATGATACCTCCTCCGGTAAGAATCTTTCAACTCTTAGGTAAGGAGGAAGTCGCTACTCTATGCATTGCTACGAATCTACTAGATATAAATGATAATGTAGCTCCAGAATCAAACAATGCAGTTGAAGGTAATGATGCAACTAAGATGGTACCTGTGATAGCTTTTCCTTCTATTTCCTCTTCAGTAGCTGCTAATGCAAAGGCCTGTCCGTGCCTCTGTCCTCCGATCTGCTGTCGAGCTCGATCAAACTACGCCTCCTGTGGGGCCAAGGGTGGTCCCCTCTGAAATTCTTCGAGTGCTGGTGGACGTCGACTTCCTAGCGGTGGTAGTATCCTCGGAACTGGTGCTGTTGGCCTCTGTCCAGCCGACGGTGCTGTCTCTCTGTGTTGCGGGCAGTCTCGACCTTGGTGCTGATCTGACCCATAAATCAGACATTTCCTCAGTCTCCTTCTACAGTCCTTCTCATAATATCCTCTCTTACCATAATGGTAGCAAGTCGGAAGCTCCTTTGGCTGGTATGGCGTCGTCTTTTGCTGTGTCTGTGCTCCGGGACGTCGGATCGGTCCTCCTGCTCCGGGCTGTGCTCTGGCTGGTGTAGTCGTGTTGGAACGTCTAGCTCCTCTGACGATAGCCTCTTGGATTCTCGCCTCTACAAGAACCTCTTCATAAGAAATCCTCGCCTGTGTGGTGGTATACCTCTGTAGCTCAAAATTTAGGCCGTGATAGAATCTCTGAGCTTTCTTGAGATCATTGGGTATCAGGACGGCACCAAATCTACTAAGGCGGCTGAACTCCGTGTCATAGGCGTCAACAGTCATATTTCCCTGTTTTAGATGTAGGAACTGGGAGTACAGGGCATTTTTGACTGTAGTAGGGAAATACTTTGTATGGAAGTATTCTAGGAATTGTTTCCAAGTCTGGTTCTTGCCTACACTGCGCTCAATAGAATCCTACCAGTGATGGGCGTTGCCTTTTACTTGGGCCCTCACTGCGGTCATCCAAAGGTCTGGATGTAGTTGTGAAGCCTCTAGTAGCATCTCTGTATTGGTGACCCAATCGGAGATCTGTTCTGCAGTCTCATTCCCTGAGAAAGTATCTGGTCCCATTTGTCAGAACCATCTAACAGTGCCACCTGTCTGGGCTGGTGGAGGTGCTGGTACTGGTGTTGTAATAGGTGTCCTCTCTAGTACTGTCATCAGACTCTGTCTTAATGTCTCTGTCTGATGCCACTGTGCTTGCATCATTGCCTGGAAGAACTGAAGCATCTGTGGCTGGCCGTCAAGCTGTGGCATCTGGAGTAGATAAGGTGGAGGCGGTGGTAGTGGAATCTCTGGCTGTGCAGTAGACGTCTCCTCAGATGTCGGCCTCTCAGTCTGCGGCATCGGTGTAGCTCCTAAAGTCTGGCCCTCACAATGTTGCGTGGGGATTGTCTGGGAAGTCTGTCCCTCAGGCTGAGGGGTAGGATCGCCCTACGACGTCTCGTGCCAATGTATCATCGGGGTCTGTAGCGGGGGTTGTCCTTGGGGTACCTCCTCTCCTTGAGTGGTGTTATCTGGCACCGCGGCACTGGGTGCTCCTCGTCTACTGCGTAAATTTATCTTGCTGTAAGAGATAGGTCTTCATTAAAAGAGCACGGATTCAAGCAAACAGGCTGCAGATATTTAGAAGCAGTGTGAAGGAAGTTCAAAGGCGAATCAAAAGTGGATGACACCTAGTAACTTCTATCCTATTGCAGGCTCGTTGGGTACGTTACCATACTATAAGCGAAAAAGTCTGACCTGCATGGGCTACCACTAAAACTATGTCACGCCCAGTCCCAAAATATACGGAAATAGGCCACGTGGCAATAGCCATTTGATACGTCTCCGAGGATATCCTAATTTAATGGATCCACGAAGAGTGCTACACTGTCCTAAAATACTAACATGTTCAACGTCAGTCAATAACAGGTAATCTAATCTCATCCACAATATAAAGAGCAAGAAGTACTAAATAAACTACTGGAAGATAAACACTAGTCTCAATATATCATAGTACAACCGATAATGTCTGGTGGGAACAAACCCACTACTATGACGAAATAAAGTACTGAAATGATAGATAAAAAGATAATGACTAGGGCATCAACTGACTGAATAATGATGCACCTAATCTAGGCAGAAGGCCTACCAAGTGATCATGAAAACTCAGACGGTAACACCTCTAGCTCCTCTGTGGTAGTGAATCTCGTCTCCTGTCCTGGGCCGTATACTGTGGGGTAGTAAGCCTCGTCCAAATCTAGAAAGGTATCAGGTCCTCAGAGGGACGTAACAAGATACATAGAAGCATGTTATATATAAATACTGAATAAAATAAATACTATAAAGGGTGTGCTAACCATCTAAGTGAATGCAATGTGAGGACAACTTTGGTACGTATGGGTAGGCGTAGGCATAACGTCCAACACCCCGAAGAGCATGGCAGCAGTGCAGTATATCGGCCATATCGCTCCGAAGAACGTGGCAGCAGTACAGTATATCGTCCATATCGCTCCGAAGAACGTGGCAGCAGTGTAAAGGGAGTCATTGGATCCGTGGCTCCTCCGGATACTACAAAATCCAATGGGGGTATCCCATACGCCTACTAATGTCCTCCCCGCCCAATGTAGATACACAAGTCGACTACTCGACGTGCATACCACGTATCTATATGCCAAGTCTCTACTAATATACTACAATCGGAACTACGTACTAATCGTGATGTAGGTTACACGTAACGATAGCTAGTCGAGTACGCAAACCCGCATTCTAATATGAATATGTCTTTGTGAACGTGTAAGGTGTCAGGTCTCAGACGATAGCATGATATCATCCAAAGGGGTGGGTCTGCTAACGACTAGGCCAAGTATACAAATTATCGATGTATCCGTCGAATGCACCCGAGTCAATCTAGGACGCGCACAGTTGTATAAAGTAAAAAAAAAGAATACAATACAACATATGCATAATTTAATTTAGACAGTAAATATGGCTAGGTATCTTACCTGGTTCCTGAAGCTGTGAATGCTAGAAGTTGGTTCCTGCAGTATCTTCCGGCAGATCCAAAGGTCCTAAACACAAATATAATATAACAATCTCATATCAGACGCTAAACATTAAATGTTCATGATTACCATGCGCTGCTTGAATATTATCGCAAGTTCCCATCTGTTCGATTACAGTATCACATGTGCGCTTAGCTAAGGTGCACACGGGTTCTGTGCTCGATCATCCTGGCCCTTGAGATCATAAGTTCAAGTTACAGTCTGACCATGATCGTTGTTTTGTGCGACACGTTTCTTGGTTTCTATGTTCATTACGCATGGTCTATGTACCTGGTTTAGGGTGGAGATGCAAGTCCTTGGCTTTATGCCTCCTGATTTAGGATTTGCTAGTAATACACATATTCTAAACCTTATTATTCATTAATATAATTTGCATATAGTTACGGTTGTGTCCGATATCAAAAATTATTGATATGTCGATACGATGCTACGATATTTACATGAAGAAACGGGGCTTGATGGGGTTACCTCTACGTGGCTTGCTCGGACAGGGTTTGCTCTTATCGAGGCGTACTCTGGCGAGGTGGCAGCGAATCCGGCGAGGTGGCAGCAGCGGCGGCAGCACAACAGCAGGCGCGGCAGCGGCAGGAATGCACAGGGGGTCGGGTTGGCGCCGGCCACTCGTCGTGCGATGGGGGCTGGGTTGGTCGGCTGAAGTACGGCGGGCGAATGTAGGGTGGCTGAAGGGCGGCAGTGGGGTGGATATATGGGGGCAGCGGGTCGACTGTATATGGGGGCAGCGGGTCTGGGGTGTATGGGGGCAGCGGTCGACTGTGTATGGGGGCAGCGAGTCGGCTGTGTATGGGGCTGCGGTCGGGGGCAGCGCCGGCAATGCAAGCGGCAATGGGGGTGATGGTTGGTGCAAGGGATGGGGAGTATTCAGCTAGGGTTAGGGTTTTGGTGAGGCTTTGTTAGTTTAGGATTTTATATGGAGGAAGCTATGTATTTATATGGGGGATGGGGTTTGGGTTTGGTCTCGGGGTTTGGGCCGGCCAGGGTCCAAGGATCTTATTCGATCAGGTCCAGTTGAGGTGAGATTAGCCATAAGTCAATTAATTAATTTAAATGCTTAATTGCGCAAGGCGAAGTTAATTCCCATTGTATAACTACAGTTGCACTATGGGAAGAGGGTACTTAAGATCGTCTTACAAAATTTAGATTATCTCGGTTTATCCCAGGTATCAGTTTTTAAAATTATACCAAATCCCTAAATTGGTTGAGGGGGTTTACAATACAAGATTTTGGGAATAAAAATAAATTAAACTAGTTAACTTCTAGGTTATAAAGCCATTTCTAAGTCAAAACAGTCAAAGTAGGTCAACTCTAAGCCAAACTAGTCAAACTTGGTCAAACTGGCTATTTCTAAGTTGTATGAGTCCAACTCTAGGATATTAGGTCCATATACTATGCAACTAGGCCATACTAGCTATACTAGGATACTAAAAAACCAACAAGATACCGTATCATAAGTTATATAATTTATTAGATAAGAAAATATTATAATATGTATACAAACAATAATATATAATACTCCTAACTAAACTAATTCTAAGTGGATACCTTGACTTTGAACCAAAAGCAGTATCACACCACCTACACACCCATCTTGATATACAAACTCAATAGCTTAAGTATAAACCATATCCTTGATATTACCTTGGTATCACAAGGTAATTCAATATCTAACATATATCTAACTACCCATACATCTCACTATATACTAATATGTATTTAAACTTATAACAATACTATACTAACTAACATACTAATATACCTCATGATATTTAATACCCGTACCCAAGATACCTCACTCTCATTACCTTGATGTAATCTTCAAGGTAATCTAGAAATAATACTAACCAATGCTAACTAGTGCTTATGTATATATATCTTATTTATATACAATAACATACTAATATATACATAACTTACTAACTTATCAAAATATATAACTAACTTATCAATATATGCAACTAACTTATCAATATATACACTAACTTAGCAATATATACAACTAACTTATCAATATATACACTAACTTATCAACATATACAACTAACTTATCAATATATACACTAAATTATCAATATATACAACTAACTTATCAATATATACACTAAATTATCAATATATACAACTAACTTATCAATATATATACTAACTTATCAATATATATACACTAACTTATCAATATATATACTAACTTCTCAATATATATAACATTAAGCACATCTTTCTGTAGCTTACTGCAGCTTACTGTAGCTCATTGCTGCTTACTGCAGCTTATTGTAGCTCACTGTAGCTTATCGCTTCTTTCTGCTTCTGCTGCAGCTACTGCTTCTGCTTCTGCTTTCTGCTGCTTCTCGTCTTACTACTTCCTGCTGCTTTTCAGCTGCTTCTTTCAGCTTTTCTTCCACTACTTATCATTGCTTTTCTTCATTATTTTTATTATTTTTCACTGTTTTTCCATTATTTCGTCTCCCCTCAAGCTCACACACATAAATACACACCTCATATATCTATACATCTACACATCATATATATATATAGCTATATTAGAGAAGCACATGAAGTTCCTACTCTCCAATGACCACCAACATCTTACAAAGAAATATAGAACTTACACAAAATTATATATATACATATATCTCACATAATAATTATATTTATAATATTATAATAGTTATAACCAAGGTAAATTAAATTAGAATGCAAAGAACAAACACGTGGAGTGCACCACACCCGTATCACACTTGATCTATGATACGCTTGCGATACGGGCCCACCATACAACCAAATGTATTCCAATAGATACAAGCAAGTTTAAAATAATAATTATGAATAATACGAAGAGCTAACTACTCATTTATGTGTCCATGTCAAAATATGACATGCTCAAACCCCCATGTCGGAAGAAAACCCCCCAAATTAATCCGTATCTCCAAATTATTGAGATACGACCTACACGTATCTAATTATGGATACGACACTAGCCACAAACAATCAAACACATGTTAATTTGGTCTAATTGACCAATTGACAAACACAACATGTGTCAATCTCGAAATTCTCTCAAAATTGACACAAAATACACCATAACTTTCTCCATAGGCCTCCTATAAACTTAATTCCAATTCCTATGTGTAGCCTTGGCAAGTAGGATGGTTCCTTATGGTTAAACCATAGATTTATAGTCTATTTAAAGGGAAAATTTGAATTGTACCTATTGGGAGATGGATTCCTAATAAAATCTCCAAATTGGGTAAAAAGAGCCTCCAACTTGTAGATCCTTGCTTCTCTTTGTAGATCCTTACTTTCTTTCTTGTAGATCCTTTCTCTAATAGCCCACAATGATTATTTGGAAAGAAACTAGGTGGAATTTGGTAGGGATTTGATAGAATTTGGTTGAGAAAAATTCTAGATCTAGATTTGGAATAAAAATTAAAGAGAGAGAAAGTTTTCACCCCTTTATATAGGCCTCTCTTGTCTCCTCCCTCAAGCTACTATATAAAGTCTAAAATACCCCTTGGGGCCTCTCATGAAGAAATTAATTAAGGAGGGAATGTTCTAGTCAAATGGGTTTAACTTAATTAATTCATCCTCCTAATGAATGGGCTTACTATTGGGCTCAATTCTAACTAGAATGAAATGTTGGTCTATGGATCTAATCTAAACTAGTTAGGTCCACTAACACAAGTCTAAAAACAAATTTAACATGCTAACAATAAATAAATAATACAATAAATAAATATTCAGCGAGCACAATATTTGATTAATTACCAAATGATTAAAATATCCTTTCCTAGAAAATATGGTAGTGATAAACCAGGAAGGACGTGGAGTTCGTCTGGACTGAGGATTGTCAGTCAGCATTTGAGGAGCTGAAGAGGAGGTTGACTACAGCTCCAATCTTGACATTGCCATCAGGAACAGGAGGATTTTCCATTTACAGTGATGCAGCGGGAAAGGGTTTGGGTTGTGTGTTACAGCAACAAGGGAAGGTGATTGCCTATGCTTCCAAGCAATTATGTTCGCATGAGAAGAACTACCCTACCCATGACTTGGAGTTGGCAGCAATTATCTTTGATCTCAAATTGTCGAAATACTACTTATATGGAGAGAGAGTGAAGATCTTCACAGACCATAAGAGCTTGAAGTATGTGTTTACACAAAAAGAACTCAACAAGAGGCCGCGGCGATGGTTGGAGTTCATGAAAGACTTTGACATTTCCTTACAGTACCATCCAGGGAAGGCCAATGTAGTCGCGGATGCCTTGAACAGGTATCTCGTGGCTATGCGCTTGATGAGAGACAAATATTTTATGGCCGATCTTGACAGTTTGGGCATTGAGGTATTAGTTCCTGGAGTCACGGCACAGATGTAGGGACTTTAGGTACAGTCAGAGCTGATGGACCGGGTCAGAGCCAGACAGTATAAGGATGAGTATCTAAGGAGCATCAGAGCACAGGTTCAGATGGGGCTGGTAGAGGACTTCATCGTCGCAGATCATGGATCATTGTGGCACGGTACCAGATTATGTATACCGAGAGGAGCATTGCATGAAGATATTCTGCAGGAGGTGCATCGTTCTCAGTACTCTATGCATCCAGGTGCCAACAAGATGTATAAAGACATGAGAGAGCATGTATGGTGGTATAGTATGAAGTGGGAGGTAGCTAGCTTCATATCCAGATGCTTGGTTTGCCAGCAGGTAAAGGCGGAGAGACAGAGGCCAGGTGGATTGCTTCAGCCTTTACCCATTCGGAAGTAGAAATGGGAGCAAGTGACCATAGATTTTGTATCAGGACTACCGCGTTCTCCAGGAGGTAAAGATGCAATTTGCGTCATCGTGGACAGGTTGACCAAATCAGCCCACTTTCTGTCATTCAAAGTGGATACATCTACGGAGAAGCTCGCAGAGATGTACATGTGCCAGATTTTCATATTGTATGGTGTTCCAGTGAGCATAGTCTTGGATCGGGATAGTCACTTCATGTCCCACTTCTGGAAGAGTTTGCAGGCTAGCTTGGGCTCTCAGCTCAAATTCAATACCGCATATCACCCTCAGACTGACGGACAGTCGGAGAGGACTATTCAGACTCTCAAGGATATGCTACGCACTTGTGTTTTGGATCTTGGAGGTTCTTTGGAGGATCACCTTCACTTGGTAGAGTTTTTATACAACAACAGCTACCAAGCCAGTATCGAGATATCACCATTGGAGGCGTTGTATAGACAGAGATGCATATCATAGGATAATGTTGGTGAGAGAGCTTTATTGGGACCAGAGTTGGTAGTAGATGCAGCAGAGAAGGTGAAGCTTATCAGGAATAGACTTCAAGTGGCGTAGGATAGGCAACGACATTGGGCCGATAGCCACCAGAGACCTTTGGAGTTTGAGGTATAGATTTTTGTTTTGTTTTGCTTTGCTTGTGATTGATTATTTGTTTTGTTAGAGTGCTAAGGTTGTGTTTCGTGCTATGTTGGCAGTCTAGTTTTCTTGAGAATTTTTCCGACACATGGCACGATTCATTTTGGTGGAGGCAGAAAGCTTAGTCCATGATTCATCGGACCTTTCAGTATTCTTGAGAGGGTCGATTGCAGTTGCATACAGACTAGACTTACCACCTACATTGGAGGGAGTGCACAATATATTTTACGTATTACAGTTAAGACGGTACGTGACAGATCCCAATTATGTGTTGGATCACTCAGAGATAGAGGTGGGCCCTACTCTTAGCTATCCAGAGCAGCCAGTTGAGATTCTGGATCAGAGAGAGAATATGCTGAGGAACCAGATGATTCCTTTGGTATGTGTGGCGTGGAGGAATCACTCGCCAGGAGAGAGTACCTGGGAGCGAGAAGCCGAGATGCGCGAGCGATATCCATATTTGTTCGAGCCGTGAGGTATAATTCTTTCTTGCATTGTATTATTTGCTTTTGACAGTTAGTTTCTTTCTTAATTTCGAGGACAAAATTTTTCTAAGGTGGGTAGGATTGTCACACTCACTTTTTTATATAAGGGTAGTTTGGTAATTGACATGGGTATTTTAAATTTTAGGATATATTTTATTTAAATATTGTGCATGTGTGAATATTTATTTATTGTATTATTATTGATTGATAGTTGTAAATTTATTTTAGAATTGTGTAGTGGACCTAAACTATTTAATTAGTTGCATGAACCAACATTTAGAATAGTTTATATTGAGACCATGAATTAGGCCCATGGATTAGGTGGTTGGATTAATTAATGAAACTATTAAACTAGAACCTTCCCTCACTAATTAATTTCTTCATGAGAGGCCTCAAGGGTTAAATAGGATATTTTATATTGCTTGGGGAAGGGGGTATATGTC